>JAVLUZ010000340.1:5107306-5555896 GCA_036768485.1 Mermis nigrescens
CAATTTACTTTGCACTTTCTCATTTGGTACTATAACTTTAGAAATAGAGGGCGGATTGGGTTAAAATTTTCATAGTAGGGTGGGTTTATGTTGCATGTGTTATCTTATTGTTATCAGCATGTAATCTACAGTATGCTGATTTTAATTTACACTTCCTCAAAGAGGGACGTAAATCAAGAACCAATGGCTGGATTTTGTTCAGATTTTAAGGATATGACGTATATAGGCGAGGCATGCTATGCATAGAATTTTAGCGCGCAGCCTACAGTATACCAATTTACTTTACACTTGCTCACATAGTACTAAAATTTTAGAAATATAGGGCGGATTGGGTTTAAATTTTTATAGTAGGGTGGGTTTATGTTGCATTTGTTATCTTATTGTTATCAGCATGTAATCTACAGTATGCCGATTTTAGTTTATACTTCCTCATATAGCATCATTTTTCAAGAACCAATGCTTGGATTTTGTTCAGATTTTCAGGATATGATGTATATAGGCGAGGCATGCTATGCATAGAATTTTAGCGCGCAGCCTACATTAAACCAATTTACTTTACACTTGCTCAAATAGTACTATAACTTTAGGAATAGAGGGCGGATTGGGTTAAAATTTTCATAGTAGGGTGGGTTTATGTTGCATGTGTTAACTTATTGTTATCAGCATGTAATCTACAGTATGCCGATCTTGGTTTACACTTTCTCATATAGCACCATATTTAAAGAACCAATGCTGTGATTTTGTTCAAATTGTTAGGATATGATGTATAGAGGCAAGGCATGCTATATGCGGAATTTCAGCGCGCAGCCTGCAGTACACCAGTTTACTTTACACTTTCTCATATAGCACTATATTTCAAGAACTAGAGGGCAGATTTGGCTCGAATTTTCAAAGTACGTTGGGTTTACTTAGGTATGCTATGTACAAAATTTTAACGCTTAACCTACAGTATGCTGATTTTTTATTTACACTGTCTTTACAATGCTTAATTTTTTACCAGTGCTTGTCTAATGATGCCATTAGGGATTATTTTTGCTTAAAAATAAGCAACCAGTATACGCGAACATTGCTCAAATGTTTTAACGTCATGGTCTCAGGTATAAATATAAATTATCATGAAGTATTTATAGAAAAATGGTAACTATACAAAATATTTTACTGACTACAGCACTACCCAATACGCTTAACCTCGAAGAAATCTATCAGAAATTACCAAAGACTGCACAATACAATTATTTGAGATTTATAGGAATTGTATTTCGACTACCTCAGGCAACATTACTGATTTTCAAATCGGGTGAAATTGTATGTGTTGGAGCCAAAACAGTGAAAGATGGTGAAAGTGCTATAAAAGCATCTGTAGATGCATTAAATGCTAGAAGTGATGATTTAAAGGTGAAACCCCATATGTTTGCAGGTTCGGCAAATTTAGGGTTCCGCATTAATCTTTGCAAATTTTATGAGTTGGTGAAAAGAAAATGCATGTATGAAGTAGAACCTGTTTCCTGGCTTAAGATTCAAATTCAGAAATATAACATTTTTGCTGTAACACCAGCGGAAAATTGATCATTACAGGTGCAAAACAGGAGCATGAGTTGCACAGAGCATATAAAATAGTTTCAATAATGCTTGAGAAATGCAGATTAGATACATAATATTTCAAACTTTACAAAAAAATATTCCAAATTTCACAAAAAATATTCCAAACTTTACAAAAAATATTCCAAACTTTGCAAAAGTACTATGCTTAAGCATGTAAAATTAATTCTAAATTTTACGAAAAAATTTCTAAACTTTACAAAAAAATATTCCAAACTTTACAGAAAATATTCCAAATTTTACAAAAAATTTTCTAAACTTTACAAAAAATATTCCAAACTTTGCAAATTTTTAGATCAATACTGATGACTTGGATGAAGTTATGTGTTCATTAATGAATTTTGTGTGGAGGTTTGTAAAGTAAAACCTAGCTTCAGGGCTTGAAAATTTCCACAAGTTGAACAGCAGGCAAAGATCGCCCTTTTTCTGGCGTTTTCTGATAAACTTTCAGAAGCTCAAAATTGCATGATTATTAAATTTGAGCAATGTTCGCCTATACTGGTTGCTTATTTTTGGGCAAAAATAACCCCTAATGGCATCATTAGACAAGTACTGGTAAAAAATTAAGCATTGTAAAGACAGTGTAAATAAAAAATCATCATACTGTAGGTTGTACGCTAAAATTTTGTACATAGCATACCTAAGTGAACCTAACGTACTTTGAAAATTTGAGCCAAATCTGCCCTCTATTTCTTGAAATATAGTGCTATATGAGAAAGTGTAAAGTAAATTGGTGTACTGCAGGCTGCGCGCTGAAATTCCGTATATAGCATGCCTTGCCTACATACATCATATCCTAACAATTTGAACAAAATCACAGCATTGGTTCTTTAAATATGGTGCTATATGAGGAAGTGTAAACTAAAATCGACATACTGTAGATCACATGCTGATAACAATAAGATGATACATGCAACATAAACCCACCCTACTATGAAAATTTTAACCCAATCCGCCCTCTATTTCTAAAGTTATAGTACTAGTTGAGCAAGTGTAAAGTAAATTGGTATACTGTAGGCTGCGCGCTAAAATTCTATGCATAGCATGCCTCGCCTATATACATCATATCCTGAAAATCTGAACAAAATCCAAGCATTGGTTCTTGAAATATGGTGCTATATGAGGAAGTGTAAACTAAAATCGGCATACTGTAGATTACATGCTGATAACAATAAGATAACACATGCAACATAAACCCACCCTACTATGAAAATTTTAACCCAATCCGCCCTCTATTTCTAAAGTTATAGTACTAGTATGAGCAAGTGTAAAGTAAATTGGTATACTGTAAGCTGCACGCTAAAATTCTATGCATAGCATGCCTCGCCTATATACATCATATCCTGAAAATCTGAACAAAATCCAAGCATTGGTTCTTGAAAAATGGTGCTATATGAGGAAGTGTAAACTAAAATCGGCATACTGTAGATTACATGCTGATAACAATAAGATAACACATGCAACATAAACCCACCCTACTATGAAAATTTCAACCCAATCCGCCCTCTATTTCTAAAGTTATAGTACTAGTTGAGCAAGTGTAAAGTAAATTGGTATACTGTAGGCTGCGCGCTAAAATTCTATGCATAGCATGCCTCGCCTATATACATCATATCCTTAAAATCTGAACAAAATCCAGCCATTGGTTCTTGATTTACGTTCCTATATGAGGAAGTGTAAACTAAAATTGGCATACTGTAGATTACATGCTGATAACAATAAGATAACACATGCAACATAAACCCACCCTACTATGAAAATTTCAACCCAATCCGCCCTCTATTTCTAAAGTTATAGTACCAAATGAGAAAGTGTAAAGTAAATTGGTATACTGTAGGCTGTGCACTGAAATTCTGTGCATAGCATGACTCGCCTATATACATCATGTCCTGAAAATTTGAACAAAATCCGGCTATTGGTTCTTGAGTTATGCAAAAGTGTAAACTAATGCTGATATACTGTAGGTTGCGCGCTAAAATTTTGTACATAGCATACATAACATATACTCAACAGACTCTGAAATTTTTAGTCCGATCCGGCTGCTGGCTCTTGAGTTATAAACCTTCAAAAGTTTCTCCCAGGGAAATTCCCTCCCTGGAAATTTACCCCTCCCCTGGCCCTGGGCTGGCGCGCGCCCCCTCCCAGGCAGGTCCGGGCAGGCCCCTATGCTACAACACAACTTATGCTACAGCATTGCTCCCTGAGAAAAGCCAGGGAGCAGATTCTGTGATAGTGCTAGTCTGTTTATTATGATCTTATGTGCTCTGTTTCAACCACCCTGTAATTGTGCAGTTATAAATTTATTCCGGATTGATCAAATATGTGTGTATGTATGTATGCCCCAGAGCTTACGCTGGCCCATCAACATGCGCTAATGGGTGACTGGGCAGCTATTGAGTGTGCTACCCATGCAGCGCAAAAATATTTCCTAGTGAGGAAGCAAATCTGCCAGACCATCTCGAATAAAAGTGCCTTCTAAAACCATCTACTACAGGTTGAAATGCGAGCGAACGCCAGCTTCCCATATCAATAAGCATTCAACTTGACTGCATATAATATCACATTGTGTACCATATTACCTGCAGTCCAGGCCGCTGGTTTTTGACTGCATATAATTTTACATTGTGTACCATATTGCCTGCAGTCCAGGCCGCTGGTTTTTGACTGCATATAATTTTACGTTGTGTGCTTTATTACCTGCAGTCTAGGCCGCTGGTTTTTGACTGCATATAATTTTACGTTGTGTGCTATATTACCTGCAGTCTAGGCCGCTGGTTTTTGACTGCATATAATTTTACATTGTGTGCTATATTACCTGCAGTTGACTGCAAATAATTACTGCCTATGCCCACAAATTACTCACATGTGAATCCAATTTATTTAGGAAAAATTCTTTAAAAAGTTATAAAAGCAAAACCATATATATTTTTTTCTTTTTTCCAAAAATCACAAAAACCAAAGTTTTCCAGTCCTAGTACATGTATACAAAGTAGTAAGATTTTTAGAAAAATTTTTAAAAAATTTTTAGAAAAATTCTTTTTAAAAAGTTATAAAAACAAAAAACAATATATTTTTTGAGCCTAAACAAGAAACAAGAATCAAGCACCTTTAAAGATCATTCTTGGAAGAAATATATCAACCAAAAACCATGTGAAATTGAGTATATTAAGGTGTTGGTCGCTCTGTTTTCTGCATGTGGCCGGTTGTCCTAATACGCTCTTGTTTGTTCATCCTTACCTGATAGTTTGGTTGGTCAGTTGGTTGAATTGACTGGCAGGAGGCACAGTTTCCTATGGCTATGCCTGATGTTGTTATCCTTTTCTTCGTCCCCAAATGGCTTTTACTTTGTCCTGATTTTTGGCAAAGTTGTTAAGCTTATTTTCAGATTTTGATAACTTTCCTGGCCAAAATTGTAGTGCTTATTTACCCCTGCTTCAAAATGTATTCAATCATACATACAAACACGGATTCAAAGATAGAGAGGGCGCCCGCCCCCTCCCCCGTTGTTAAAAAGTAGTTGGGCGCAACAGAGAATAGTGTGCTTTTTAATGATTTTAGCCATTTTTATCACGATTTTTAGATTTTTCTAAACTTATTAATGACATTTACTGATTTTATTGATGCTCTGAGAATTTAATTTCCACGTCAGGAGAGTAAGTATAGCTTATGTATAGGAAAAGGATTTTTTAGTTCTTACAATGGTTTTAGTTTTACAATGATTTCTGGAATATTTTCCGGTGCTTTGCGCCAATTTTAGCACTAATTTTGCTCTTTAGAAACTTCGAAAATTTCGAACTTGTTTCGGATCACAAATGATTCTGTATATCAAAAGACAGCCAAAACCAATACTTTAAGCATAATGGACTTATTTTTCGGACACTTTATGACACTATTAGAGAAATTTGGATTTCCGCCCCTATTACGAAATCCTGGATACGTCACTGCGTACATAAATGGCTCAATGGCTCTTGAATTAATTTGCCGGACTAGAGAAATATTTTCCGTTGAGTTTATCTTTTTCTACACTTTTCTATTGATAGGTTTATGATATTATTTAAAAAATTCGGTCAACTTTTTATACTGCAAAAAATGGCCAGAAAAATAGTGATATTTATACACGAGCATGGTCAGGAAGGTATATTGCTATACAGCGATTTCGGCCGAAAAAACATTGCTGTGTAGCCTTTTTTGGGCTCAGAAAAATAGCTATACTGCCTTTTCGGACTTAGAACGCTAGCTATATATATATATATATATATATATATATATATATATATATATATATATATATATATATATATATATATATATATATATACGACAAAGCATATCGTGTAATATATATATATATATATATATATATATATATATATATATATATATTAGAGCTGTGCCGGGGCCGCCTTTTGCCGGGGCCGGGGCCGGGGCCGGGGCCTAGGCCCCGGTGCCGGGAGCCGGGGCCGGGGCCGGGGCCTGGCCGGGGCCAATAATAGCGTGCTTTACCATACTCATAGTACGACCCTGCCCTACCCCTTATATGTAATGTACCTATGCATATATTCTTGCTTGTAGATATGCACGTCAAGCGTTAATATTTGATCGGATTACAATATATAACAGAACATGGGCATCAGGGGATCCAGACCCCCAGAATTCTCATTTCCCCCCCAAAAAAAATCCGCTAGACCCCCCAAAAATTGATTTTCAGAATTTTTGTTTTTCTGCGGTTTTTTGATGCTAATGGATAGCTCATTGAGAGACGCGAGAAAACGGTGTTTTTTTCGCTCTACCATATATTATCAGGCACTTTTTGACTTTGAAAAATGTTGGACCCCCTAGAATTTTTGAGCTGCCCATGTATGGATTTAACTCCTCTGACTTGGATGCGTTTTTCAATGTGCTTTACTTTGCACTTTTTTAGGCTTATTATTCTATTTGTTCTGATAGACGTAGCTGTCTGCTACCAAGCAAGCTGGAAATGCTCGTCTATATGAATTGCAATTTAAAATATGTCAATTTTGATTATTAACTAGAAATTTGCACCAATCTGACATAGTGAAATAAAGATTTGAATTAGCAAGATCTGTGGTTTGCTTGAAATTGAGTTTGAAGGTAAATCTGCCCAAAACATTATCAATTTTCTACATTATAATCAACTCTAACATTGGCCCGGCCTCGGTGCCGGCCAGTTTGCCCTGGCACCGGGGCCGGGAGCCTAGGCCCCGGCGCCGGGGCCGGGGCCGGGGCCTGGCCGCGGCGGCTCTAATATATATATATATATAGTATATAAATATATATATATATATATATATATATATATATATATATATATATATATATATATATATATATATACGACAATGTTGTATATACCGTAATATTGACAAAAAGATGAAAAAAATTCGATAGGTCCTAGCAGGTATACAAGTGCCCAATTGCCCAATTTATGAACGTTCTTTATTAGACCCCCGAAAAATGTGAACTAAAATTTGGAATGTGGAAAAAAATTTTTGGGTATTGTTCACATTGTGAACCAAATTGCTAGGAAAAAACGGTGTTCTGAAGTCGTATACTTTGCACCATCGCGCACACTTCTGAACCTTCCAATCGGTTCAGAAGTCAAAAAGTAGCAGGGTTGCTCTAAGACGTACACTTCTGAGGAACCAACAGGAAGTTCCATGGACTTCTATAAAAGTCGTTTTGCGACTGATATATACGTCTTAAAGAAAAAAAAAATCGGTTGCACGCCAAAAATCTAGAAGTTCAGAAGCCCTAAGTGTGCAATTTTCGATGAGTCGCAAACGATCCATAGATACGCAGTTAGTTTTCTCTCTCAGTCACCGATTTCGGTATATCAAATTTGGAACAAAAATGCTATGATTGCGTAGTGAGCAGCTCTAGGAAATAATAAGTTTGAGCCTGTATCGAGATAAAAAAGACTTTTTCTCCGGATTAGAGCTTTTGAATCAGGAAGATATTCTTGGCAGATTAAATATTCATTCAGAGGAAATTTATGCGGCGAAGGTTGACGCCTACCTTTTGCAATGAGTATATAGGTACGGTAGGTACATGAATTGAAAAGTAAGAAAGCTGTGCCCATTGCCTGAAATGTCAGTGCTTCACTTTTTCTTTGGTTTTTGCATGCGCTGATTTCATTGGACACGTTTTTAAACTGCGTCATCAAATGCAAAAGTAAGTAGGACAAATGTGGTTTGAGGAACACTCGAATTACATGTTTATTTGACGTGTTATTCTGTTAGATTACGTGATTATCTGAATTTGGTTCGGTTTGTGCATTAATGATTGACCAAAATGTTGCACCAACATTTTGGTCCAGGCCCGTATCCAGAATTTTGTTTCAAAGTGGAAGGCACGATCAAAATTTTTTTTAAAAAATATAAGAAGAACCAAAGGATGAATTAAAAAAGACGTTTGACGACAACTAGATCTGTACACTTTGTAGATTTTGCAAACCAGATGCCTTAAATGTGAGAATCCAATGGACACCCTCTTGGACACATCTTATTTTCTGCATAAACCTAAGCAGAAAAAAAGACATGGGTGCAAAATACGCTTTAGCTTGTATAACGACTAAAAGTTAGTGTTTAATAGACTCTAATTATAATTGTGAAATTCGGCACGAAGCGCCGAAAATTTTTGCGTTTTTTGGCTAAAAAACAAAGAAATTACTAAGATTATGAATTAAAAAATAAAATATTCTGTAGCCTTCTCCGAAAAATAGAAGCGATACGTTTTTTGCTTCGAACTTAAAGGGAAAAATTTCCTCTCTACCCCCTGGATACGATCCTGTTTTTGGTCAATTATAAACACATTTTAGCCCAATAGATGCCATAAGTGACTATTTATAGCCCACCCACTAAAAGCTTTTTGTAATTTGCAGTCTTTATTATCGCAGTGAACCAGCGTTGGTCGAGCACTTAAAGCGCTGGACTGTAAAACGAGATCCATAAGGGGCTTCCGGTTCGAAGACCTGCGCTGACATCCTATTTTCGTCGAAAAAGGCACTCTAAACGAGTCATACGCATTCGCTATAACAACTCCATAAAGTCACGTACAAAAGGCAGGTGTCAACCAGACACAGGTGTACCGATTCAGGTATTAATTTACGATAACAGCTATATGTACTTACTTATTTCAGTTCAGAGCTAAATTCTGTCACCTATTGTTGTTTATACGTTTGCTTAGTTAAAAGAATTAAAAATACCTATTAAATATTATTTAGAATGCGAAAAATATTAAAAATTAAAAAATAAACTAACATTGAATTACTGGTACTCATGCAGAACAGTAACTGTTATGACGTCATCAACAATAGTAAGGATCCTTATTAATCGCAATAGTCCCACTTTTTATAATGTGATGGCCTCTATTATTTTACAGTCGACAATGCATACATGGCTAATGCCAATAAATTAAGGCTTAGCCTGAGGAAAAAATACCCTAATTTTATCAAAGGTAAACAAATATTACGGTGTATCATTCAATAAAAAAGATTACAGGTTTTTTAGTCGATCGATAATATGGATTTGGCTGCCGATATACCAAAACAGGATATGCCCCCGCCTGGCGGCTACTTCTAAAATTCACCACTACAAGCGCACATTTCCGAAAATTAGCATGAATTGTGAGTTTTCTGATTTTAATATATATACATATATATTTGCTGTTAATTCTTTCTTGTACATTTACTCATCATTTTGTATTTTGCTACAGTAAAATTCTTGTTCTGCTACCTTTACATTCTTATGGCCTTTAGGGTGGAAACTAGCAAGTGGTTTGGCGACTCTAAGCGTCTACGGAGTTTGCAGCCATGCATACTTGCAACGCAAGTCGTGGTAATCTATTAATTTTTACTTTTTAATTTTTTAATTGATTGAAAAATAGAATTTTTCCAGTTATACATATCTTTAATACATCTTGTCTCACATATGGGCAATGGGGGTGAGAGAGGAAGAATTACGCACCTCGGGAATCAGGTATCGTCAGGCGATTTTGATAAAACGACTGAAAATTCTACATGAAAACAGTATAAGTCCGGCGCTCCTTATTGATAATTTTTTTATTTTTTTATCACTATAAACCAGGAAATAGGCTAAACTTCATTGATAAGGGTCAAAAACCTAAAGTTGCATTTGCGAAATTACATTGACTTTTGGGTGCCGTCTTTGTACATGTAGAAAGAAAGGTACAGAAAACGATGACACGATGTCTGGTGTACGGTCGGCATCTAATGTGCTATTGTAATATGACTCTAATCTGTGGCCTCTTCATTAAGTGGTTTGGAAATATTTTGAGTAAAGTTTATCAATAACGATTATGCAATTCGATAAGTTATTGTGTGCGCGCATTAGGTTGTAACATTCAAGGACAATTTTGATGAATTTAATATGTATACATACTCTGTTTTTTCACTATTCATCATGTGTTTCCACCCTGCTGTTCCACTTCGGATTTGTTTACTATGAAATTGTTTGTGCTATGACTGGGCAATTCTTAATCAAAAAGAGACATCGACAGTTGCGGTTATTAATCATTATGTTTGAAAACTTGTTGTAACTCAAACTGAACGAGCCTATACACACTTAATGTGCATTAATTTCTACTTATTCGCCATGAATGTTTGTTTTCTTTCCGAAAATATACTTTGTTACTAGACTCTTGTCTAGATGTTGTAGTTTGATTAACATCATTTGTTCGATGTGATAGTGCGAGAATTTGGTACCTACCAGACATGCACGTGGAGGGTTGGGTTGAGAAAATGAGGCAAAATTAAGGCAAAAATGGGATGAGAATTGCGAAAATTATCTTCAAAATCCTTAAAAATGACTATAAACTGTATAATAACGTAGTATTTAAGCTATTTTAGCGCTTATATCCGTTTTTAAGGTCATTTTGACCTCGAAAAAGCTCAATTCTTGGTCTTTCCTGTAGATCGGCTGACCCCCCGATCGGTAATGCCGTGCATCTATGGTACCTACTCTTCATACATGGACAAAGGCCAGTCTCCCCATTGATTTTGGCTGTCCAATTTTTTTGGTTGGTTGCCCTATTATAAAGTAGTTGTTTGGATTTGATTCCATTCGGTTACTCAGTTGCTTAGGGGTTGATTGGTTAATTATTGTTTGTATAATTGGCTATTGATTATTGGTTGTGTTATTACTATTATTATTAAATCATTTTTAACGTATTTTCTAAATTCATTTTTCTAATTGATTGACTGATTTTAAAAGCATTTATTGTGTATTTTTGAATTGTATGGCATGGCATATCAAAATTTTCCATTGATACTGGCAGATTTTCCCATTGATACCGACCCGGCCCCCATTGACACCTGGTTGGATTGAAGTTGTACGGTTTGTCCACGTATGCTACCAAGTGTTTTTTTTTGTACAAGGTCCGTTTGTACATGTACAAAGATGAACCCCAGAAGTCTGTACATTTTGTACACACAAATTTTTGGGTACTAAAATATGGTACAGTAGCGGTTTGTAAAGGTGTTGTAAAGAGTCGTTCGACTTTTGATAGTGTATTTTAGCTAATTTCTGGGTCTCTAAAGGCAAAAATCACAAAGAAACGTCTTAAATTTGATATTTTTCCTTTTGAAGTGCAATTTCTGCTATTATAAACGTTATAAAACACACAATTATGTACTCGCAATTTTTGCGAATTTCAGACCTTTTTGCAATTTGTGTCTTCCCAAAAATCTTTGTACATGTTAGGCATGCAACGGGTACCCGAACCCGAATACTCCGGTACCCGAACAAAATTCAAGACCCGAACCCGAATCCGAATGTTTATGATTTTTATTCCGGTTTATTCGGGTATTTTTAAGCTCCAAAATCTCACAATTGTATGTCAAAGATTTGAAAATTTTCGGCTTTTTGCGCCATTTTCAGTTTGCTCGACCCTAAAAGGCTGAATTTCGTGTAGTTATCAAGTACTCATAAATGGCAATGTAATTAAGTGGTATATTTCAATCGATTCACGTGAATTTTTAATCTTTTATTTCACAAAACGATTGCCAAATGATATCGTATAAATGTTAAACACCGCTTCTTTGGTTGTAATCATACGTGGGCAGCATCAAAATTCTGGGGGGTGCAAGATTTTTCAATGGTCAAAAAATGGCCTTAAAAATGTTGGTATGACAGAAAAACTCAATTTTTCAACGTTTCTAATAGAGCTGTGCCGGGGCCGCCCTGTTTGCCGGGGCCGGGGCCGGGAGCCTGGCCGGGGCCATTTATAGCGTGCTTTATCATGCTCATAGTACGACCCTGCCCTACCCCTTATATGTACCTATGCATATATTCTTGCTTGTAGATATGCACGTCAAGCGTTAATATTTGTTGGGATTACAGGATATAACAGAACATGGGCATTGGCGGATCTAGACCTCCCAGAATTCACATTTCCCCCAGAAAAAATCCGCTAGACCCCCAGAAATTGATTTTCAGAATTTTTTCTGTTTTTCTGCGGTTTTTTTATGCTAATGGATAGCTCTCATTGAGAAACGCGAGAAAAGGGTGTTTTTTTCGCTCTACCATATATTATCAGGCACTTTTTGAATTTTGGATTCCCTAGAATTTTTGAGCTGCCCATGTATGGATTTAACTCCTCTGACTTGGATGCGTTTTTCAATGTACTTTACTTTGCACTTTTTTAGGCTTACTATTCTATTTGTTCTGATAGACGTAGCTGTCTGCTACCATGCAAGCTGGAAATGCTCGTCTATATGAATTGCAATTTAAAATATGTCAATTTTGATTATAATTAGAAATTTGCATTAATCTGACATAGTGAAATAAAGATTTGAATTAGCAAGATCTGTGGTTTGCTTGAAATTGAGTTTGAAGGTAAATCTGCCCAAAACATTATCAATTTTCTACATTATAATCAACTCTAACATTGGCCCCGGCCCCGGTGCCGGGGCCAGCCTGGCCCCGGCCCGGGGCCGGGGCCTAGGCCCCGGCACAGCTCTAGTTTCTAATCGAGCACTATCCATTGGCATCAAGAAATTGCGAAAAAAAAACAAAAAATTCAAAAATTGAATTCTGGGGGTATTTTGGTTTCTCGGGGAGGGTGCATACCCGCCCAAACTCCCCCATGCCTATGTGTGAGTCGTAATTAAACTTAGTTTCTATCAAATTAAAGTTCACGAACAGTGTTTTTTTGTACTCGGCATAGATTTTTCTTGATGAACAAAGACTTTTCGGGACTGTCTTTGTACATGTACAAAGATTTTGGGAAGACAAAAATTGTAAAAAAGGTCTGAAATTCGCAAAATTTTCGGCGCTCGCGCCGAAATGAGTAATTGTGTGTTCTATATATCTTTATAATGGCAGAAATTGCATTTCAAATGGAAAAATGTCAATTTTTTGGCGCATTGCGCCGTTTTAAGACGATTTTTATTGATTTTTGCCCTTAGAAAGCCAGAAATTAGCTAAAATACACTACCAAAAGTCGAACAACTCTGTTTTTACCACACTGGGAAATCGCTACTGTACCGTATTATAGTACCCGAAAATTTGTATGTACAAAATGTTCACAGATTTTTGGGAAAACAAAAACTGTAAAAAGGTGTAAAATTCCCAAAAATTTTCGGCGCTTCGCGCGAAATGAGTAATTGTTTGTCCTATACATCTTTAAAATAGCAGAATTTGCATTTAAAATGGAAAAATGTCAAATTTTTCGGCGCTCCGCGCCGTTTTGAGACAAGTTTTAGTAATTTTTGGCGTCAGAAACCCAGAAATTAGATAAAATACACTACCAAAGATCGAAAATCCTGTTTTACCACACTAAAATCGCTACTGTACTATATTATAGTACACAAAAATTTGCATGTACAAAATGTACAAAGACTTTTCGGGACCATCTTTGTACATGTACAAACGGACCTTGAACAAAAAACACACTATTCACGAATAATAGTTTTTCGGCAGTTTCTCCATGCAAGCGATTTATATTGTAGGAGTATATCAGACACAATACACAGAGCGCTACATCTCATTTACATTAGCGTTCTTGCACATTGAGAGGAGGAAGGAAAATCATTGAAAACTTGAGTAGAAACATATTGAATATATAGGCACTAGGCATCTAATAATAATAAAAATTGTAACATATGGCTTACATGTACCTAATAAATTTGCTATACACTGGTATTCCTATATATGTACTTACTGAAATACCCGAACCCGAACCCGAATAAACTTGGATGAACTACCCGAACCCGAACCCGAATACACCAAAATTCACTACCCGTTGCATCCCTAGTACATGTACAAAGACGGTCCCGAAAAGTCTTTGTACATCGGGAAAAATCTTTGCCGAATACAAAAAACACTGTATGCTACTCATTATTGTGATAGGCTTTCATTTTTTATATCGATTATTTCCGACTATTTCGCACCTATTCCTAAATTCTCTTATCAAAAGCATGCTCTAATAAGCCGCATTATGTTCTAGGGCAAGAGTTGTTGAAGATCAAGATATTGCCAATGCATTGACCCCTTTCATGAAAGCCGAAAGCGACAGAATGCATACGTAATAGCTAAGAATCAGTTGAGATAGTTCAATAGATTGCGTAACAAGTCAAAAAGTCTGGGTTTTAGGAAGGGGAGGAAAATTCTGCTTATTTTTTGCGAAATGGCAATGACGACCAAGTTTATTTCCGAATCATAATTCTGCCATTAATATGATTTGTTATTCCTGCTTCAGATTTATATCAGTTTTGGCCAAAGATTAGACGTTTTTTTATTTGCGTCGCAAGGATCCCTAACTTTTGATAATAAGATTTTTAAAAAAATTATGATTATGATAAAACTAGCGTAAGAGGTTCAAAATTCATTTTGAATAGTTATTTAACTATAAGTAACACCGTGATTCGCGTGGCATGTTTTAACTGATGGATTAATAGGTTTGAAGAGTCCAGAAACGACTGACTGTTGAATTATTTAGAACTTATAAATCATTTTCTGCGTAATTTGACGCGTCAAAATAATTGCATCAAAGTTTTGCGCTGCGGAGAAATGAATTTTTATGCTTTTTTACCGGCAGAACGGGACAAAAATGCACAAAAATAAAAAACATATGCTAAATTTTATTTTCTTCGTGATCTGGCATTATGGGTAAATATAAATGCTGAATAATTTCTTGTATACAAATTTCTGGTCTGAACTTCTGCCAACCCTGACCCTCCGCATTAAAGTTTACTGCTTTTGGTTCGCCGTTAACCTTGATAGAAAACTAACTGCAGTTGTATTTAAAGGTGTTTTATTTTGTTGTCATGAGCATTATAGCAAGCAAACCTGGCGTCGATTGCTGGCACGTAGCTGGTCGTCCTATTTTGGGGGGACCAACGCCAATTTTTTGGGGGACTAAGCCAAAAAGGCCAAAAATAGCAAAAAATAATGTTTTAAAAGTCCTATTTTTCTGAATTTAGGGGTCCGAAGTCCGAACCCCACATTCCCCCAGAGATACGTGCCTGGTCGATTAGCTGACCTTCTGAATTTGAAGGAGACAAAAATTTTGAAGTCTTTTATCTCAACAACTACTCGCAGATCCACGCATGAAAAAAATTTTAAAAAATTAAATTTATTCGAATTACATTCATGTGTTAAAAATTAGCGGTCTTTCTGGTGAGCTTTATGAATTTTCCATTTGTTTCCTTTGTGGGACCCTTGTGAAAAATTCTCGTACTTCCAAAATTTTGGGGGACTAGTCCCCCAGTCCCCCACAGCTACGCCACTGAGTGCACACAATTGTTGCGGGCATGAAAGTGTACCTACATGTAGTCTGTTTCACACATAAGCTTACGCGTTTCCTACTGCTCTAAACAAACAATTTGTCTTAAACGCATCGATGTTTGATATTTCATTTAATTGGCTTGCAAAGTCGCTCCTACTCTACTCCAAGTACTTTCCAATTGCTAGTGCATAGCTAACTTGCTGCTTTTTCAATCGTTTTTTGCTTGAATAGTTTATTTCAATCTGCAGGCTGCAGAATATACTTCGATTTTTTGCGTTGTTTAGTGAAAGTCTTATTTTTGAGAAATTTTGTGACTTGGCATTTACATAGGTAGGTTTTGTAGTCCCATCCTTTTACATCCCTGATAGTCCAAAATCCCACGTATGTATATTCGTCTATTTACGGATGAAGTAAGCGGGATCAGCACTGTATTTTTGTTTTCCGCAATTAGCATAGCTTCCCTATGTTATATTACATCAAATTCATAAACACAACGTTTATTACCAGATTCAATAGGCGCATTACAGTCGTAATTTCTTTTCTGATTCTATGATACAAATTATTTCAGTTTTCTGAAAACATTTTTATGCGTAAGCTTTAGCTGAAAAATCGTGAACTTCGGCGATTAGTGCAAGACTATGGAAAGTAGTACGTAATAGCTATGTCTTAGAAATCATGTGGGTCGCATATTAATGGCTAACTTATAATGAATTCCGTTTAAATAGTGATTAAATTTAGCTATATAACTATGCGTTACATACCTACATACAGGGCTGCTGTATATAAAGGGGGCGGGGCGGGTCGGCCGCCTTCTCCCTTTGCCCGGAAAAAATTTTCGAAAAGTAAGATAATGCATGGAAAGATGCATGAATCGTACGTCTTTGTCGCAAAATCTTCAAATTTTCGACGCTTCGCGCCGGATGTGAAGTATCTTGTATGATTTTGGCCCAAGCGCGACCGAAAACATGACACTTCTTATAGCCTTTTGAGTAGGAAAAAAATTGATGAGTTTAAATTTTATTATCTTAATGGATAGAGCCACGGGTTTTTTTGTATTCGGCAATGATATTTCCCAATGTACGAAGACTTTTCGGAACCGTCTTTGTACATGTACAAAGATTTTTGAGAAGGCAAAAATTGCAAAGAAGGTCTAAAATTCGCAAAATTTTCGGCGCTTCGCGCCGAAATGAGTATTTGTATGTTCTATATATCTTTATAATGGCAGAAATTGTATTTGGAAAGGAAAAATGTCAGATTTTTCGTCGCTACGCGCCGTTTTAAGATGATTCTTAGTGATTTTTGTCCTCAGAAACACAGAAATTATCTAAAGTGCTTTACCAAAGGTCGAACAACTCTATTTTTACCACACTAAAATCGCTACTGTACCATATTATAGTACCTAAAAATTTGTGTGCACAAAATGTCCAAATACGTTTGGTGACTATCTTTGAACATGTACAAACGGACCTTGTACAAAAAAACAGTGGATAGAGCACGTCAGAAAACGTCGAAAAAATCGATTTTTGCAAACTATCTCGACGATATTTCTGAGCTATGGGCCAATTTATCTTAGGTCCGCTCCCCCTGTTGGATCCTGAATATGGACATGCCTACATACATATACATAAGTAGGTTATAGAAAAAAAATTTTGCTACCCGGAGATTTGTGTACCTATGTGCTATTTCACATTTATTCTATTTTATATCTATTTTATATTTACTATTTTATATTTTTTTCCATTTTATACCTTTATACATACTAAAGAGGCAGCTCGCACGAAAAACAGGGATTAGGGTTATAATTTAGAGAGGATGCACACATGCACTTAGGGGGTGAGGGGGTATTACCCCTCCCTGAGGGGTCAGCTAGACCGGTACTGTCCGGCGATTTTGAGCAAACAGGTCTTGTTCTGCATCATTTTTTACATCAAAATCAGTAAAAATGTCGAAATTTTTCCGGCGCTTTGCGCCAGAGTAGTGCTTTTAAGTACTTTTTACTCAAAAAAGCGCCCAAAATTGATAAATTTTTGCATTTTTAGTGTTAAAAGTGATATAATGCAATCAAAATGGACTAAAAATGCTTTTTAAAATGTGTCATTAACACGAAAAAACGTTTTATAGGCTATTTTGACCATTTTGATCCTTAAAACAGCAAAAAAATCGTGAACGTTAAATTTACTGTTTCAGATTTTTGGCATTTCACCCCCCCGCCGACCGTGACCTTGTGCACCTATGAGAGGATGACTAACTGTTCATTTGTTCTGCACATCGAACGGCTCAAATTTTCGGTCGGGGTGCGTAGATGAGCAAGCTTACATTTGGTCGAAAATTACAAAAAATATAGGTACCTAAGAAGGCCCTAATAAAGCAAATTCTTGTGCAAAAGTCGGCAGAGGGTGAAAAATTTCAAAGTTTAGTGATGCGGGACGGCCAACTCCGTGTGGGGATCGTATATGCACAGCATGGAATTGGTAGTGCTAAAACCAAAAATTTTTCCTTAAGCGCTTTTTTGGCTTAAAAACGATGTATACGCGTCAAAAACATTATTGTTTTGGCTTTTCTGATGATGCTCTTTGTTCCTAGACGGTAAATTCAACAAAATGTAGTTGCAGAGGAATATTTAGAGCGAAGCGCCGGGAAATCGGCACTTTTGAACTGATGCAAGTATCGTTTAAAACGCCTTAACCAGGACGTTTGCTACGCTTTTTTTTTAAACGCGAATTTGGGAGATAGGGGGTAAAAATATTTTTTGCGGGGGGGGGGGGGTTAAGACTTTGTGGGATGAAAAAACCCTAAACCCCAAGATGGTGATTGGCTGGGACAAAACATAATATGGGGGCTTTCGGAGGGTTCACCTCCCAGAATAGTTTTCACCCCCTAGACATTTTTTCATCCCCATCCCCACCCAGAATTCGCAATTTTCCAATAAATTCGAAAAATCTTAAAAACGTGATTTTTTTAGGCGTTCCTAGCGATATTTCAAGGCAAAAGCATCAATTTTTCGGCAATTCGCGCGATTGACTTATTTTTGGACTATATATTGTTCAATTTAATCGAATTTTTATACTTTTATATTTTTACGCTCTAGAAGGAACATTTTCAGAAACATCGAAAAATTATGATTTTTATGCGTATCCATCTTTTTTCAGCCTAAAAAAACCACTTCCAAATTTCACCCCCCTCCCCAGGATTCTCATGCTGTGCATGTCTGTTGGGGACATTCGATCACACCTGGGCGTGGGGGTATGCACCCCCCCGAGAAACCAAAATACTCCCCTCCCAGAAACGAAAAGCCCTCCTGAATTCAATTTTTGAAATTTTTTTGTTTTTTTTCGCAATTTCTTGATGCCAATCGATAGTGCTCGGTAAGAAACGTTGAAAAATGGTGTTTTTCGCCATACCACCATTTTTAAGACCATTTTTTACCTCTGAAAAATCTTGCACTCCCCAGAATTTTGGTGCCGTCCACCTATGCTTGCGATCTCCACCCAGGCCGTGTTGCGTTTCTAACTCCTCTCTCGCTAGGTGGCTATTAATGGCAAGGCGTTTACGCGACGAAGAAAACGAAGCGATGAAAGACGTGCCTGGTTGGAAAACGGGTACTTGGTACGGCGAGCCCATTTATTTCACGGTGCCAAGAAACAAGTGGCAATGTCCCACCGAATTGGAGGTTTACGCGCACAGTAGCCGCGAGGAGTACGAACACGGCAAACACTTCAAGCGCCATGTCGATGTTGGCAACAAGCCAATGTGGTACGACAAGTACATGCCCTCCGTGCCCTGGACCAACTTAGTTTGATCCTCATATTATCGCCGCGTCCATTTCGATTCAACTAGCTCTATCTTCGTAGTTAGATAATTCGTGAAACACGTTTTCTATCGTTTTTCGTCGTTATTTACGTATAGTCTGTTTAAGTGTCCGGATCGAGGTGAGAGTCGGCTGAGGGGGTGGGCGAATATCCTGTAATTGAGACCAGCCAATTCAGTCCTCGCGCTTTATTTGCTAGTCAAATGACGAAAAGGGTCGAAATAGCCTATATGAAATGCTTTTACGTGGTAAGACCGCATATTTTTTATGCATTCTCGTTCATTTCGACTGCATTACGTCACTTTTAACGATAAAATATATTCATCGATCCGGCGAAAAATTTCGATTAGACCATTTGGACACATTTCGGACGTCTTTTTCAAGGTAAACAAGACAATTAAATTATTTAGCCGAGGAACATTTCGATATTATTACAGCTTTGCGCTCAATCATGATGCAGAAAATGTTCAGTCCGCTCAAAATCGTCTGACAGTAACCGTCTGTCTGACTCTTCAGAAAAGGATACCCCTCCCTCGCCTTCTCTACGTATCTTTGATTGAGCGGTTGTTTCGATGTTGTAAACCGACTAGCGGAACGGTTTAAACTGAAGCAATAATAATTCTGTTTTTGCGAGGCGATCGATTTGCGCAAAAATTTTGATAGTGCAAAAGCTGCAAACTACAACTATATATTATTGTTGTCTGCCTGACAATTATCTTCTTACCCCTTTCATAATCGTCAAAAATTGTCTTTTGTGACCGAGGCATTGTTAAACCGATCGCAGGCCGTTCTTCTTTCTTTTCCCTACTTGAAATTACTCAATCATTCGTGTAATTAGTAAATCTCTTCTGAATTATTTAGACGGCCTTGTTTTTGATATATGTTCCTTGATAAACCTTATTCAAATTTAGAGGTGGCGGTTTTGATTCGGATTCAATGTAGGCCACAAGCAAATTTAACTGTATGGCTACGGAGGTAGCAAAATCATGCGTTGATTGATTCCCCCTTTTTGTAACGTTTCTCTCGATTACCAACTTCTCATAATTCTGGCTTGTTGTATTCATACGCAGTTTCTATTTATATAGGCATGTCGTAGATTTATGGTCGCTCTTTCCTTTAATTTCGATAGTAAAATATTCATAATTGCTTCGTTCGAGTTGTGTTTTTTGTGTAGAATTACCTTCATGCACCGAATGTTACGCTGTGTGGATAAAAAAGCTTTTGAGCCAGATAGATTTTAAACACTAAACTTAAATGTTTTTGTTTGTGTCTTATCCGATGGAATAGCCAGAAATGTTTACACTAATGATCGACAATATGCACGCAATAGAAAAAGGCTTTATGGCTGCAGAATACGATACTTTGCCAAAATTTTTCGATAGTACTCGATTTAATATCAGTGTGCACATGCATGCTGGCTAGTACCTGAACTAGCTTTTCCTTCGAAAATTTCGATTCTTGAAGTTTGGTTAAAAGTAAGAATTATTACGATCCGGATTTCATTCGCTCTGTTTCCTAAATATATAATACTAGCAAATGACGCGCTTAACTGCCCTATTTGCTAGAGTAAACTTTTTTGCACATGGATCGCTTTGCGCGCCATTTGCAAAAAAGACGAATATAACTCATGACTAATATGCCAAAAATTGTTTAGAAATTCGTATGTCTTTTTTGTTTTTGTCTTCTAATGTTATCTTATTGCACCTGTTTACTTTCAAATTTTACTGCTATCTATCTTTCACTCTGTAATAGCCATTGTTTGGTCCCTCTCAGTCTTACAAATGTCGAAAAAGTGTTAAAGAGCGCTAATCGGAAATTATCTTCTCCAAGGTTGCCTTCACTTTACAGATTAAATTAGATGCACTTCACCTGGTTCACCAAAATGCTGCAATTCTAAATAAGCAGATTTCTTTTATCACCTTACAACGACTGTTTTTATTTTGCTTATTAATGTTTCTTGCTTCCTTTTTCTGCTCGTATGACAATTAGAGGGCAATGTCAACTGCACAGAAAATTAAAATTAAATTAGATAATTAAATTAGCCATTAATTATTAATTTTTTCTATATAAAATTAGCCGTTAGGAGCAGAGATATTTAAAATCGTATTAGCATTTTTGAAAGCTATGCGTTTAGTGCTTTCGGCTCATTTACATTGAATCATACGCATGTCGGTTTACATCTTTCAAAAGAGTATTTATAATTTGATATCCTGCTTTACTGCGAGAGCTTGTCCTCCATGAGTAATCATTCTTTTCTGAACCTTCCATAATTTCTTGCTAACCCGTCTCCTAAGTGTTTTACGACTACAGATCGCGCACTTTGAACGGATAATTCGGATTCAGGGGTCCAACGAACCACAGGCACACCTGGGCATGGGGGTAGGGCTTGGGGGTATGCACCTCCAGAAACCAAAACACTCCCCCAGAAATTAAAATACCCCCTCCTCAGAATTCAATTTTTTGAATTTTTTTGTTTTTTTTCGCAATTTTTTGATGCCAATGGATAGTTCTCGATGAGAAACGTTGACAAACAGTATTTTTTACGCCATACCACCATTTTTAAGGCCATTTTTTCATCTTTGAAAAATCTTGCACCCCCAGAATTTTGGTGCCGCCCACCTATGACCCCAGGAGCCAAATTTGGGAAGTAACACCCAAGCTATGCTCCTGCAAAAAGACAAAAACCCAAAAGTTGAATTTATGTATAGGGTATATTTGATATAGGTAAACCAGTCTGTGAATTTCCTTTAAATTCTACGCTTAGGTCAGCCGCAGCATCATTAATAAACATTTGAAATTCAAATGAAATCTATTTGCTGTGATTAGAGATATTCAGGAAAATGCACTTTGAAAAACCCAACGGTTTTTCGTCAATTCACACTGCGTTGTAAAGTGGTTTACACCAATCGAAAGCGCATTAAAAGCTAGTCTAGACTGGCGTAAAAAATTTGTCCTACGGCAATAAGCCGCAAGAGCCGCCATTTTTTGTTGTAATCCGTCGTTTCCGGGGTTGAGGAGCCCGCCCGATCGATCCATTTTGATCGAAAATCCGGAATCAGGGGGCCCGGAATACCCCATTGAGCCAAAATATGAATATCACTGTATTATCCAGTAAAAAGTTGTGTGGGACACAGACACACAGACATACAACTCGAAATTAATATTATAGATAACCTAAACGATATTCAATTCTATCTGATGCTGAATCAATAAGTATATCAAAGTGAGTAGGTAAGGAATCAATTTGAAGATTTGTTATTTTGAATTGTTTTATTGCTGACAGATGAATAAATTCACTTAACAACAAGTTGCTGATCTGCTTAAATCTGTACTGATAATAGACGCTCATATGTTCTTGGGAAGTTTACCCCCTCTCCAGAATGACTGCTTATTTCCCTCGAAATGCTGCTGATTGCTGGCTGACCCCTCTTTTGCATAGTTTTTATTTCCCAAAAACCTAAGAAATGTGTTCTTTGTAGCGATTCGCTGGTCGAATTGGAAACATTTATTTGGACCATTGTGTTGTTGCTCAATTTGATTAAATTTTTCTAAAAGATATTTGCTTTTATTTTTCAGAAAGCATCGTTAGAAAAAATTTAATGGCTCATTCCCTGAGATTTCTACGCTGTTCTGTTAAGCGGACACCCTATGCATACGTGCGTATCTTTTATAAATTTAGATTCTGTAACTTAGAACGTTATAGCTTTTTGAACATGAACTTGAAATGTTTTTTTTACTGTTAACCTGACTTCATAAATCATATTATTCGTAGACTAGGGGTCTTGTTTTATTCCAGCTTTTTTCACAATTTCTGACAGAACCTCGTGTAGCGTATGCTATTTGCCGTCTTATTTCTTTTCTATCTTCTTATTTCCATTCCGCTATTAATCTGCCTTCGATGCATACATGTAACGGCTCGAAATTCTATTGGGCGGGTCCTCAGCCATTTTCAGGGGGAGGGATAGATGACCTACAATTTTAGGCCAAAAAACACCTAAAAACGGCCAAAAAATTCAATTTTTTCAGAAATCAGGGGTGGGGTCAAAAATTGTCTCGCTTTCGGGGGATAGGGGCACGACCAACGATGGGTGAAGGAACTCCCAACCGTGTTACTTGTGTGCTTATGTGCATTTTTATTTTAGAATATCTACGTTTTATCCATGCCTTTATTCGAATTGACTCTAATTTTGAAACCTCTTGCCAAGGTAAGCTTTATGCGGATAATTTGTACCGATTTCATTAAGGAACACCTTTAACGTTCGTTTATTATTATTTTATATTTGTTCCCTTATAGGTTTTCTCAAAATATATATCAACCTACCTGTACAGGGTTCCGGTCCGGTATCTTACTTGCCCTCAAGTATCCGTTACCGTTGCACTTTATTTATATTAAAGTGTCCTGCAAGTACGGTTGACAAAACTTTTTTAATTTTTGATAAATGATTATTCTTCATTATTTATTATTTTTATTGCCTTTCCCTTTACTTCTATTTTTTAATATTTTTATTTCTTTTGTTGGTTTCAGCAAATAAAATAACCTAGATTAATGCGATTGCTTTTTTAACAGTCTTGGAATATGAAAATGGTTATCTGTACGCACCTTATATAGAATACGAGTGTGTAAAATATGTTATACGCTCCGCCTTTTACCCAATTGTTTACATCATCAACTTGGGGCTCATCCCTCCGGACTTTGCGATATTTTAAAATTTTTTTAGAAAAGGCGCTCTTTTAAGCGTGTAGCTATCTGATTGATCAAAAGTGTCAAATTCTCAAATACATCTACATACATGCGATCTTACTATGGACCAATTCTTTAACATTATATGCAGAACGTAGGCAATTATTTAACCGGTCACTTCAGTTTTGACACCAAGACTGAGAGTCGGGCCGGAATTTCGGAAAGAATCAAGTAATTCGTAGTCTTGCTGTGACATTTTAATTCAAAACGTCGACTCATCAAGATACGACACTAGCACTGCAAGAAAGATCTTCCACAGCGACATAATTGTTATAATGCTTATGTTTTTGTTGAAATATTTAGAAATGCAACTAAGCAAATTTTTACTAAAATTTGAATCTATTTCTTTTTATGGCTTTCTAATGTAGAATTTTCGTCATTGAATTACATCGTAATTAGAAGCGGCTTGCTCCATTCGTTCAGAATATGTAGTATCTCTTAATAAAAGAATGAAATATCACTTCAGACGATGTATAACCGTTTAGTTGCTCATTTTTGAATTATCCTTTAAGATTTATTTTTATCACTGACTTAATTGCATCTTGAACGCAATCGGTCTTTATTGCTTAGGATGATCTTGTGAAGCTAATCACTCGCTGCTGCAATGTTCTATTTGACAACAATGCAGTCATTACTAAATTAGAAAATTTTGGTTACAAGGACCTAGCCTGGCGTATGTCCAGGTCTAAGATTAATTATTTTACTGGCAGGTGAGGTTAGACGTTTTTACTGTATTTTAAATAGTAGCTATTAGCTATTAGACGGAATGAAATGAACATATAAATTTAATTACATTGTGTAGGTACGGTATACATATATATTTTTGGACATATTTTATAAAATTTACATACCTATGTGAAATTTAGTCGCTTTCTGATACATTGACGATATGCAGCAACATACATGCACGCGGTTAAAAGCTCTGGGAATGGATGAGCGGAGGTTCCTTGGGGAGGGGGTTAAATTTGTCATTTTTTACCTATTTAATGTATAGTTTTTGTACTTAATTAGTCGTACTTGATTTTTCATGAATATTTTTGGTTAAATTTCATGTGAATAATATAATAAGGGCAATGGATGACCTGAAACATCAAATTTATACAAAATATTTTTTATGGCTAACGTAATCGGTTTTGGTCCAAATTGACTGGGTATGCCTTCCAAAAGTTATGTTAGGGGATACCCCCAGTGTGCATGTGTGCGCAGAAATATTGAAAATTTTAGTGGGAAGCATCCAGACTGTCAGATTTTTCCCTGCTTCTTTTCTGAAAAGTTCTCTAATGTTCTTCCATCAGGTTTTGCTTCGTGCATTAAGACCCCTATTTTTGAAAAGAATCTTTTATTCCTATAAAGACAGCTAAGCTTCATAATAAGTATATCAAAATTGAATGTTTAAACGAATTTCTAATCGTAGAAGTTGTTTGATGCGACGTAACTATGCTGCTAGGTACCTTAAGTGAGAAGTTTGTTTCATTTATATTAGTTTTTAGGACATAATTTGGGTCTATTTATATGACTTACAGGCACAAGCCGGCATGGGGGTATTGATCCCCAGATTTCAAATACCTCTCACAGACTTCAAAGGTTTTCGGAATTTATAATTTTTCTGAAATTTTTTGACGTCAGTGGATTGAGCTAGATGACATCCGTAGAAAACGACCCTGCCACCAAACTTGTTTTCTTTGACCCTTTTGGAAATTGAAAAAACAGTCCCCACCTCCAGAATGCGGGTCCTATCCAGTATGCTTACACCCAGCCCCGTTTCCAGGTTTTTATTTCACGGGGTTCGCAAACTTTGAAGTTAGATATATCGAGAACCATTAGGAGATAAGCCAAAATAAAGTCATTTTTGAACGTTTCTCGATTAGCTCTATACAATGGTGAAAAAAATTTGTGAAAAAATTTTCACTTTATTTTATAATAAATCTATCGTTAAAACTGGCTGAATAAATGAATTATTATCATCCAATTCATGAACAACTTCTAAACTTTGGTTTTTTACTCAACCTTTGCACTTTGCTAACAAAAACAAAGAAACTGAATAATTTGTTGTGAAGCGCCGGAGAAATTCGACATGTTTTCCATGTCTATCTTAACTTTGACTGGGTTTGAGCGCCTTCGGAGCTTTCCGAACGTAAGCAATAGAAACTATATATCTGCTGACTCGAAGCGCCGAAATTTTTCATATTTTTATTCTTTTAAGCTTAATTCTCTAGTTTTCCAAGGACAAGCAATGCAGGAAAAAATTTGGATTTTTTACGCTCTTATGCTCAGTTTTGCACCTTTTTGAAGATGAGAAATGCAATAAATTTGATCTCGCGAAAAATTTTGAAATAAAAGAGAGTATGTAGTAAATATAAATTTTGATTAAATTAATGGCGCGAAGCGCCGAAAATTTGGGCATTTGCACGCACGGGGATGTCGAAAACCTACATCGTATCAGCTGAAAATTTTGAAAAAATTTTTCCCCATTGGATACGGGCCTGCACACCTATTAATTTATGTTCAATGTGATTTTAATTATTATCCGCTTTTCAGTCACGCTAGCACATAATGTTGATCAATCACCTAATTAGTCTGTTAAGGTTAACTAATCTGCTAAGAAACGCACTGCTTTTTTGTTCATAACGTTGTGCCCTTTAGTCTTATGCTCTAATTATGTCGGAATAATTACTTGAATATGGCTTTATCCTCTTTAATTCAGTCTTTTTTAAACTCTGTTTTAATCATATCTCGCGTGGAAATGATTTGTTAAAACTTATTAAAAGAACTATTCACCAAATGCCTATTACATTGCAGCACTGCTACTGTACCCGACTTTTTGAAAAGCAAATATGCGACTCAAAACCCTAATTAAGAAGTTTAAAAATGGTATTCTTAAGCACTTTGCATCTCATTTGCTTATTTGGCATCTTTTTTCGAAAATTTTCTGCATTATGCCTATCAGAATTTCTATTAATATTAGGTCATTTGCTGGTCGGAACGAGGAAATATGTTTTGACTGAAAAATTACTGGAAAAATTTCCACAGTAGTCAAACTACGGTAGATTCATACAGTGGCGGATCCAGGATTTTCTGACAAGGGACGGAAACCTAAAATTTCCTAGTAATGCCACAAATTGTCCTAAAATCCGCCCATTATGCATAAAATAGCGTTTTTTGCCGTCTTCTGGAAGGCAGAATTATTTCTAATGCGATAAAAGTTAAAAATTTTCATAGTTTTCCTATTAAAAACTCGCAAAATTAGTGCGAAAATCGACACAAAGCGCCGAAAAATACTCGAGGAATCATTATTAGAACTAAAAAATCTATGTTCTATACAAAAACTGCTCTTCTTGCGTAAAAATCATGTTTTTAGAGCGCCAAGAAAGTCAGTAAATCTCATTAATAACTCAAAAATTTGAAAATCATAAAGAAAATCACTAAAATCATGAAAAAATACACATCTATGCCCTATTATGCCCAAATATTTCTGACGACAGGGGGAGGCAGCCGCTCGATCATTTTTAACTTCACTGTGCATTATGAATTATGATGAAGAATAGGGCAATATATGACCATTAATAGATGCAAAATACATTTGCGTGCCTAAAATATACTTATGTAATGTAAATACTAAATATTGTAATTCACTTATCCAACTATAGTCAAAATTCATCGCGAAATTATTAACTGTTTTTGAAAAAGCTTAATCTTGAACTTAAATATGTACATGTTTGTATAATGCAAATCGTATCCTAACGATTAAACGATTTTTCATAATTTTGTATTTTCAGCTACATATCCGTAGGATGTTACTTGCCGAATCGCGAAGTGACAAAGTGTTTCAAGACTATTCGACAACATGATGGAGTGTTGCACAATCATTTTACGAAGGTTCAATATAAATTCGTTTTCGCTATATTTATTCTATAATTGCCTCTTCATTAGATGCAGTATTTGTCGCATACTGAAATCAAATAGCAGGAAAACTTATGATGCTAAAAGCAACGTACATTCTACCTGACAATGTTCCACTAATGAATGTGCTTAGCTTCGACTTTCTTAATTTTGATCAGGTCAGGAAATTCGCTAGTTATGGCTTAACTGAGCTAAAATAACCTTTAAAATGGTTGCTCGTCTCGTATGGTGTCAAAAACATGAATTTTATTCGTTTTCGCCCTGATTTTGCTCAATTTTCGTCAGAAATTTTTTCACTCCTTTGAGCTTAGACTCGACTCAAGGCTCTTAAGTGCATGTCAAATGATGACAAATACATTTTTAAAAATAATGTGACCATACATGATCTCGGGAGCTTTCACGTTCACACCCAGAAAAAGGTCCCCCCAGGATTTTCGATTTTCCACAAAATTCGTAGAAAAGGTGGAGTGATACGCGTTTTTAGGTAAATATCTGTTTCTTCAAGAGTATGAAATTTTCGACGCTTCACGCTATATGTTTATTTTTTTGCTATCGTTTGTTAAAATTATTCGACTTTGTCGGATATTTTTTCGAGATTTATTTACTTTATAAAGCATCGTCTGAATCTGAAAAATGATGTACTGCACGCACAGCCACAATTTTTTGAGCTCAAAAGGGCACATTAGAAAAATTTTTTGGTTTTGCTTTCCCCTACCTTCCTCCCCCACCCCACAGAATTCCATGCTGCGCTTGTATGGATGTCGCTGTAAGATTATTTCTGATGAAATCTGATTTAGATATTGCATGAAGAAGAAGTCGAGGAGTGCACATTGCAAGAAGAGCTGCAGCCACCAGCCTATAGAAAATCAGTAGCCGAAATGCGACTAAAACAGAGAATGTGCTATTTCACGAGGCGAAACACGGGCATGACTGCCTTGTTTGCCAGACGCAAAAAGCCCATTTCGTACCCCATTGCGCCGCCTCGCGATTGATCACGTTTTGTTCTTTGTTGTGTGCAGTTTTCCATTTTAATAAAACCAACGGCAGAGTCTGCATGTTTCTATTAGCGCCTTGTTTTTAGATTCATTTTTCTACTTGTTTTACCAATTTAAAATCAAAACTATATTATGATCAAAAAAACTTTAGTCATCGTAAATATTTGGATTATGCAAGTTTATTATTTTAACGTGAATCTTGAAGTTGGAATTACTCAGAGAAATTTAGAAAGAAGAGGGATACATATAGTCTGTTTCATTTATTCGAGATCTTTTTCAGCAAATTTTTTTGAAGGCTACAGTAGGCGTAACAAATTCATTTACTCTAAGTCGACAGATAAGCTCAGTGGTGTCAAACGGCTGTCATTCTTCCATTAAATTCAATTCAAGCATTTAAACAGTGTTGAGACATACTACAGTCAATGCGCTAAATGAAAAAATAGCGGCGGGAATCGACCCCAGCTTACTACGATGACAAACAGACGCTTTGCCGCTGTGCGGGGGTTCGAAGCGCTTCTTTAAATGATAGTCTATTGGTTTAAAATGTCAACTTTGATGGAGTTACTGTCGCCTCCGAAAGGCTTCAGCGAAAGAGCTCTCGGGTAAATGAAACGGACTATATATAGTCTATTTCACATAAGTTTAGGCATAAATTTTTTCGAAAATTAAGCCGACGGATCACGATAATAATCAACGCTATAATCGCAATCAGTCGGCTTATTATCGGACATACATAGTTTTTAAATTTATGCCCCAAACTCGTGTGAAATAGACTGTTGGTATACTCCGGTTTTTTTCTGAAATATTTCATCAGATAGGAAATAAAAAAATTAAACAATGGGAATCAGATGGTATGTATAAGCTGCTGGATGCCCAATCCTCGTTGCATCGTTTGCACCATAAACAGCAAAATTAGCATTTGATGGCCTACTCGACATGATTATTTGCATTTTTGGAATCAGCAATCAAATTGCTTTCAGCATTATAGACCAAAAGCAGGCATTAATAGCATGACAGTATAGCGTTGCATTGTTTTGAACCTGTTACTGCGAATCAGGGACTTCGGAACATGAAATATGTATACTACATTTCCCAATACCATAGGTACATTTTTGATTTATTTTTGGATGACCAAAATAACATCAATCGCATAAAAGCTTTGTATCTGATTCAGTGCTAGCACTGCTAGCCATAGAAAGCGTGAATAAGGAGGAAGACACGCTATGGTTGACCTACTGGTGCGTTTACGCCGTTTTTGATTTTATCGATTTCGGTGCTGACAAGATTTGTGGCTGGTTCCCGCTTTACTGGCTGGCCAAGTGTGCATTTCTGATCTACCTGTACTTGCCACGATTTCGAGGAGCTGATCACGTATACCGTGACTACGTTCGACCCTTTCTTCAGCGAATCCGTGCACTATTCCCTGGAATCAATGCCGGCGCCGTCGCTCAGGCCCAACCTGATCAACAAGCTGCGCCTCCTGCTGCAGCTCCCAATTAGAGCAGATCTTAGGACGTTGTGAAAATGTTAGCCTTTTTTTGACTGCCAATTATTAGCAGTGTTTTTTCATGTCATGCAGTGTGCATATATCACTTTACTCGATTATTTTCGACCTATTAGAATGAATTGAGTAAATTAGCGTACCTTACATACATACATTGTACCTATAGGCAGTTTCGAAATTCTAATTTTTTTACAGTACATAATGTGATTCGAAAGCAGTGAAAATTCAGCCAATCGGCGTAAGGGCTTTCATCCGATTGGCTGTCTTCTATTGCACGTTATTAGGCTCTTGAACCTTGTGCTTTTGTGGTATTCTGGGCCAGTTTTGCTCTTAGAAGCTGTGTAAGCAAAACCGGCTGCCTTGCGCAGGAAAAATACCGTTACACGTGCGGAGATGGTAAACCGATAGACCAATTAGGGAAACGGCGAGGAATTTTAAAATGTTATATAGCTCATCGGACAATTAGCGAATAAGTTGACGCAAGAGAAAGAAAGTTCTCAAAAACTGCTCTTACCGATTGGTTGACTTATTAATAATGCTTTCGGATGAACAAACTATAAAAAAGTCACACGGATTTTGAAACAGACTATACGAAGTGAATTTAATGCCATGTTTTGCAATTTGGCTCTGTCGGATCCCCCGAATTTCGTGGTAGCCTATGTACATATGATCGCCATTAAACTCGCTTGCATAAAAAGTACATATACGTATAAGTACAGTATACAATCGTCAAATGCCATTATTACCTAATGTTCATTGCAAAAACGTTGTAAATAGTAGAAAATGCATTTCGGCTGCATGATTTAACTTGCATTATAATCTGTTCCATACCAAACGGCCTGTTCTCGTCAATGTCTTATTAATGAATCACTTTTTCACTGCTCGTGCGGCTTCTTCAATTAAGCTCTCGTAGCGGCCGGTAGCTTTAAACTCTTCTTATTGATGATTAGTAAAATTCACATGTAACGCGTCTAACAAATTGCTGCAATAACCTAACCCCAAAATATTCTGCCACGGTAATAAGCCGTAAAGCGAAAATGGGTCGTTTGGAGTGGAACACAGACTATAACTATTTCCATCTTTTTATTCAGCACGGTTAAATTAAAGCACAGCTTAAATCCTTGACTTCTTTGCAGTAAAGCGATTCAAGAAGGCATCAACAATTCAACGACTTCGTGACAATAAGCTGACAGATTGCGATTACAGCATTGACCTGATATACAAGCGTAATCTGTCGGTAAAAATTCTTAAAATTTGTGCCCAAACTTATGTGAAACAGGCTAATGATAGTGCATCAGTTCAGTCATCTTTACGAAAGAGACATGACAAAAGATAGCCTATCCTAATACAATTTCGCTCAAGTTTCTGTACCCTTGTTATTATAGTCCGTTTCGCACAAGTTTGGGTGTTTTAAAAACTAATCTGGCAATAAATTGACAGATTGCAATTATAGCATTGATCTGATGTATAATTATCGTAATATGTCGACTGTCATGAAAAATTCTTAAAATTCATGGCCAAGTTATGTAAAACGGACTATATACGCTAATTTGCACAAGGTTTCACCGTGAAATAGATTGTAAAATCAACCTTGTCAAATAACTTCCTGATTTTCAATTATTAAATCTATTGCTATTCCTGCCCCACTTGTTCATGACCCTTATTCGCATTATGATCATCTATGGATTATTCACATTTAGAACTCTACACTGGAGCGAGTCGTATTCGACAAATGAAAATGAATGCTTTACTAATGGTATAAGCGGATGGCAAGAGCACAAATTGACCCTAGGCTTGTACATACACATTAAAAATTGTAAGACCAATGTGATAATAAATAATTACTTCCACAGTATGTACGTAGTGGATTATTCAAATTGTAAATAAAAATCCTAAACAATAATAAACGGAAGGTCTAGTATAATATTCGATGAACGTATGATAATCACTGAATAATCGCAAAGGAATACCGAATCCGATCCAATTAGAATAAACGCAAAAATATGAAAGAATAACTCGATTTGGCCAAGATGGTTTGTATGTGCTTTTCTACGTACATATTATAAAAGCAACAGGTAGGTGGTGGTAACTATTTAAGGGATCCTTAACAAAAGTTGTTTTGCTAGTGAGCATCACATCACAACATCAAATAGGCATAATATTAAATCATTGCGTACGCTTCTAAGTATGCTTAAAGTATAGAGAGAGAGAGAGCAATCATCAGATAATTTGTTTTAAAGTAGTACAGGAGTAATTTTTCTAGCTTGCTGACCGTAAAAAATTAGGGCCTGATCTCTGGAAAAGGGAGACTTTTTCATTATTTCGGGTGGAAATCGGTCGGTTTCTATGTGTACACCCGTCGGAATTGTGCGTGACTACGACAAATGGAAGATACCAAATTTTTACACCTTAATATTTAAAAAACTTAAAGAAATATTTAGTTATATAGGTACGTATTTAAAAAAATTGAAGCACATAATGAATCAGGAATCTGTCCTGAAGAACGAAATTCGTCATCAAGGCTCGAGGTTTGTCCGGCGAAATTTGGATTAAAAAAAGTTTTTGTTCGTTTTTAAATTTGTCACATTTTACTGCAATTGTTCTGCATGCATTTTGAGGAAATGATTGAATTCTGAAAGTACGTTTTGGGTCATTTCAATATTTCGAGGCCTACTTTGACTTGATTGGGACAAAGTTTAGTTATTAAAACCTAAAAATTAAATGTGGAACCAACATACTCTTAAGTATGTATGCTTATAGCATGTAACGTGCGTCGATCCATCAAATATACAGATAAGTAACGCGCACATTGAGCACATGTATTTCGAAACAAGCTTACAACGTCTCTACACAATAGCACCTATCGCCTCAATCGATAAAATAATGTGATCGAATATGGCACTAGATATTACACAAAAAATAGAGAATTGTCGTTATAACTTGAAAGGGTAATCAGACGCAATGGTGGGCGCACGATCCACATAATCCGATGAAAAGCGTACTGAATTGAAAACTGCGATAGCACATCTAGTGTCTACTACATATGGGCGTGGGGGCTGGGGTTCTGGAAACCCGGGATCTGAAAGACTCACCCAAAGTCGATATAACCCCAGAATCTTGTTGCCGCCAATGTTTGGTGCCTAGCCTACTAGCATACTAACGATAAAATAGTCTGTAGTAAAAGCTCCAGTAGTAATGTATTTTGGCTAAAATCAGAAAATCTAAGGGTAAGCATGTAGAACAAACTTTGGTCATAAGAAAGAGCGCAGCCTTTATGACTTTGCTCAGCAATGTTTCTTTATGGTGCGAGCTGTATTTGTATTTCGGCTTCAAAGTTCTTTATTCTGTATTTTACATTTTCCGCACCTGTACACTTTTTTCAAATGTTTCAGTCGACGTATTTTCACCATAGGTGGGCGGCACCAAAATTCTGTGGGGTGCAATATTTTTCAAAGGTCAAAAAAAGGCTTAAAAATGGTAGTATGGCGAAAAACTCCCAGCGTTTTTCAACGTTTTCCATCGATCACTATGCATTGACATCAAAAAATTGTGAAAAAGACAAAAAATTTACAAAAATTGAAGTCTGGGTGATATTTTGGTTTCTCGGGGAAGGTGGAGGGGGTGCATCCCCATGCCCAGGAGTGATTTTCACTGTTGCAATAAACTTTCAAAGATGCACAGAGTAGCAGGTCTGGGGGTCAATCGGAGAGCTTATTTGAGTCAAAATGGCCTCAAAATCTAGCAAAAATACTAAACTACGCAAAAACTATGTTAAAACATATTTTTAGATCATTTTCAAGCAATTTTGAAAAAAACATTCGATTATCATCAATTTTGACCTTCATTTTACCTAATCTCCCGGAGACAGTTTCCGATTTTTTCTTTTCATCTTCATCTGCTTGACTGTTAACGATGCGAGGATGGAAAATGAAAGCATCATCTCAACGGTATTAATTGCGAGTCTTTTAGCGAAGAGGAAAACAAGTGAAACATAGAAAACGTTATTAACAACGACAAATTTCATGCGAAATATTTATTATATCGTCGCTCAGATTACAAATTCATTGAAGTTTATGACGATGACCAAAAGATCTCATTTCAGATACTTCAATTAATCAAAGAATTAGTTAATTAATTGCATTTCAAGATAGGTAATGTTCTTCAGAAGTATACGCACTATGTTTACGAATCAACGTTCTGATATTATAGTCTATTTCACCAAAGCTTGTGCATAGAAATTAATTTTTAGCGCTCGAGCGAGGAGCTAGAAAACAATTTTTGCATAGTAAAAATTGATATGCTTTTTTATTGCTATGCCCTATATCAAGATACTTCAGTCTCCCAGTTTAAGCCGTTTTTGTAATCGATTTACATTTATTCGGAAATTGTAATCCATGCACAAGGTTTCGTGAAACAAACTATAGTACATAATTGGATAATGTAAGTGCTACGAATGATATATTAAATCGTCAAACGTACGAAACCTCGCCGTGCGTGTTCTTAATTCGACGATTTAATCGATCATCGCACGACGATGACGTCACGCTATTATTAATTGTAGGCGCCTTGTAATTGATGAGATTGTACGTGTGGGTTCGAAGCTGCGGCGGCGTCGGCAAAAGTCGGCGTTCGATCGACGACGACGACGCCACCGCCGACGATGACGCCGACGCTACCGCCAACGATGACGCCGACGGCACCGCCGCCGTCGGCGTCGCGGAAGCGAAAACGTCGCCGTTACTGCGACACAGGCCGTAATGAGCCGACAACGGCCGCGACGACGTCGTCGCCGACGCCGCGGAACGGCCGCCGTACGACCTGGACGACTGAAAACCGGGCGACGCCGCCGTCGCTGCCGCCGACGTCTTACTGTAGCTTTTTTCGACCGTCGCCAGAGCGCGACGCAATAGAGAATGCTTCGCGTCGCAGTTCGTCTTCGCCGACGGCGTTTCATCGACGGCGTCGACTCCGAGCGTCAGCATCTGCGACATCCCCGACGACGCGTCGAAACTGGGTCGCTTGGGATCGACTGCGACAAACGTTGTCGTGACGTCATCGACGTCGCTCTTTCGCTTTTGATCGAAAAATTTGACGCGATCGCGAACCGTCGTCGCCAACGACGACAGCGAACTCGACGCGACGTCGTCGGATAATTTCGAAGACGGCGTCGTAACCGCCGCTGAAGGAGAGGTATATTGTAGGCTAAGCAAATTATAATATTCGTCGGCGCCCAGCGTTTTGCGTCGCCAACGACGTGTCACCGCCGTCGCGCGTTTTGCGTCGTAGGCGGACGCGTCGTCGTCGACGGCTTTCTGTCGCAAAAGCGGCGGCGGCGGCGTGAATTTTTTATTGAAATTATAGCGAGGTAAAAGCGGCAAATCTACGGGTGAACGAATTTTATTTTGAACGTTAGTCGACGATTCGATCCAATTAGAACCGCGCGTCTGGCTCGATGATAAAATCCGCGACGGCTGAGGAGGAATTACTGCAAAGTAAGAGTAAGTTTTGGCATGTTAAAATCCTATTATCTCGACTAGTTTACTTTACTTAGTACCTCGAAAACACTTTATATTACAGGTTTTTTTATTCCTTGATGTTAATTTACTGTAATACTCTTGAAAAATAAAAACCGGTCTACTATTGAATCAAAAGGTTGGCTGACTGATTCGATTATGACTTTTGTTTTGCTTAAGTTCGGAGTCATGAATTTAGGATGAGATCCGTGACCCACTTAAATGAATCTTAAACGAAATCCAACTTTTGACTGGCCTAATTTTTGATTAAAACTGACTGGTCAACAATGGCATGGCTGACACGAATCTCGAATTTTGGGGATTCGAGAAGGAGAGACTGTGGATTTTAGATGAAAGATGGTCTTTCTTTAAAATTGCATAACCGAAGGGTGGAAAATCAAGTTTGAAAACAACATGACTGCAAGCAAATCTGTCCTTGAACTACATTCATCGTTGAGGGCCCCGAAATTTCGAGTCGTTACATGTACATGTAACGGCTCGAAATTGGGGAGGGGTCCCATCAGGGGGTAAATGATAAATGTAAATAAAAATGCCTAAAAATTCGATATTTTCCAAAAATCGGGCGGAGAGGTCAGGGGGATGTCCGATTTTGGGTGGGGGATCCCCACATCCCCCTGTTACATGAATGTATGACTCCGATTGCACATGTGCACAACACCATGTCTTACCGTCTTCTCCGACCACATTGAGCTGAAAATATGTAAGATATTGAGTAAATACAAAGACAGTGTCCAAGTACCTACGTTTTAAGGCAAAACAAATAAATGTATTAATTAAAATTATTTGTCTGCCGTGCTTTTTGAAAAATCATCTAAAATTAATGCACATAAATTTTACGAGTACCCCCAAAATGGCCTACATTTGACAATTCAACCACACATGGGCGTAAAGATCTGGACTGGAATCCTCCCAATAATCCAGCGGACCCAAAAAAATCGATAGACCCCCAAAATTGAATTTTTGGTGCCATTTTTGGCAATTTTGCCCCATCTGACCACAAAGAATTCGGCTGCTGCTCATTTATGAATTCAACGCGCGTACCCCCATTGCCCTGAACTTGCATACAAAATATACGAATAAATGGCGCAGTAGTAAGTGTCAAAGAGAACCCAGTACCTTATCGATTTTAAGCTCCTTAATTGTACTCGCAGAAATCCATTTTATTAGAGTCCAGGAGCTGGTTTCTAAATGAGGAGGCTTAGATAGCCCTGGGGCTAAGTCCGAAAATATAGGGCTTACTATTCTAGCCCTAGTTTCTGAATGAAGGGGCTAGCTAGCTCGGGGCTAAGTGTCAAAAATTAGCACTTTTTTATTTAGTCCCTGGGCTAAATATCTGTTGATTTTTAGCCCGTGTTTCTCAATGAGGGGGCTAACTTCTTCGAGCCTAAATATTAAAAGTTAGCCCCCTAAAATCAGGCCCTGGTGTTGACTAGGGTTATCTTACTAATTGTGCGGTATTTCTCTAATATTAGAGGTCTTACAAGGTGGTTCTCCGCTTAGTTTATCGATGCCTTTTACCACAATTTCGAAGTTTATGATGAATTTTTAGGTACGAATTTCAAATTCAGAAAACTACATTCAGTGAGATTTGTGACATTTTACCGTACTAAGATAATTTTTCTCACTGGTAAGGGTACTTAATTGAATAAACTGATGGACTCCGTCACACTGAATTCCTATTCGACTGGAAGTTCATTTTTGCTATTGCCAAATGTTTAAAGAAACAAAAGGAAGGAATAATATCGAGAATTATTACAAAGACGACGTAGGACATATTTAAAAATATGGTAGATAGCTAAGTTCTGTGTTAAGCTGCCGAGGCTCCGTAGACCGAAAACGCGATTTCAATGTCGGTCAAAGTTACAGAGAAAAAACGGTGATGCGTCTTGCAGTTCAGTGAGAAAGAGCGAAACCTATGCGTTTCATTAACCTCGTTCCTTACAGTCACCGATAGGTAACTATGGTTTTCAATCAAATAAAAGTTAGCCCTAGGGCTATTTTTTTAGCCAAGGGCTAGCTAGCCCCAGGGCTAACTTTCATTCAAAAACGGTGGCTAGGTTATCCCCAGGGCTGACTTAGCCCCGGGGATAGCTGACCCCTGGGCTAAAGTTAGCCACTTAATATTTAGCCCCTTCATTCAGAAACCGGCCCCAGTAGTGTCATAGCGAAGCACCAAAATATTATGATATCGAGTTTTTCAGATCAGACATGTGTTCACAGATATGACCAGGCATGCACGCCGGGGGTTGGATGGCAGACTCAGAGAATAGAAAAATGGGAAATTTTATAGAAAAAAGGTAAAATACATACTAAAATTTGATGAAAAATAAAAAGTCTGCCTGCACAGGTGCTTAAATTTGCAGAAACTTTGGATTAAGGTAGCTTTTATTTTATTTTATCATTGATACCAGTTTTCAAGGCCATTTTGTCTCAAAAAGTTCTCTCTCAGACCCATACATGCAAGGGCTCAAAATTTCGAGAGGGGGTCCGGCCGGACCATTTCTAGGGCGGGTGGGGAGGGGGGTAAATATCCTCCAATTTTTGGTCAAAAACGACCAAAAAAAGCCTAAAAACGGCGAAAAATCGTAAGTTTTTCCAAAATCGAGGGGGTCAAAAATTTCCTGATTTTTGGGGGGGACGATTGACTCTGGGTGGGGCTCATACATGAACATAGAGGGTGAGGCGGTATTATCTTCCTGAGGGGACAGCCAGGCAGGTACTGTCCGGCGATTTTGAGCTGATGGAACGTTTTTTGCATCAATTTTGAGGTCAAAAGCAGTAAAAACATCAAAAGTTTTCGGCGTTTCGCGCCAGATTAGTACATTTGTGTACTTTTTACCCAAAAAACGCCCAAAATTGATACACTTTGTATTGTTTAGTGTTAAAAGTAATATTAATGCAGTCAAAATGGACTAAAAATGGTTTTAAAATGGGATATCACCATGGAAAAAGATTTTATAGATTATTTTGACCATTTTGATTGTTAAAACAGCAAAAACGTTAAATTAACTAATTTTTCCGACTTTGAGGGGGAGGGACGTTCAAAATTATGTGGGAATCCCTGAATCCTCTGTTATGTACAGACCAATAAGATTAAGTATGCTTACGGCTTATTTCCTCAGCAGCGGCGCGGTTGATCAACGGCATCGCCGTCGGCAGCGACGCCGCGGCTACGGTCGTTAGCGGCGGCGACGCTGACGATTTAAACGTCGTCGCTGTCATTCGCGACGACGACGTCGATGACGTCATCGATGTAGTCGTTGATGACGTCACCAATGAGTCGGCGGCTGCTCTCGACGCGACTAAATTCGTCGACGAAGACGGTGACGCTGACGTCGTCTTATTGAATAGGTTCTCGGCGACGTTTTTCAATTCTTGAGCGCGCGAACTTTCGCGACTGACGTGCGGTGTCGTGCTTTCGTCGCTCGACGCTTCCGTTACCGTATTACTCGAATCGTGCACCGCGGCTGGCATCAACGAAGACGCGAGCGCGGCTGGCAAGTTGCGAAGGCGGCAAGCGGACACTTTGTCAGCGGCTGTAATTATCCACAAATTATATGTAAGTATCCTAGGCACGTAGTTTTATGACGATGGCCAGACATGCACAGCATGGGAATTCTGGGGGGTAAGAGGGAGGGTCGAAATATTAGAGTGCCTTTTTCGGGCTTAAAATTGGTGTGTACGCATCAAAAACACTTTTTCGACGTTTCCGACGATGCCTTATCTCTCTAAAGCATAAAAAATTAGAAAATTTGGGAAAAAAACAAAAAAGTCGAATACATTGAATAAAATATAGTCAAAACATAATATATATTGCGAAGCGCCGAAAATTTGACATTTATGAGCAAATAGATAGCTACGCTTTAAAGAGCACCATTTCTACGAAGTTCAGGGAATTTTTGGAAACTTCCGAAAAATCGAGAATTCTGGGAGGGGGAAAGTCGGGTCCAGCTTTTTTGGACCTGGACCCAACTTTCTTGATATTTTGGACCTGGCACACCATACATGTAACGGCTAGAAATTTGAGGGAGGTCCAGCCTTTTTTAGGAGGAGAGGGGTAAATGACCTCCGAATTTTTGGCCACAAACGGCCAACAAACGACAAAAACGGCCAAAAAACTAACGGGAGGGGGAGGGTCAATGGCTTCGGGGGAAGGGATGGGAGACATCCGACTTTAGGTGGGGGATCTCTTCATCCACCCTATTACATGTATGAGGTACACTCCTATAACCCCTTTAATTTTAAAAAATGCCCTCTTTACGCTTAAAAACGATGGGTATGTAAACATCAGAAACACTTAAAAGAACAAATGGAAAAATATTAGGGTAAACTGAAGAAAATTTAGTCAAACAGGCGCCAAGCGCCGAAAATTTCGACACTTTAGAGCCAAAATATAGCAAAAAACGCTAAAGAAAGCACATTTTCTGATATTTTTTCGGAAATGGTTTTTTTTTGTATTTGGCAAAGATTTCGCCGATGTACAAAGACTTTTTGGGACCGTCTTTGTACATATACAATGATTTTTGGGAAGACAAGAATTGTAAAAAGGTGTAAAATTCCAGAAATTTCGGCGCTTCGCGCCGAAAGGAGTAATTGTCTGTCTTTATATATTTTTATAACGGCAGCATTCGCCTTATGGATGGAAAAATGTCAAATTTTTAGCTAAAATACGCTACAAAAGGTCGAAAAACCTTGTTTTACCATACTAAAATCGCTACTGTCCGCTATAATAAAGCACAAAAATTTGCGTGCACAAAATGTAATAAGGGACCTCGTACACAAAAAACACTGGCAAACCGCCTTCCCAAGAACACATATGCTTCCCACCCAAAGTCGTTCGTCCTCCTTACACCCCAAAGTCAGAATTTTTTACCCGTCCCCCGATGTTTGGCCCCCAACAAACAAAAAAACAAAAAATGTTTTCGCAATGTTTAGCTTTATCATTTTCGACACCTCCAGACCCCAGAATTTCGGTGTTCTCGCCCACGTAAGTTCGTGTTGAAACTTACGGACATTAGCAGAGACGTTCACCGGCGTTAAAAGCCTCGCTCGAGCGGCTGCCAATGCATCGAAGTCACGTCGCTGGCGCAAAGAAAAAATTTCGGTCGTTGCCGCCGACATAATCGTAGACGATTTCGCGTTGCCGGATTTGAGCGACTTCTTTAACATTGGATCCTGCTGGCGAAAATGACGACGACGGCATATAAGATGTAATATAATCAACATAGGTACTACCAGACCCGTGGCCAACGGGGAGGGGGCAGCTGCCTACCCCCCGCCGAAAGGAAAATTTTTTTGTTTCTCACAAGGGTCCTCCGAAGGAAACAATGAAAAATTCTCGTTAGCGCTTTTAAAAGACCACCAAAAAAGGTTATTTGCGTACTTTTAAGCTGGTAAACGCAATTGTTTCTGTACAGTTTTGTCTTGTATATCGCTCAAATTTGAGCTAGACATGAAAAACATGTCAAATTTTACTAGCGCTCCACGTCGCTTAATTAATTAATTTTCCGGTCGTTTTTCTTTGCAGAGCACAAAGCTGAGTACAAAGACAAGGAGCTAAGAAATTTTTATGGACTGGATGGTGAGGAATCAGATGCGCAGATAGTTTAAGCGACAGACTTTTGTATAAGAGTATGAAATAACATGATAAATGTTTTAGAATTTCTTTATAATGACGCAGAGCTCGTTCAGAAAAGCTCAAAACTGCCTTTATTTTTGAGTATCACCTAATCGTTCTAGAGATATCTGACTTTCTAAATTTTTGGCCCCCCAAATGAAATCCTGGCTACGGGCCTGGGTACTAACTATATTTAACATAATACAGTATTATACATAATAAATTGTATATAAATAAATAAATGTATATATAATAGGTTTACAAAACACAGTCGAACTCGGGTAATGCACACCCCTTTGGAACAAAGGCCAAACGTGTGCATTATCCGAGTGTGCGCATTAAGCAAAGTGTCAAATTATCTAAAAATTTCACATTAAGTGAAGAGAAATCTATTATTGCTCCAATACAATGACGGAAGGAATACAAAGAGGACGAATGCTGTATTCTTGCCTTGCATGTTGCTGTAGAATAAAGTTAATTTTAACAATTCATGCTTTTGTTCAGTATAAGTGACATGGTGTGCAGTAAATATCAGTAATCCACATGTGCATCATCCGAGGTTTGCACTAAGCGCGTGCACTTACACACTGAATTTCATATGCGTATGTCAGCCGTGTGCATTACGCATTATCCGAGTTTGCAATAAGCGAAGTGTCTTACCGAGTTAATACACCGTTTTTGCCGAGACCATGTGTGTGTTGGTGTGCACTAAGCAGAAAAGTTCATTATCCGAATTGTTATATAACATAACTACCGAACATACACAGCATGGGAATTCCAGAAGGTGAAGCCAAGGTTTTTGTATTCGGCAGACATACATGGGCAAGGTATAGTTGGTCGGTGGGGGAGGGTGAAATCCGGGAATGGTCATATAGTAGATTGTGGTCATTGATTAATAGTTGTGTTGGAAAACAAATCCTACTTTCTGCAGAAATGAATCCTGAAAATGTAAATCTTACGGCACTACAATATGGTACCATTACATGTTACTGAGGTAAACTGGGTTTCTTGACCCTTATTAGCAAAGTTTAGCCAATTTATGCTTTCTGACGATGAAAAATATAAAAATATATCAACATGTCGCGAAACGCCGGAAAACCGTTTTCAGGAGGAAGTTTTGGCCTTTTTAATGCAATAATCTCACAAATTGTCTTGCCGCACCTTTCGTTTTCTTCAAACCGCCTGACAGTACCTGATTTCCCAAAATCTTAGGTAGGTGTAATCCCTCTCTGACCCCCTTATGCCCACGTGTGTCGGGAAGGTTTATGTACAAAGACTTTTCGGTACCGTCTTCGTACACGTACATACAAAGATTTTTTTAATGTACAAAGGCCTAAAATTCTCAAAACTTTTCGGCACCGCCAAAATGAGGAATTACCTGTTCTATATTATGTATGTCTTTATAATGGCGTAAATTGAGTCGAAACAAGTAGAAACGACACATTTTTCAGCGTTTCGAGTCGTTTTGAGGAAAATTTAATATGTGTTGTCGTTAGAAAACAAGAAAAGTTGGCTGAACTGCAATAGCTCAACCCGAAAAGCCCAAGTCAACTACTCGGAAAGCGTTACGTTACGATATTATAGCACTCCAAAATTTATATGCACAAAATGCACAAAGATTTTTAGGGACCATCTTTGTACATGTACATAGATACAAAGGGATTTGAACAAAAAACAGAGTGGAATCAAAAATTTTTTTCTACAGCGCCCCTGTTGGGCTCAAAAATGACGGGTACGAGTCAAAAACACCAATTTTAGCGCTTCTAACGATACTCTTCCTCTCTGGAACATAAAATGTAAAAAACATCAAAAAACATGAAAAATGGAGTGAATCGAACAAATTATAGTCAAAAAGGAGTATATGGCGCGAAGCGTCAAAAACTGGTCACTTTTGAGCCAAAAGATCACTAAAAACGCTTAAAATAGCACATTTTCGATGACTTTTTTTTGGAAAATAAAAATTCTGACGCGGGTGTGGGGGTTCGGGATCTACTCAACCGTTCAGAATGGAAAAATAAGGAATTTTTTGGCGGAAATGAGGCAAAATGTGAGTCAAACATGGATGAAAATTGAAAATTTTCAGCCAATAAGTTCGGAGTTGACCAGAAACTGTGGATTAACATAGTTTTATGCTATTTTATCATTTATGTCAGTTTTCGAGGTTAATTTGTCTTGTAAAAGCCATCTATATGAGCGCCCCCATCCAGACTCCGTGGTTCCCGAATTGTTGAGAAAACTCCAGAATTACAATGCACAGATTAAACTTAAGCAGGATGAAACTTGCGCTTTTAGGCAATTTTTAGATGCTTTCTTGGCCAGAGTAATATAATTTATCCAACAAAAATGGTCAACTACCCCTCCCACTATTCGGAGCCTTTATACTTATATACATACATACACACATACGATGAAGGACATATGTAAATATGTAATATAATCATAGACGTAACGGCTCGAAATTACGAAAGAGGAGCATACGTGGGCAGCACCAAGATTCTAGGGAGCATTAAAAACGGTGGAATGACGAAAAAACACCATCTTTCAACGTTTCTCATCGAACACTATCCATTGACATCAAAAAATTGCGAAAAAAAAACAAAAAAATTTTCAAAAATTAAATTCTGGGGGTTATTTTGGTTTCTCGGGGGTGCACAACCCCAAATCCCCCACACCCAGGTGTGGTGGGGAGGTACCCGACCATTTAAAGGAGATAGAGCGGGTGAATGACCTCTAATTTTTGATCCAAAAAAGCACATAAAAAGGGCTAAAAAACGTAAATTTCCACCGAAAATTGGGGGAGGGCAGGTCGAAAATTTTTCGGCTTTGGGCGTGGAGAATCGGGGGACGACCAACTTTGGATGGAGGATCCCCATCTCCCTTGTTACATGTATGAATATAAAACAATACCACTGGTGAGGCTGCCAACGTTTTTGAACTTGGTAGAGGCGCCGACGACGTCAAGGACGATTTTTGGGTGGCTGGCGTTGAATATTTGCCCACAACATTAAATTCGCCGCCACTGCTGCCGCTATCCTCGCCGCTACCGTTGTCGTTGCAGCGCACGAGAACCGGCTGAGCTTGAAACACGTTTGCAACGGCTTCGACAGCAACGCCAGCGCCATTGGACAATAGATTAGCGTCCCTTAGTTTCGCGTCTAAAGGCGTCAGGGCCTAAAAAACTTATTAAAAGAAGAAAAACGCTAAAATTAAAAAAACACTCTAACAAAAAATTAAATAAATTATGTTATAAACCCTCTGAGCATTTTGCTCCATTCTTTACGACATTTCATTCAATATTCGTTCCAGCGAAAACTACTCAAATAGAACGCGTTCATTTCGAACAAATGCAACCAGTGGCGGATTGCTAAAAGGGCGTTAACCCAACTTTTATAAAAACAATCAAAAACAGGTACAAAAATTTGCCCTACACGTGCGAACGAGCGTTTTTTCGACGTTTTACATTGTATTTATTTAAAATCACATTTGACTTAACATTTTTTCGAAAAATTTTGGAATTTTCGACGATTCTATGCGAAGAAATCATTAAATTTCTCTGACTTTAGCGAAAGTCCGGCGTTAAGCGTCAAAAAATTCATGAAATTTAGGCTGAAGTCTGAAGTTCTTTCAGAAGCTTAATTTACTGCTCGTTGTAGCATTTGACGCCTAACGTCGAAAATTTTTTAGAAGTTGTGCTCGAAAATATGAGATCCCTCATTCCCGGTTACATGTCAGATTTGAGCATACTCAACGCACATTCGTCATTAAATTACGCATAAATCTCTAAATATAGGAACATCCCATTCAATAAGTTTTTAACCCCCCCGAATTAGCGAGTTTCCAAAAAAGTCGTCAAAAACGTCCTGGTTTAACCGCTTTGACCATCGTTAAATTCAAAAATGTCATTTTTCGGGCGCCTCGCGCCATTTTGACTATATTTTGTTAAATTTTATCGAAGTTTTCTTGAAAATATTTCGATTTTATCGCCTAGGAAGGAAAAGCATCGTCAGAACATAAAAAAGGAATTTTGGACGAGTATACGTCGCTTGTAAGCCTAAAAAGGCTTCAAAAAAATTTCTTTGATTTCCCCAATAGAATCATATCCGCATTGATCTCGCCCGTAACGATACAGCATAGTAATTGCTGAAAAGTCAATTCAGGAAAAAAGACTTTGCGCCGATTCCACGAAATTCATGTGCTAAAAATGCACATGCACAGTCGATCTCGGATGTAAGACACCCTCTCAGGACCTGGTCGAAATGCGTCTTATAACCGATGTGCCTTATATTATATAGGTAATTGAGAAGAAACGTTTCAGATAAAGATTTAACTGAAAATAATCCATTATCCAAGCTTTCTTCATTGATTTTTACGCTTAAGTCAGATAAAAATTCATTGCTTTAATCTCTATATTCTTAAATAAAAAAATCGAAGGTCTTATATCCGTGTAACATCTTGCTTTATACTGGTCAACTGAATCTTATATGTAGTATAATAGCCGAGTAACTATAGTCTGTTTCACGAAACCTTGTGCGTGGACGGCGATTCTTGAGTCGATGTAAATCGACTATAAAAGCAGTCTAAACTGAAGCAAGAAAAGCGATACTGTGCTTATAAATCGATAGGATTCTGAAGTTTTACTGTGCAAAATTGCATTACAGTAAGCTGCCTAGAGACCACTTTTGTAACTGCTCGTTAGATTGCTAAAAACTGATTTCCATGCACAAGGTTTCGTAAAATAGACTATAATAGGCGAGTTTTGATATATCCTGATAAAGTGGAAAAGTATATGTCTAGGGTGTTTAATAGGGATGCAGCAGGTGCACATTTTTTGGAATAGCGGGTGCGGGTACCGAAATTTTGCTTTAGCGGGTGCGGGTGTCGCACCTTAAAAATAGCGGGTACGGGTGGCGGGTTTAGCAGTGAGATATAGCATAATATAAATAGGGCTAAAAATGCTCCATTTTCTTGTCCGCTTAATGCAGTTATTTACTGTGTGCAAAATTCATATTAATCTTCAAGCTGATTGTCTTTTTCTTTGCAGACTACTCTCTCAATGAATTAAATTTGCAAACTAAAGATAAGTAAATTGTCAATGATTGAACCATTGACCAATATGAGTAATATATTTGCACTTTGCAGAATACAATGTTTAGACACTTGTTGTTGTCATTCTCTTCTTAAAAAGGGTCTGCGACGTTTTCGCGCCAGCAACTTAAAAAATATTCTAACTACATTAATTTTGAAGCAATATTTAAGTAAATTATATATTCAGAATCGACGAGTATTCATTTGTGTGCGACTGAAAAACTGTAGAAAATCCAGTGTATTTTTAGATGCGTTTAATTATCTCATTAAAGTCAAAGATATTCTAAAAGTAATTTGTACCATCACGTAGAGAATTGAATGAGCTTTCAGAATCTGTATTATACTTTAATCATAAATTGAATGTAAATAATTAATAATATTACAGCGAGTATAGCGCCAAAACGGCAGTGCCAAAACGTCCTACTTCGTCTTAAAAAAGCAATGTACAATACATTGCTGCATAATATCTCTACTCACGCTAGAGTGGTTGAACTGATGCATGTAAAGACTGGCACCTAGACCCTTCTCTTTTTTAAAAAGCATAATTCGCATAATTGGAATTAACCATAAGAGAGCTTGAACATGTATCTGCAGTTCAGAGGGTACCTAAAAATATGACTCATTACAAGTAGATGTTCGCTTTTCCAATTTGTACTGGTACGTTAGAACACACTGTTATACATTTTGGTTTTTTCATTAACGTGCCACTGCTACAGAATCGTTTTGTCTTTTCGTAAATTCTAATTATTATTATCCGCCACTCGCTGTTTTATCATAATATTTTTAGCGGGTGCGGGTGCGGGCAGAAAAATTTCGGAATAGCTGGGTGCGGGTAACAAAAAAGAAGCGGGTAATAGCGGGTGCGGGTATCCGCTGCATCCTTAGTGTTTAATAATTAGGTTCACAGTTTTCCGAGGTCGAAAGTTCAGGGGGGAATCCCAGAAGATAGGACCACTAAATTTAACGTCTAGCCTTTTTTGCAGGCCAAATATGGAAAATGGCTAAAACATCCTATACACATAGCATGTTTTAATGAGAAAAACTGCATTTTTAACTACTTTTTGTCCCATTCTGACTAGTTTCGTCACTCTAGTAAGTAAAAATATAATAATTCATCGGAAATTTTGACTTTTCAGATCATTTTAAGTTCATTCTAGGTATTTCATGGGTAAACAAAACAGAACTGTACTAGTCGGCGCGAAGCGCCGAAAAAATATTATACCTTCGCTGCTTTTGTACCAAAAAATCATGCAGAAAATGTATGATAGCTCAAAATCGTCCGACAGTGATTCATGTCTCGGACCCTGAGGTGGGGGTAATACCTCCCCCACCCCTATGGGAATGTGTAGTTGGGTTTGATCTGATTGGAAAAAAAGGGAAAATTAAATCGAATTGAATTAAAAACTAAAAAATTGAATAATAAAATCAGTAAAGAAGAAAATTTACTTGCGGTGGCGAAGGCGCCTGGGTCTTTTTACGCCTCGCCGGTCGCTGCGGCGCTCCGTCATCGCCGTAGCACAATAACGTCAGCGATTCGAGCGTCGGCTCAACGCGGCAAGACGACGGCGACTGCTGCAGTTCGGCGGCGGCGCGAACTTGCGTCGGCGACGGTTTGGTTTTTTGGCGAAAAGCGTGACGTCTGTCAACCGTGCACTTGCCGCCGACGGCAGACGTCGCCGCTGCCGTCACCTCTGCCGACGTCACAACGTCAGCGTCAGACGCCAACGAAATCAAATGATTGCCGCTTTCAGACCGAATCAGGGTAGTCGTAGCGTTCGGCGTCGCCGACGGCGGCGGCATTTGAACGCCGGCCGTTTTCGACGGATAATGGCGAGCGCGTCTGTCAATTATAAATCAAAATGATTACTGAATAGTAAAGTTAAAACGAATGAAAAATGAATTGTACTGAACCTAAACATTAAACTTTAATTTTTGTAAGAATGTGAATCGAATCAACCATAATTCACATATACGAATTCGAATCAGAATCCGATAATTGTAAAATATTCCGAATCCGATTAGAATTTTAGATAAGCTAAACCGACTTGTTTTTTACGTTTATTTAGTGTAGAACTTTAGGCGAAAGGGCTTGAACAGTTATATTTACGGACGTAGATAAATATTACCTTGAGGGTATCATAGGTAGCGCGTTAGCGCGTAACTATAATATACTTGGGTATCCCTAATACCTGTGCACCCCCGCCTACAGCTAAAATGGAACACAATTAGGTGTGGTTTATTTGAAAAAAGATAATAAAAAATTCACTGTAGATGCTTTTTTGTTTATCTTTACACTCAATACTGACTGTGTAAAGAACGTGGAAAGTTTTGGCATAACGCTATAACATATAACAAATTTTGTTACTTTTTTCCAAGGCTTGTAGACAACGCAGATTAAATGATTCACACTAATTCATGGCATAGATTTGCAGAGGAAGGAATTCTCCAGATGACCCTTTTTTGTTTGTTGAATTTCGCATTAGTTCTCATTGGGAGTGTAAAGAGTGTGAAAATCTGGGGTGAAAAAACATATTTTGGTCGAGTTTTCGACTTGTTTATGTCTGCCAACAACTCCGGTTATGAATCCCAAGAAATTTTTTCTAATAGAAATGTACTACGGTTTATAGGCTACTTTCTGCTTATCAGCTAACTTTTTTACACTCAATACGGAGTTGGATCTAGGGGTTTAAACTTTAAACTGTAGTGGATGGTGTAAAAGACAGATTTTGTCTAAGATTTCTCCGCCAAGTTCTTCGATTATAAGTAGGGACAAATTATATCAAATAAAAATAAAGCTTAATCTAATGGCTACACGACGCAGAAAACCGCGTTTAAAATTCGCAATACTGAGTTATTTATGGGGGTGTGAAGTTCGAAATTAGGGGTGCACAATGGACGAAAAAACACGTTTTTTCCTATTTTGATTAGTAAATATGTCTAATATTTTGCGGAACAGAAGTTATTCACATACAAACAAAGTACGACTCAGAGGCTACAGGTAGGCCCAAACCGAATTTCTTTACACTCAATGGGGCATTATGTTCAGATTTGTAAAGTTTACAATGTGGTGGACGGTGGAAAATATGCACGTTTTTGTCCGTTTCTTTGTTCGCCACTTTCTCCGTTTAGAAGTGGGATAGGTCAAATGGAATAAAAATAAATTTCTTTTGAAGCGGTACACGTCACAGCAAATTTATTTCATTCACATCAATATTTAGCTTTTTTGGGAAGTGTAAAGTGAAAAACCGGGTGTGTTAACCGTGTTTCTGTCTTGTTTTTTTCTGCCAACTTCTCCAGTTATGAGTCTGGACATGATCTCAAGTCTAAAAATGTACCAGGAATCAAATGTGCTACGCCAGTAAGGCGCGTTTTTTACGTTCAGTAGTAGCGTAAAGTGGTTCAGATCTAATATTTATTTGTCTTCAGGCCATTGTGGAGACTACATTTTTTCATGAATGTTGATCGTAATATAGGAGTAATATCAGAATTACAAATCCGACTAAAATCTTCTCTACACTCTGTGGTTGTGAAAAGTTTACACTGCAAATTAGAGCCTTGCTGAAGCTTAATATTTTTTAAAATGTTCTACGTAAGGTCAAAATTACGAATCTGACTGTTAGTTTTCTCTACACCCAGTAGTTGTGTAAGGTTTGCACTATGCATTTATTGTTAATGTGTAGTTTACACTACACATTTCATTTATTGTTAATGTGTAGTTTACACTACACATTTATTTTACTTACACATTTTTTTTACTTCCAGAGCGTTGCAAAACGTAAATTTTTTTCAAAATATGTTCCGTAAGGCCAGGATTACGAATCTGACTGTATGTTTCCTTTAACCCCAGTAGTTATGTAAAGTTTACACTGAAAATTGAATTTAGTTTCAAAGAGTTGCAAAACCTTAATTATTTTTTCAAAATGTTCCATTTAACGTCATGATAACGAATTTGAGCGTAAGTGTTCTTTAAACCAAATAGTTACGAAAATTTTATGCTGAAAGCCTTTGATCTGTTCAAATAAGTTAAGGCTATCTTGTTTAAAGAGGATAATGCTGATGTTCATAACAATATTCTTTTCCGCGTTCTTGGACTGCTGTCATTATCGTGGCATGTTAGCGTATGTGTTTACTGACTGATTCACTCAAATCATGCTCATTAAAAGTAGGGTACTAGCAAAGAAAAATGCTATACTTGGGATTGTGGATTATTGAGAATGTAAAAGGAGGAGACTAGGAAAAAAGCTACCTATGTATATGCCTAAAATCGCAAAATCTGCTGAAAATCACACTTTCTCTAAGCAACGCAAAAACTCGAAGTATATCCGGCGGTCTAAAAAAGTTTAACCTTCTGCAGATAATTATGCTTCAGATATTGGTGTGTAAAGATAATTTAAAATATATACTTTGTAAATTGCTTGAAAGTTGCAACGCTGACTTGCTTCGTAACGTGATTGATGAGAAAACTAACTGCAAGTTTTAAAGGTGTTTTATTTTGTTACCATGAGCATTATAGCAAGCAAACCTGGCGTCAATTGGTTAGTGCACACAATCCTTGCGGGCATGCAAATGAATCTACATTTAGTCTGTTTTACGAAAGCTTGCGCGTTTCCTACTGCTTTAAACTAACAATGTCTTCGATTGTCTTGAGGACATCGATGTGTGCTATTTCATTCAATTGGCTTGCAAAGCCGCTCCTAGTTTACTCCATCTAATTACTCATAGCTAGTGCATAGCTAACTTGCTGCTTTTTCAATCGTTTTTTAGTTCAATAGTTTATTTCAATCTGCAGGCCGCAGAATATTCGATTTTTCGCGTTGCATAGAAAAAGTCTGATTTTTAACAGATTATGCGATTTTAGGCATATACATAGGTAGCTTTTTCCTAGTCCCCCCGTTTACATCCTTAATAATTCACAATCCCAAGCAGTGTTTTTTTCTGCATAAGTTCCGTTCGTACATACATGTACAAAAGATGGTCCCCAAAAGTACTTTGTTCATTTTGTACACACAAACTTTGAGGTAATATAATATGGTACAATAGCGATTTTAGTGTGGTAAAAACAGAGTTGTTCGAATTTTAGTTATGTATTTTAGCTAATTTCTGGGTATCTAAAAGCAAAAATCACTAAGAATCGTCTTAAAACGATTTGACATTTTTACTTTTGAAATGCAATGTCTGACATTATAAAGATATATAGAATACACAATTACTCATTTCCGAAAATTTTTGCGAATTTTAGACCTTTTTTTCGCAATTTTTCTCTACCCAAAAATCTTAACACATGTACAAAGACGGTCCAGAAAAGTCTTTGTACATCGGGAAAAATCTTTGCCGAGTACAAAAAACGATACCAAGTATATTCGCCTTTCTTTTGTTTCATTGGAGCATTTTTCTTTAGTAGTCACTCGAAAATCGATGACGAACGCCATTATTTTGATTATGTCAATCATTCAATATTCTAGAAATATTTTGTGTCATGAAGAGGTAGCGAACTAACGATAAATCAAAAATAAAAAGGAAATAAATAAATAAAATCCGAAGTGAAATCCTGTATACGGGCGCGTTATTCACAAGATATTCATGTGCATTTTTCGTAACGCTCACCCACCTAACGTTATGAGTTGTGTCGGGCGGCGTCGAGTCGTACGAGCACGCGCTATCGAGCGATTCGTACAACGAATCAGCCGACGATTCGACGACGCGACGATGACTCGCCGGCGCTGCGGCCGCCGACGATTCGCTGAAATGATCGCGTCGCCGTCGCGAATAAAATCGCCGTTGTCCGTCGTCCGCGTCGTCTACGTCGGCAAATCCGCTCGACGACCAGCTGTCATCGAGCCGACGGCGCGTTGTCGTCGACGGCGGCCGATTTTGGTCGCCGGACGCCGATTTGTTCGCCGTAGCCCGCGGTGCCGCCACCGCCGCCGCCATCAATTTCTTGATGTGCTTCAGGGTCAACGGCGAGTCGACGTCGTCTGACAACGACGACGACGCCGATTGGGGCGCCATCGTCGTCGCCGGCGGCGGCGGCAACGTCGGCGATGCCGCGGCGACGACAACGTCGTCGGAAAGACCCGAATCTCGGCTCTGATAGAGGCCCGGCGAACAAGGCGACGCGGAAGAAGACGGCGAACGGGCTGTCATAGAAGGCAGCAATAGGCTGTCCGTCGAACTCGTCACAGTCTGACGCTGAGCTAATCGAATAAAATAAATTAACAAGCCTATTTCATTTTTTAAGCATATGCGCGCAAGGTAAAACTTTTAGGGAAGGGTGAAGATCAAAAAGTTGGAGATATATAGCTAAGTGCTTTGTAGAACACGATTCTATATTGAAAAAACGATGGTATCGCGTTAGAAAGCATTGTTTTCGAGCATTCATGGCAAATATAGATAGCCTTTTTTGATTCATAGCCATATAGCCTTCTTGAATTACTCGTATGAGTAAAATCTCAAGCCCTTTCTAATATCAGGAAAACGACTATAAATCCCATTGAGACTCAGAAAACACGACTGTATAGCATTTATGAATTCACACGGTATGCTTCTGGGTCCATAGAAGGCTATATAGCTAGTTTTCTGAGCCCTAAAAAGGCTATACAGCAAGAATTTCAAACAAAATTACCATATAGCTATCAGTTTTTTTAAGCTCAAACAGGAGTAATACCCCTCCACTCCCCATACCTATGGTTGTTTTTAAGCATCCTTAGTTTTTTAGCATTTTTTCAAGCATTCGTTCTGTGGTAAAGACTTATATTGGAAATAGCGTAGAAGGGCAAAGAGCATGGGGGGTAACGCAACAGAAGACAAGCGAGTCACGATAATGAACTTTTTCTACGATTGCTCTAGTAAACAGTTAGGTAGGTAAGTCAACGTCACTTAGCCTAAATTTATTCAAGTTGGTGTAAAAAACTACAAAATCAGGTCCAGACGGAAATGAACTTACGAAAAAAATGATATTTAAAATAGTTTAAAAAATTAAGTACGATTGAGCAATTTGTGGATAACGAAAAATGTTGCCAGAAAAATTTTCGAGTCTATTGTAGAGCGTCTAATTCATTCGTCTAAATTTCCACTCAGCTGTCATTTTACCGCGAAGGATATCGATCTTTTCATATGAATTACATACATACATAGGTAAGCTGAGCTCAAACAGGAGTAATACCCCTCCACTCCTTTACTTTTAGTTACACTTTTAAGTATCTAAATAAAACAAGGTCACAAATAGACATTTTCTCCGATAAAACTCAACTTGAAATCGAATTTCATCGTCCATTCCTTCCAAACAAAAATTTGCCTCTCACGTGCGAAACAGCGTTTTTTTGGCGTTTTCGCGTTGCCTATTTTTATTTAAAATCGTTCTAGGCACAACATTTTTTCAAAAAATTTTGAAATTTTTGTCAATTTCGCTCGAAAAATCATTAAGTTTCTTTGATTTTGGATAAAAATCTGGAGCGAAGCGCCGGAAAATACAAATGAAGCGCAAAAACATTTAGAAGTTTGAATTACTGCTCGATCTCCTTAATCTGCATAATTTTACGCAAAACGTCTAAATTTTCAAAATTTATGCTTGAAAATAGAAGAAAACTGTGCCGAAAAAGCTATGTCCGCTCTTGAAATCGTTTTAAAACCGTTTCCCTGAGCAAAAATATGACTTCCAGACCGCCAAGAAAGTAAATAGATGTCATAATTTGAGAAATTCTGATCATTGACGGTCAAAATCATTGCAAATGAAATATCTATTCTTTATCTCGCCTATTATTTCAAGTCAATGGGGTGGGGGGGTGCGGCTCGACCGCCCCCTCCACTCCTTAAATCCATCTATGATGGTCTGGTCATCACATACTACGGTGACCATAAAGTTTTACCACGCGAAAGATCAATGTGATCTTTCTTCAGATTGTTGAAATTTCATTTAAACTAAAAGTGAAATTTACCAAATAAAATAACCGTTTCCGGTCACATTTTATGCATTAACCTACTTTTTATGAAAACAGATAGAAAGTATACTTATTATTTCAATACAAATTAAAATTTCCACAGTAAATTGACCTGATACAATTGAAAATTTTCAAATGAACCGGATGTTTACACTTTATGCACACAAATTTTCCTGCAGCTTTTTACACTCCATTAAATTCATCGGACATAACCTAATTATCCGAAATTTTAAGCAAAAATATATAATCCCCGCAGACCCCTCTTAATTTATATGCCCATTTGCGTCCTTAATGATTATATCAATTGTTCATATGATAGCGCATAAAATTCTCATGGAACATTGAGCTCCTAATATCGTATTAATAGAAACCAGTCGTTGCTTAAATTTTTTTACATAGAAATCAAGTTTTCGGCCGACAGGCTGCAAAATGAGCTAAATTTTTCCCTTTAAGATCATAAATTTGATTGAGAATCTGGCAAAATTTACCGATAGCATAAAAAAGGCTTTCAACCGAAAAATTTCTACTTGCCTAGCCTTCTTAAAATCAACTGCATTGCAAAAAATTAGTTATTCATATTACCAGACGAGTCATAATCGTCTTCGGAATCGGGCTTCAATACTGGCTGTTCTGGCAAATCTCCAAGCAACGTCAATAATTCTTTGCCAAACAATTCAGTCGCACTACAAATTATAAGAATGTGTATAATCTTAGATGATAATTAAAAAGCAATGACTAGAAAATAAAGAAGTCAACACTTGTTAAAATAGCTGCCTAAAAACTTTTTGTAAACAAATTTTAAAAATGCTTGTGAAATTTCCGCATCCCATAATACACCTGCTTGACAACCTGGCCAATAAGCAGATATGCACGTGGGGGGAGTTTGGGGTTCTATACTTCTAGAATAGAAAAATGGGAAATTTTGTGAAGAAAATGAGACAAAATGAAGTCCAAACATGGACAAAATTGAATTGACGTCATATTTTGGCCCAAAAAATCTTAGTTTTTGACCCTCAGACCGGCTGACCCTCGAAGATCGGCCATACTGTGCATCTAAGCCAATAACCACAAAGTGACCTGCAGGTTTTGCATCTATGCAACACAGGCGTCACTTGAACATTATTCATGTAAATTTAGTCATTTGACTCACATGAAGATTATTTTATGAGCATCGATTATTTACATAAACGTAATGTGAAACGGCCTAAATTTTGGATGACAGCCAAGCCACCTATATGACAGTGCAAACGGACTTATTTTTTATCAAAAATTGCCGTTTTAATCTTTTTACAGTGTTTTTATATTTTTATTGTCTGTTTTTTTAGAATTTTTTGAAATGTTTTCCTTTAAAAATTTTCAAACTTTCTTAATATTTGCTATTAAATGTTTATGTTAAAAATGTTACTGTCAATGTTAAAAGCTGTTACATATACACACCACTTTTTCATTAAACAAAAAAGGCTCGAAAAAAAGTTTTCGTTTAAGAAAATAACAAAATTTGAAATTTTTAGGGAGGCCGACTTTGCGTGAGAAATCCCCAACACATTCCGCTTTAACATGTACGAGAGCAGTAAGAAATAGATGCAATAAATTACTTTTCTATAAGAAATTGCACAACGTCCGCTGCCTTACGACCATTAATATCGCCAATAAGGTGCGTAAAAGCGTTGTTGAGCAGACTGGGTGCTATGCAAACGCTTAAGTTATAGCTATTCATCTGATTAACAAATTCGTTGGCTGACACGTGGTACAGCAAACACATCAGATGGCGCAACATTTCGTAATTAGCTTTGGGAAGTCGAGCCAAAAGCCTACAATCAGTTATTTTCAATGAAAATCATAATGGAAGGCATGCGAGTAACCAGCCGGGGTAGGAGGGGGGCAAGGGGACAGCCCTTCCCCGAGGAGATGAAAATTTTTTTATTTTTCACAAGGGTCCCTCAAAGGAGTAGAATAAAAATTCTCGAAGGTTACTAAAAGGACAGCCAAAATGTTTTTAGCACACTTTTGAGCGACTAAACTCGAAATTTCCCGGCGATTCGCGCCGGACTTCTTATTTTCTATTATTTTTCTTACATTAGAAGCTCAGACATGACTTAAAAACAGTGAATTTGTCAAAATTTTACGACGCGTCGATTCATTTATTTTCTGCATTAGTCTTCGTTGAAAAATTGCAAAATTATCAGCAAAGACAAGAATTTCGAAATATGTTAGAGTCAAGCTTGGACTCGATATTGAGAAATTAATTAGGCAGATAGGTTAAACGATAGATTTTTTATATCCGTGTTTGAAATCTAGTAAAAAATTTCGATTGAAAAAACATTCCCCTTATCATGGTATAGATCTCGTCGGGAAGCGCTAAAATTGTCATTATTTTCGAGTATCTCATAAATTGTCGAAAAGTAGTGATCGACCGGAGATCCGGCTCCGGCTCCGGCCTCCGGCAAATCCGGCCATTTTTTCCACTCCGGTGCTCCGGCCGGAGGACATCCAAAAATCGGCCGGAGGCCGGAGAATTTTTTCGTTTTTTTGCATAGTGACCGAACGTACTAATGGCTGACATTATGCTTATTAAATTTAGTCAGAGCACAATATAATAGCAGAATAAGGAAATAACATCAAATAAAGTGTCTATCACCACCACAATCGTAAAATATTTATTTTTAGAAAAAAACGAAAATGAAAATGAAACAAAAATTGTGAAAATCGCTGCAGTAAATTCCTCTTAACACTGGAATTCATCAGGTAGCATAAGATGCAGTCTGGCCTGCACTGCACATGCTATACTGATTTTCCAGATAATGTTGCTGTCCATTCTGTACGTCATATTCACGGTTCACTGAACATAATATAGTATGTAACGAACCTATGCATATACGGTCAAACACAATCATGCTTTAACATCAAATATTGCCTATTGACGCTTTATTCAGGGCAGGCTAAGGAGACGACAGCTTTTTTCTTAATAAAAGCATTGAATAAAATTTTGTTCAATGTAGTCTATTTTACCAGTTGCGGATCTAGAATTTTCCTAAGGGGGCAGTATCCCTACTTTTCCAAAAACAGCCAAAAATAGGTCCAAAAATTTGCCCTCAAAGCGCGACATAGCGTTTTTTCAGTGTTTTACATTGTATACTTTCACATAAAATCACTTTTGACGCAATATTTTTCCTAAAAATTTTAAGATTTTAGACAATTTTGTCTTAAAAAATCATTAAATTTCTTCGGCTTCAACAAAAACCTGACGCGAAGCGCCGGAAAATTTGTGAAATTAAAGCGAATAGATGTCAAGAAACATGATTTATTGCTTGATGCGAATTTTAGACCTTTTTTTGCAGTTTTTATCTTCCCAAAAATCTTTGTATATGTACAAAGACGGCCCCGAAAATTCTTTGTACATCTAGAAAAATCTTTGCCGAACATAAAAAAACCGTGCTTCTAGGTCGCCAAAAAAGTAAATAAATGTCATTAATAGTATCATCCGGCGCATAGCGCCGGAAAAATTTGAGAAATTATGGTCACTGACGGCCAGAAATCATTGCAAATTGCATATCCATTCTTTAGGATTTTCCAAGGGGGCGGTATCCCAACTTTTCCTAAAACAGTCAAAAATAGGTACAAAAATTAGCCCTTAACGCGCGAAATAGCGTTTTTTCGGTGTTCTACATTGTGTTCTTTTACATAAAATCACTTTTAATGCAATATTTTTCTAGAAATTTTGAAAATTTCGACAATTTTATGCGAGAAAATCATTAACTTTCTTTAACTTTATAAAAATCTGGCGGGAAGCGCCGGAAAACTTGTGAAACCAAGGCGGATAGACGTCTAGAAGCAGTCAGTGTTTTTCGTACAAGGTCCGTTTGTACATGCACAAAAATGGTCCCCAAAAGTCTTTGTACATTTTGCACACATAAATTTTTAGGTACTATTAAATGGTACAGTAGCGATTTTAGTGTGGTAAAAACAGAATTGTTCAAATTTTGGTGGTGTGTTTATGTAATTTCTGGGTCTCTTAGGGCAAAAATCACTAAGAATCGTAAAACGGCGCGAAGCGCCGAAAAATTTGACATTTTTCCTTTTGAAATGCGATTTCTGCCATTATAAAGATATATCGAACACACAATCACTCATTTCGGCGCGAAGCGCCGAAAATGTTTTTCGAAGTACAGACCTTTTTTTGCAATTTCTGTCTTCCCAAAAAATCTTTGTACATCGGGAAAAAATTTTGCCGAATACGAAAAAAATTGTATCCAGAAGCATGATTTACTGCTAGATTTCTTGTATTTATAGCATTTGACGCGGAACATCGAAATTTTCAATCGAAAATAGAAGAAAACTATGCAAAAATAGCTGTTTCTGCTATAAAAATTGTTCTAAAACCTACATGAACAGATAATGGCTTCCAGGTCGCCAAGAAAGCAAATAAATCTCATTAATAGGTACATATCATCCGACGCATAGCGCCAGAAAAATTTTGAGAAATTATGGTCGCTGACGGCCAAAAATCATTGCAAATTGCATATCCATTCTTCATCTCGCCAAATATTTTTGGCCAAGCTGGGGGGCGGCCACCCCCTGCCCTCCCCTTAAATCCGCCCCAGCATTCTTTATCTGGCCAAATATTTTTAGCTAGCCAATGGGGGCGGCCGCCCACCCCGCCGTCCCCCTTAAATCCACCCCTGTATTTCATATAACTAACTAGCTGATATGCAGTTAAGATGCATGTGCACTATGGTCTAGGTCCTGGTCACAAAGATGTCCTATCTATCCGCACGTGTAAAATTATATTTCTCCGGCTCCGGCCTCCGGCTCCGGCTCCGGCCGGAGCAACATGGTTCAATCCGGCTCCGGCCATTTTGGCCGCTCCGGTCGATCACTATCGAAAAGTTCAAAAATTTTGCACCTTACCTCGCGCCGAAATAAAATCCTGATTACGACCATAATGGAAGGTATATCCCGTCAATAATTTACGGCATCAAACTAAAATTTTAAGATTTTATGCGCCCACAAAACTTTAGGTTTCAGATTTGCATTAAATGTCAGCGAGATTGACGCCAAGTGTCAAAAATCCATGAATTACTGGCAGAAAAACGAATACCAATACGTGCATACATGACTATCATAATGACTTCAATAAATTAAAGTAATATGATAACAATGACAGTTAAAATAAATATCAGTTATACGTGTCAATATTAATTGTAGTGGACGACGATAAGCATTACAGCGTACATGCATATAGGGAGGGATGAGAGAGCGAATTACTCCCCGCGCTGAATGGACCAGAAATTAGGCACTGCCGAGCGATTTTGGCCTTAATTGGATAATTTTTAAGCGATTTCCGACTTACGTAAACTACCTCATAAACGAATTTGCTGTAGTAAAAATCCTGGATTTCAGCCTTCCCTTACCACATATACTCGATTTTACCCCCTGCCACTCTGACCTTGGCATATACGCATTACAGTAATTAATAAATGAACAGCAATTAGTTAATAATAATTTTATCTCACTGCTTGGCGCGTAGCAATTTAGCATTCGAATCGAATTCGTCGCACAATATTAACCATTGGGGGAATTCACTCGACATTAACAACGAGTCGGGCAAGAGCCGAAGAAATTCCTGATATTTGAAAACAGAATCGGTTTACAATCAGTCTGGGATGTCAATAGCTTGCTCAATGTAAATGATCTACTAAATGTTCTACATAAGCATTTATAAAATGTGTGCGATAATGTGAAGTAATGCGCTTATACACAGGCCCAAAGGGGAAAATGAAAAATTCTTGAAGTAGGTACATATATAGGTCTAAAGCACCGCTAAAACAGCTTTTCAGGGCACTTTTGAGCTAGGAAATATAAACTTATTCAGCGCTTTGCGCCGGATTTATTGTTTATCTATAGTTCTGGTCTTCTATCCCACTCAGGATCACCCAAATTCGAGTTAGATTTGTAGAACATGTCACATTTTTTCAAGGGCGCTTCGCGCCAAATTATTCATTTTCTGTATTGATTATCCTTATAAAACACGAAGTTAGGAATTGTTATTCGATTGAATGATGTGAAATCAGTTGTCTTGATGGATTTAACGTCAGAATTGTTCCAGTATGAAATAGAGTGAAAATTATTTGAAATTTTTAAAAAAATTTCTAATCAACATGCCTTTATTTTTTCCATCGCCTAATGGTTCACGAGATATTTGACCTCAAAATTTTTGGCGCCCAGCCCACCCTCCTCCCTCCAGGAAAAATCCTGAGTACGGGCCAGCCTATATGTATATACATGTATACAAATGATGATATTGGAAAGAGATTTCACAACAGGTCAGCTCTTTAGTTCCATTAGAATTTCGTACGTTTTTCAATTTTCGCCCTTGTTTTGGAAAAATAATTTTATTCAGCATTTCTAGGTTATCGCAACTTGTCATTAAGGCCCGAATGATAGATCGTGGGCACACATGCACACTGGGGGAGGTATGGGTGTATCCCTTACCAGAACTTTTGAAAGGTTACCCCCTCAAGCCGTTTTGGGACAAAACCTATTGCTCAAATCATGGAAAAGTGTAAAACGACGCCCAACCGCATAATTCGTTCATCAAGACACTTTTCTCCGATTATTTCATACAAATTTTATGTTAAAATCACACCACCATCCTTATTGTTATTCGTTTTCACGCAAATTTAACCACAAAAATTCATAAAGAATAAAATACAACGCGTTAAGCATCAAAATTTGACAATGAAAAGTAAATTTAAGTCCGCCACCACCCAAGGGACATTGGCTCACCCATCCAGAACTTTTGACAGTGTGCATGTATGAACATAGGATACTTTTGCCTAAAATAAAACTTGGAATGTAAAATTTTGAAGCAAAGCTCTAAACTAAATGAGCCAATTTTTCCGACTTTACCCAATAAGACGCACATAGGAAGGAGTGAGGTCAAGCAGTTTGAGCCAAAACAGTTTATTTTCAGGCGATCTAGACGTAAAAATATCCAAAGACGCAATTTACTGCAGCGAAAATCCTGCATTTTATCCCCCTGCCTGACACCAAAATCTCGATTTTACCCCGCCCTAGCCAACCTGACCTTGTACATCTGTGCTTTACTCTTTGTACCTGTAGCGTCTATCACATTTTGAGGCTGCAAAGCTGACATGGACTGCAAAATCTGGTTCGATATCGTACATATGACATAGATGCTTAGCAGGGCCGATCTGAGTAGTGGGGTCAGCTGGTTTCGGAGAGGGGTTTCAAAAATTGAGCTCTTTTGGTCAAAATGACTTTGAAAACTGGTATAAGTACTAAAATGGCGTTCAAATTACATTATTAGGTACGCAGTAATCTGGTCAATGTAATGCACTTTTTAAGGAAATTTTCGATTTTCATCTTTTTTGGCCTTCATTTTTTTCATTTTCTCCAGAAAATTTTCCTATTTTTTCATTTTATGTTTGAACTCGAATTTCAAACTAAAAAATAAGGCGTTTTGAAGCGTCTAGACCCCCCGAAATTCCCAACCCATGCACATGCCTTCATATGAGTAACCATTTGCTGGCCATGCTAAACAATTACGACAAAACTTATTTAGGACATTTATAGGGATCGACCGGAGGTCCATTTTTTTCTGCCGGGCCGGAGCCGGAGCTCCGGCCATCGTCACCTCCGGCTCCGGCTCCGGCCGGAGGTGAACTTAGAATTTTCAGTGAACTATAATTTTCACAAGCCGTAAATATAATTCATATGATGTACAGTGTATAGGTTTGTATAAATACATTGCTCATGGATAAGTAAAAGATCTGTAGAAGTGAATGTTTATTATCTAGCCATGCATTTATATGTACTAAAATATTGCGACCATATTAATTATTTTTCAATTATTTGTCCTTATTGTCTGGATGCACTTATACTCGAATAGTACCCAAATAAACATAGCATAAAGAGCTTAGCAATGTGTCTGTTTGTACTTATTTCTACAATCTGTAATAGCTCAAAAAGTAAGTGAGCAGACTACGTCGCACCAAGTTTGTTATTCTGTCACTCGAAAGAGATTGATATCCATTTATGCGCTGAATTAACGCGGACTCGGCTAGCTTTGCAATCTGAAATATTCTCGTCCATTATTAAGCAAAATATATATAATATTTCACCAATGGTGCATTCACAATGCCACATTAGTGTTCACATTCACAGCTTCACTTATTAAACCTGTGTTTGTACAAATTCACAAAATAGGCAATCTGAGTGCTAAGCTTCAAAAGAAAAGAAGAGCGTTGAAGCATTGAATGTTTCGGTTCAAAAAACCTCCGGCCTCCGGCCCCTTTTTTGTACCACCGGCCGCCGGAGGCCGGAGGACCAAAAATGGCCGGAGGAGCCGGAGCTCCGGTCGATCCCTAGACATATACATTGAACAGGAAAAAGAACTGTGGAATACCTTTACTGATGCACTTTTTTGTCCTGTTCTCCTGACACCGTTATCATTTTAATAAAGCTTTTAAATATGTACACAAGCAGAAATTCATTAAACTAGAAAAAGATTCCCGTCCTAAATAGGCTAAAGCCATGCTGTGCGCACCTGAACGACAAAAACTTCAGACTTTAAAAACTAGAACACACTTTTAGCAAAGAAGCTGCCACAGTAGGCTGCACTTGATCAAAATCGACGACCGAACCAGAGTCCAGCTTTTCCCGTATTTCTCTGAACACTCTATGATTGGGCGGCTTACGAAATATGCCTTCCATGAACATGCCATCCCGCAGTATCAATCTCATAGCATCCAAAATAAATCGGAAAATTCAGAAATGCATATTCAAAAATTCAACATATCGAAAATTGAAATTTTTAGGATATTAAGTAGAATTCCCCAGCAATTTATACATACATGAGCTACAGTAACCTAACTTTACATATATTTACAGGTCCATAGCCAGAATTTTATTTCGGGTGGGCGAAGGGGAGGGGACAAAAATTTTGAAAGTAAGATATCTCGAGTACTATTAAAGGGTAGTCGAAAATAAGAACATTTTTGCATGTTTCTCAATAAGCTCTACACAATAATAAAGAACAATTTCCATAAAAATTAGAAAAATTTTTCGGTTTATTTCATACTCATACACAAAAAAATATGGCTTAAACTATCTGAGAAACTGATTCCTCATCGTTCATTTCATAAACAATTTCTTATTTGTTCGTATTTGTACTCAATCTTTGTGCTCTGCAAAGAAAAACAACCATGAAATTAGCGATTCGGCACGAAACGTCGAAAACTTTGACATTTTCTCCATGTCTAACTCATTTTTGAACAGTTTAAAAGACAAAAACTATTCAGAAACAATCGATTTGGTGCAAAGTGTTGCAAAATTTCGTGTTTATATCTCAAAAAATACGAAAAAACCTGTTTTGGCGACCTTTTAGAAACAGAAATTTGTTGGTTTCGGGAAGGGAAGCAGTTTCCCCAGTGTTTTTTGTACTCGGCAAAGATTTCATCCGATGTACAAAGACTTTTCGCGACCGTCTTTGTACACGTACGAAGATTTTTAGGAAGACAACAATTGCAAAAAAGGTCTAAAATTCGGAAAAATTTTCGGGCGCTTCGCAGCGAAACGAGTAATTTTGTGTTCCATATATCTGTATAAGATTTTTTTTGCAATTTTTTATCAAAACTTCAAGGTCATTCAACCTGCCCCTGAAATGATCGATTATCCAATATAATCTGGGGAAGGGACTTTTTAAGTGCTTCTTTCTGCAATTTTTTTATCAAAAATTCAAGGTCATTCAACTTACTTGAAATGGCCGATTACTCAATATGATCAGGAGAATTGGGAGTTTTCACCCCCCCCGAGAACAAGTCCCCCGCCACGCACGAATTTCTTACCAGAATTCGCGATTTTCCAAAAGTTTCAAAAAATTCGCAGAAAAAGTTTTATTTTTAGTGTTTTTATCCGTCTAAGTATTTGCTCAAAAGTGTCAAATTTTTCGGCGCTTCGCGCCATATACTTATTTTTTTGACTATATTTCGTTCCATTTATCCCAATTTTTTTAATTCTTCCCAAAATTATTTAAAGTTTTTATGCTCTAGAAAGATAGAGCATCGTCGAAACGCCGAAATACGACGTTTGTGACGCGTATACACCAGTTTGAAGCCTAAAAATGCACCTTAAAATTTCACCCCTCAGGATTTCCATGCTGGGCCTGTATGCCGGCTACCCCAGCCAAAAGTTTGAGCAGTTACATGTCTGTGTGTTACCAAAATGGGCTTCGGCGGAAACGGCCTTGCTTCTGCCACTAAATCGGACAAGGTTCGCCCAAACAGATGACCCGGCGGCCTTCTGCCCGGATCTGAATAAGCCGGCGGGTAGGGACTGCTGCTGGTGGACGAAATGGGCGACTCGTGACTCATCTGCCTCATCACTTTTCGCTTCAAATTACTAACCAAATGACCAGCGCCGCCGACACTCTGGCGTTTTATCTTCTTAGTCGGTTTTCGTTTGCAGACTTCTTTTAACAAAATTACGATTTTTGTGCCATTTTTTAACTGCAGGGAAAATTTAAGAAATTTTTTTAAGATTCATTTATTTATTAGAAATTTATTAAAAATTTGATAATTTTAAGTTTAAAATTCAATAACTTTCAATAAAACTGCAACAACATTAATTCATTCGGTTTAAGAAGGCCAGAATTAGCACAATTTAGATTGGCAAGAAGAATTATTGCCTAGTTTTGCTTTCTTTCTTTCTGGCTTTTTAAAAACAAACTCATCAATTAATTTTTATCAGTATCAAAAAATTTGTTTATCATTCATATCGATTCGAAAAGTTGTCAAACAAGCACAAGGATTCTTGAAGTGGACCAGTGCTTTTTTTATACAAGGTCCGTTTGTACATGTAAAAAGATGGTTCCCAGAAGCCTTTGTACATTATGTACATACAAATTTTTGGGTACTAAAATATGGAACAGTAGCGATTTTAGTGTTGTAAAAACAGAGTTGTTCGACTTTTGGTAGTGTATTTTAGCTAATTTCTGGGTCTCTAAAGGCAAAAATCACCAAGAATCGTCTTAAAACGGCGCGAAGCGCCGAAAAATTTGACATTTTTCTTTTTGAAATGCAAGTTCTGCAATTATAAAGATATATAGAACACACAATTACTCATTTCGGCGAGAAGCGCCGAAAATATTTGCGAATTAAATATCTTTTTTGCAATTTTTGTCTCCCTAAAAATCTTTGTACATGTACAAATACGATCCGGAAAAGTCTTTGTATATCGGGAAAAATTTTTGCCGAATACAAAAAAAACACTGAAGTGGACTACTACTTTTGATCGATTGGAATTGGCTGTATGACTTTAGATATTGATCTAATACATTGTACATACATTGCACACAAATTTTAACCGAAGCTATAATTTATCCGGCCTATACCCAGGATGTGCCCAAGGAACAGACGGAGCTGAGATATCTCGGTCTACATATATCCCGCAAATTAAGTTAGGGTAAGTAAGTGAAAACTTCTTAGTCGACGCTTTTCAGCAGCTTCTATGTCTATCCAATCAGACCGCAAAATCCAGAATTTACGAAAAATTTACATGTTAAGGCCGCAAATTCATTGAGTCAGAAGCTAAGAAGAAAAATGAACTTTTCCATATAACTTTCATATTTAATGCTTGGAAAACTCCAATAAATTAAATGCTAAGAAATGATAAGGTACTTGTTCAAAAATTGGTGGATTAGAAAACGAAAAACTATAGCCTCTTGTACTGATTTATCAGTATACTACGAAAATTATCAAATTTTAGTCGCGCTTCAGGCTAAATTGTGGTAAATATTTTACATTTGAAGCGAATTGCCGAAATTAACAAATTTACGGATAAGAATTTGTTATTATAATAATAATATTTAAATGCCTATTAGAATAAATGTTACCCAACAAAATTTTAGTTCAATTCTCGCCTCGGTCGAATATATTTCTTTTTGACCGCCGAAAAAAGCATAATAATGTTCTTCAATTTTACTAAAATTTATTTGCTTCTATTAATTCAACATTTGAAGCCATTCAAATAGAAAAAGGTGATTTTTCCATTTTTCCGTGCATTATCTTAGTGTTCAAAAAATTTCTTAACGGCTGAAGGGGCAGCAGCCCCGCCCCCTTATTAGAGCTCTGCGTATATACCTACGTATTATCTATGTACAGAGCCGTATTCAAGGGGGCGGCCACCACCCCCATTTGGCCGGAGAAAAATTTTGAAAGGTAAGATAATGCTTGGAAACATAGAAGAATCGAATGCTTTTGTCGTAAAATCTTCAAATTTTCGGCGCTTTGCGCCGGATGTGAAGTATTCTCCATCATTTTGGCTCAAGCGTGAACAAACAATGAAACTTTTTATACAGTTTTTTAAGAAAGAAAATTTTTTCAAAAAAAATGAGATTTTATGATCTTAATGGATAGAGCATGTCAAAAAACGTCTAAAAATGCGATTTTTGCGAGCTATCCCGGCGATGTAGACCAATGTATGTTGGGTCCACCCCCTGGCCATATCCTGGATACAGGCATCAGTGTTTTTTTGTATTCGGCAAAGATTTTTTCCGATGTACAAAGACTTTTGGGAACCGTCTTTGTACATGTACAAAGATTTTTGGGAAGACAAAAACTGCAAAAAAGGTTTGAAATTCGCAAAATTTTCGGCGCTTAGCGCCGAAATGAGTAATTGTGTGTTCTATATATCTTTATAATGTCAGAAATTGCATTTCGTAAGGAAAAATGTCCAATTTTTCGGCGCTGCGCGCCGTTTTCTGACAATTATTAGTGATTTTTGCCGTCAGAAACCCAGAAATTAGCTAAAATACACTACCAAAAGTCGAACAACTCTGTTTTTACCACATTAAAATCGCTATCGTACCATATTATAGTACCCGAAAATTTATGTGTACAAAATGTACAAAGACTTTTAAGGACCATCTTTGTAAATGTACAAACGGACCTTGTACAAAAAAAACACTGACGGGCATGTCTAGGTAAATGTATGTTTCAGGATGAAGCAAATAAAATCATGCTAACCACCTTAAGTCGATCTTAATGGTACATAGTTTTCAACTTTGAAATTAATACATATTTACTCTTTGAGGAGCAAAAAATAAGTTTTACTGACTCAAGGCTTACCACGAGAAGTAAGCTTTAAATAAAATGAACATTTGAAACGAACGTTTGACGAAGCCAAATCTTCAATGAGAGACAAGTCCAAATCCGAACTATCGTTCGGTATCAAATCACGGACGTAGAAGAGCAAGATGGCAAAAACGCATTCGTGACCTTAATATTAAGAAGGCGCGATCAAGTCTAACCTTCATTTTTGGGACTCGTAGACTCCTAGCATAGTTTAGAAACTATTGTTTGCAATAAATAAGCGTGAAAGAGAATCAAAATAGTAAGCTTGACTATACTCTAAAATTTTGAAGAATGCGATCTTTCAGTAGCTACTTACCTAATATAAAAGCTTTGAAAAGAAGGCATATAATTCAAAATTATGTCATGACCAGACATGCATACGTGCATGTGAGGAGATAGAGGGTCTATCAGATTCTCAGAATGGGAAAAATGGGAAATTTTTTGGGGAAAATGAGACGAAATAAAGACAAAAATGGATGAAAATCGCAAATTTTTTTCAAAAGTGCTTCGAGATTGACCAGAATTTTACGGAATAACGCAGTTCTACCGCTATTTTAGCACTTATACCAGCTTTTGAGGTCATTTTAGCCTAAAAATCTCAATTTTTGACCCCCCCTCAGATCGGCCCTGCTTTGCATCTATGGTCATAACCATACATGCACAGAATGGGAATTCTGAAGGAGTGAAATTTTAAAATGCATTTTTCGGGCCTAAAAATGGTAGGCACGCGTCAAAAAATTCGTTTGGCGGCGTTTCTGACGATGCTCTATCTTTCTAGAGCATAAAAATAAAAAAATTTCGAAAAAATTCAAAAAAATCGAACAAATTGAACAAAATATAGTCATAACATGAATATATGGCGCGTAGAGCCGAGAACTTGACACTTTTGAGCAAAAAGATAGCTAAAAACGCTTAAAAAAGCACCATTTCTATGAATTTTTAGAAATTCGAGAAATCTGAGTGGGAGGGGGTGAAAAAATTTCTGAGGCGGGTAAAAATTTTTCTGGGAGGGGGAACTTTCCCCACCCCATGATCATGTAAGGTCATACGGATTCTAAATAATCTAATCTTCGACTTGTTTCGAACCTTTTAGCCCGACGTGGGTAGTGTCTTTACCACACTGAACATACAGTTGATAAGGACATTGTTGAGCAGGATAGGTTAAAGATGTCGCTTCCTCGTCGGTTGGATCACGGACGGAATTAATTATATTCAAATTACTGGGGCAACTTTGACGACAGTCAACCAAAGTTTTACTGGAGAAATTGTTCAATTTATCGCTCTTTTCGTGCAATAGGCCGAATTTGAGGGCAGAGAGCCGAGCTATTTCCGAAGCAGTTTGGAAATTGTCAATAGTTAATTCAGTAGTCTGTGATTTTATACAAAACAATTTGAGACTTCCTTAAGGCGTGAAACGAACAAAAGTGAAGCACACATGTTTCATTAATCAAGACGAGCATAAAATATACAATGCAGATTTTATAAGCAGTGCTCTTTATTAGGGTTGTGCCGGGTCCACTTTTCTCGAAAATTCGGATCCGGGTCCAACATTTTAGGAAAGTCGGGTAAGGGTCCGGGTCCAAAATTTTTTATCAACCTCGGGTCCGGGTCCGGGTCCAAAAAGTCGGACCCGGCGGGTCCGGGTCCGTTAACATAACATTGTGTTGTATCTACCAAACCACCATATCCTATCAATTTTTCCCTCATGTCCGTATGCTTGCACATTTACTTGTTTGTTTATTTGTTCCAGAATAGGCTCAGTTCAGGAATGGTGCAACAAAGGAATAAGCAAACAAACAGCAGTGCACTAAGTGGCGACTGTGTGTCTGATGCCTGTTGGTGTGTGCAGCACGACCCCAAAAGAACGTCTCCATAAACGCTTGTAATATATTGACGCGCAGTGGCGGATCTAGGATTTTCCTAAGGGAGGGCGGTATCCCAACCAGGCACGTATCTCTGGGGGTATGAGGGGGCCGGACCCCCCTCAAAATTCAGAAAAATCGGAAAAATAGGACTTTTTAAACATTATTCTGTGCTATTTTTGGCTCTTTTGGGCTAAGTCCCCCAAAATTGGTGTTGGCCCTCGAAATAGGACGGCCAGCTACGTGCCTGATTCCAACTTTTCCAAAAACAGTCAAAAATAAGTCAGAAATTTGCTCTTAACGCGTGAAATAGCGTTTTTTTCGGTATTTTACATCGCTAACTTTTACATCAAATCACTTTTAACGCAATATTTTTTCTAGAAATTTTGAAATTTTCGACAATTTTGTGCGAAAAAATAATTAAATTTCTGTTGACTTTAACAAAAGTCTGGCGCGAAGCGCCGGAAAATTTGTGAAATTGAGGTGGATAGACGTCTAGAAGCATGATTTACTGCTTGATTTCCTGTATTTATAGCATTTGATGCCAAACATCGAAAATTTTAATTGAAATTAGAAGAAAACTATGCAAAGATAGCTGTTTCTGCAGTTAAAATTGATTTGAAACCTACATGAACAGAAAATGGCGTCCAGGCAGTGTTTTTTGTACAAGGTCCGTTTGTACATGTACAAAGATGGTCCCTAAAAACCTTTGTACATTTTGTACACACAAATTTTTAGGTGCTATGATATAGTACGGTAGCGGCTTTAGTGTGGTAGAGTTGTTCGACCTTTAGTAGCGTATTATAGCTAATTCCAGGGTTAACGAGGGCGAAAATCATTCAGAATCGTCTTAAAACGGCGCGAAGCGCCAAAAAATCTGACATTTTTCCTTTCGAAATGCGATTTCTGCTATTATAAAGATATATAGGACACTCAATTACTCATTTCGGCGCGAAGCGCCGAAAATTTTTGCGAAGTTCAGACCTTTTTTGCGGGTTTTGACTTCCCAAAAATCTTTGTACATGTACAAAGACGGTCCCGAAAAGTCTTTGTACATCGGGAAAATTTTTGCCGATACAAAAAACCGTGCTTCCAGATCGCCAAGAAAGTAAATAAATGTCATTATTAAGTATCACCCGGCGCGTAGCGTCGGATAAATTTGAGAAATTATGGTCACTGACGGCCAAAAATCATTGCAAATTGCATATCCATTCTTTATCTCGCCAAATATTTTTGGTCAACGAGGGGGGGCGGTCGCACCCCCATCCCTGCTAACGCGTATTGTTACTAAAAGTGCATCTATAAATAACTTAAACCATGCTTTATATTGCAATTGTGTCACGCCCAAGAGACATGGCTTCAGCTTTAATATAGCGCCAATATTTTTTACATTATTACTATTGGTCACCTTAAATTTTAATGTTTGATGAGGCCATCAGTTCGTTGCTGAGTTGATTAAAATGTTGAAAATGATCCATTTGCCTGTTTTTAAGCCTACGTCATTTTTCGTTGTTTTTCAATATTTCTGCAATGCAATATGCGTGCATTATATATTTGGACCCGGACCCGGCACCATATTGAAGGCGGGTCCGGGTCCAAGTTTATGGACACAGCCGGGTTCCAGTCCAGAAATTTAGGATTGTCGGGTCCGGGTCCAAAATTTCAGCCGGGTACCCGGCTATTCGGGTCCGGGTACCCGGCACAACCCTACTCTTTATGTACATAATACCTTACATTTAAAAATGGTTAGAGGATCACCCTATAAATAATAAAAAATCATATTAATAAAAATCATATTAATAAAAATAAATAATAGTAATAAATAATAAGAAATAATAATAATAACAATGATAATAATAATAATAATGATAATAACCCATATCACCATCTCCTAACATGCTCAAATCCTACAAGTTTTGCTTTCCCTAATTTCGGACGTTTCTTACGACATTTATTCAGGATGTTTTACAATGTTTAATCAGCTATTAGACTCCTTTTTCAATTTTTAATTAAAGACCACTGCGAATAGAACACTTACATTCAGGCAGATAGCTGCTTGCAGTCGCCTGACTAATAAACATGTAGGGACTAGAGGAGTCCAGGACGCAGGAGGAAAAAAATCAAATTCACAAGATGAATACCGCAAATTAATTGTCACTAGATTTATGCGCATTAAGGCAATCTATTTGAAAAACCTTGAGCTGAATGAACTTTTAGCTGATCTCAGAATTAAGCACTTCACTCGAGCCAAGAAACTCGCTTGAGGCTCTACAATTAAGAATCAGCGAGTAGTGTAAATGAACTTTAAAATTATCTCTCTGTCTAACAATATCGAAAATTATTGACGAAACCGACAAGCACTAAGGGCAAAAGTTTGTCGACTACAATAATACGAGAAATAAACTTTATTCAATGCTTGTTTCTTTACTGAATGCGTCATTTTTAGGAATCGAAGGACAATACAGTAAAAACGGACTCTTAAATCCGCAAACATGCAGACAAGTAGAACCGGAAGCTCGCAAACTACTTGGCACCATTCTCCATAGAAGCAGCAAGGCGTACACGATGCGTCACGCTAATAAAATGACGCTGCAAGCCGGGCAAGCCCGCCTTAAATCTTCAAGTGCAGAACATGAGCCGGGACAAGCCGCAAGAAAAAAAGTGAAGGACTGTAGCTCAGCGCGTCATAACAATACGTGAAAGACTCTAAAATTGCATTAGCTGCATGGAACCGGTTGTAAGCTTCGAAAAATCGATAACGATTATAACAATACGGCATAGATTTATTATTGTTGTACAGGAAACTTCAGTCCGCCTGTATTTGCATATCGCGAAAATACCGTCTTTGTGCTCATGCGTTTCGTATCGTAACAAAAGCGCGAGAAATAATGCATGAGGCGACTGCGCGTTGCGTAGGTATGACGCAATGCGTTGCGCTAAGATAAAAAACTATTCAAAAATTCTCATGGGCCATTCGACAATTTTCAGATTAAAAGAAAATTCGCCAGCTGGACTTTAACGCATTGTAATTGAGTTTACAAAAATACCGTAAACGCGGCCGCTATAGAATGAATCCCCCGGTGGGCTTCTCGATACGATAATCGAGTTGCATATTTTATAGCGCGACCGCTTTAACGCTATTTTATCAAATGGGGCACTGAGGTACAGAGATGCATCAATTCAGTAAACGAACGGAGCGCGTGTTAACTGGAAGAAAAAAGACGAATCCCGGTCATTTTTATGAGAATTAGGTAACGAGCAGATCCAGCAATTTTCGATGATAGTAGATTTAGCGATATTTAGTGCAAATACGGATAAAAAGTGGTTTTAAAGGAAAATACAGTACTACCGAGCATTGGCTTATTGACAGTTGTATACGTAACATTACACTATAAATACATTCACTCTAGAAAGACACGCTTCACTACGACTCTTGCTACAGTTTAAACCGCTATCGTGCAAGAATATTTACACATCAACTCACAATCGAATATGCACTGCTTCAAACAGACAAATGAAAATCGGAAAGAGGGCTACGTTTGATAAAGATTTGAAAAAGTGTAAAAATAAAAAACAAAATCTTGGGCTAAGCAAGGCTTACATGGCAAGGGTGAGGAATGGTATTACTCATCATGAGCTTTAAAAAAACTGACAGTGGCCGAAAAAAGTGCTACATAGCCATTCTCAGGCTGAAAAGACCAGCTATGTATGTTATATAGCCTTTTTGGACTCAGAAACAAACATACCGTCTTAAGCCCGAAACATACTTCACGCGATTCGCGCCGCAAAGGGGGTTTGCGGCCACAGTATACCCAAAAATGTGACGTCATGGCGCGTAACTGGCGCGGTGAAATTCGTCTGCCGGTTCGCGCCACCTGGGCATACTTCACGCGGCGGGCGCCGCGCGGCAAAAAAATGGCGCCAACTGGGCGACCCTTCGCCGCTTCGCTCGATGTTGGCATAATCCGCGCGAATTGCCGCAATACGTATTTCATTATAGATTCAGAGCAGATCGATACCGGCGCACCTCATTAGCATTCGCGAGAAAAGTCCGAACGTTTGGACTTCTGCGGCGCGGCGAAAAATTTCGAAAAAATGCTACAAATAGACATTATTTGCTTCTCGCCGCGCGGTGAAGTATGCCATGAAAAGCGGCGAAAAAATTAGATTTCAGCGAATTTGGTCGCGGCGCGGCGGCCGCTTGAAGTATGCCTTATAATGCGGCGCGGCAAGCTTCGCGCCTTGCCGCGCGGCGCCAGTAAGTATGCCATGGGCCAGCGCGAATTCGGCGCGGCGACCGCTGCGGCGAATTCGCGCCGTTCGCCGCGCCGCGTGAAGTATGTTTCGGGCTTTAGTTCATAAAATGCCGTAGTTGTTTTTTTGCTGAGTTTAAAAAAGAAGATTTATAGCTACTTTTCGAAATCGAAAAGTGTTAGATGCTGCCTCGTTCAAACGGCTATAAATTTATTTTCGTGGGTTCAAAAAGGCTATGCATTTGATACAAACGCTCGAAAATTATGGTTCAAAAGCGATGAAATCATTTTTCGTTCTTAAATCATTTTTTACGAAGCAATTAGCTATTGCCAAGTTTTTGATTTTCACTTTCCCCTGAAAGTTTATCATTGCGCGATGCGCACCTATGATGTTGCTAGGGATTTGTGATTGCCAGTCTTCCCAACCAACTGTGCACATTTGATATGACACAAAAGCAAATTTATTTAACCGTGTTGCAATAACACGCAATTATTAAAATTTATTCCTTTTGTAAAGGAAGATTAGGAAAATAGTCATTGCATGTAGTCTAGTTAAGCTTACTAACTGATGTACAGAAAGGCATAGTAATATATGTACAGACTCAGAATTTTGGTAGGGGGAAGCCGCTAAATTGGGAAGAGGCTTAAATGATCTTCTATATTTGACCAAAAATGACAAAAAACATACAAAAATGGCCAAAAAACGCATTTTTTTGCTAAAAGTTGGAGAAGGCTAAAAATCAGCCTTTGGGGGACGAGGGAGGACGACCGACTCCAACAGGGGATCTCCCTATTTCCCTTTTACAAGCAAGTGGCATGGCAAACCCTACTAAAACACACAATGCTAAGAATTATAAACAAATAAATGCATTGCTGGACTACTCACGGAAAATTTTTTGTCCATCTTGTACCTCACTGATATAGTCGTTCGTTTTGGTCTTTCTTTCATTTTCTCACTATGAATCTGCGACCGGAGTATTTTATACCACGAATCTTTTTCCTCAACGGTACTGCAAAAAATATTTAAAATGGTGGGAAAATTAATAAAATGATAATACGAAAAGCAACAATTAAACTCTAATTACATTTACATGACTATGTAGAGCTAAAAATTGAGCCCAATTTCAGTACTATAATGATTTCAACTTTGAATTATCAATTCCCTGATCGAGAGCAACAAAAAATTATGTTGCAGAGCGCAGAAAAACTGATTTTTGCGATGGAGTTTATTTTTGACAGTTTTGGATAAAATTATAGACACGGACGAAGTTTGTTTAAAAAACCGAATTTGTCACAGAGAGAAAAATTATATAAATTTTCATACAAAATTAATCGACGACCTGCTTACAGCAATCTCAAATGACTTTTCTGATATGTATATTTTTATCCTACATGTATTCAATGCAATATCGCAAAAAAGTTTAAACAAGCTTGTGCATATGCACGGGTAGTCTGTTTATACTAAGAAATACGAAAGAATGTGAACACGTGAAAAAGTTTATAATTAATAGCAGTGTAGATGCTCAACATGGCCGATCTAGCAAGAAGGGCAGGTCAGCTGGTCTGGGGAGAGGTCAAAAATTGAGCTTTGTCGGGCCAAAATAACCTTAACAACTCGTGTGCTAAGATAGTGCTAAAACTACATTATTACAGTTGCTGGCCAATTAGAAGCACTTTTGAAGAAAATTTTCAGTTACATCCATTCTGGCCTTCATTTTGCCCACAAAATTTTCAGTTTTTCCATTCTGGTGGTAGATCCCCCAGACCACACCACGTGCATGTCCGGTTATAACCGTTTGAAAAAAGTACGGAAGATAAAGAAGCATAACTGAATATTGAAAACCAAACCTCTCGGAATTCGATCTTTTGATTAATTCCGAAGCAAATGGAATCGGATGAAGGATAAAAACATAAATTTCTTTCCCATTTTAAATTTTGAATAGGTTTGTAGGTTGTTAACGTTTTTTAATATCAAAAGTGCTAAATATAATACAAAACGTACCTAAATTCGGCCACATAATTTTTAATTGGCCAACCAATGACAAACGAGCGCTCGACCGCTCGAATGCCATCGCCTATTTCGTTTACGTGCTCCATATCTATCCATACGTCACTCAATCTTATGCGCTCTTTCAGCCGATATGAATTTATCGCTCTACAAATACTCGAACGCTAAGCATGTATAAAATATGATATAAAATTAAAATATGTAATTTAAAACTTACACACAAGATAAAAAATCATCCAGCATATATGTAAATGTAAGTATTCTTTGCATTTAATCGATCCATTATAACCTACTAGAAACTCTTGGCTAATAATCGGTCGAAATTCCTAAGATTACACTCCCAAATTGATTCTAAAGTGGAAACCAATCGCATCCTACATATTTCAATTTATCAGACTTCAAAAAATGGAAAATTTGAAACAAAACAGCGATGAAGACGGCGAATTTTAAAATGCAAGCAATTTTAATGGCAAATTCTAACACGCATGACTTTTTATACTTCAGATATTTCAAAAATGATTTTTCAATCATTAAGATAGGTGTGCAAGGCCGAAACTTTCGAGAGGGTTAAAATCAAAAATTTGCAGATGGCTCAGTGCTTTGTAAAAAAAATCCTGCAGCGAAAAAACGAGGGTAGAGCTTAAAAACAATCGTTTTTGATCATTTGTTATATAGATAGATTTTTTAAGTCGCAAATATAGGTAAGAAAACCTTTTTAGACTGAAAATTGCTAAAAAAACAGAAGAAAACAAAAACATCTTGACTCAGAAGAAAACAACTATGATTCTGAGCTCAATACACGGCATGTTACTGAGTCCAAACAAAGCTATATAGCTAGTTTTCTGAGCCCAAAAAGGCTATACAGCAGTGTTATTTCGGTCAAATTAATTATGTCGCTATCTGTTTTTTAAGGCTCAGAGGGTAGTAATACGCCCATCCCTCAAGCCTTTGTATGTACGAGTTCTACTTGACAATCGAACCAATGAGAAAATCACTTACTTTTCCTTGGCAACCAATAATAAATCACTGAACAAAAACAAATAGCGTTCTCTAATGTTCGAATCCTAAAAAATTAAATTATAAGATAAGGTGAGGCACAAACCAAATCAACCAACAGAAAAAATATAAAAGAAGAGGAACCAAGGCAAAAAACGCCAAATGACAAACAAAACTATGCTATAATAGTATCAAAGCAGAAAGAAAAAGGAATGAAAACGAATAAAAACTCAACAAATAGTTTAAAACACAATATCTAAAGGTTGAAGAAAACAATTAATCATTATGTCAAGCGCCTTATTCGTAGTTCGTACATACCACCTTATAAGGGATAAGAGGGCTCTTCTCCCGAAGTCGAATTGCTACTGTATGATTTTTTAAATTTTAGGCCATCCAATTTTCGTATTTCTGCAAGTCTCGAAAAATGATGTTTTTCAGGCTTCTATTAAAAATAAGGCTTGCTTTAATCAATGAGCAAAAATAGGGCATTTTTCATTCCCATCTATTTCACAAAAAAAGACGATTGACTATTTCCCTCCAAACAAAATTATGAGTTGCTAGAATATACGTACTCAAAAGTTAACTTAGCGATAGTCTTAACTTAACGATAGTGATGGCCAGACATGCATAACATGGGAATTCTTCGAAGGAGGGACCAAAAAATTTCAAAGTGCGGTTTTGGGCTCAAAAAACGATGAATACGCGTATAAAACTTCATTTTTCGGAGTTTTTGACAATGATCTATTTTTCTAGATCGTAAAAAATTTGAAAAACACTAAAAAAATTCGAGTAGTAAATTGAACGGAATATAATAAAAAAATGAGTGTATGGAGCGAAGCGCCGAAAATTTTACATTTTTGAGCGAACAGATATCTGAAAACGCTTAGAACTACATTTGTGTGCGAATTTTTTCGGAAAACCGTGAATTCGAGGAGGGAGAAAACTTTTCGGAGGAAGGGCAGGATGAAACCCCCAGATCTACAGTGATAGCGAAACCATTTAGATGAACGTACGTCATATAACAGAATCCGGCCTTCCTTTATGTACATCCGGTCGAAAGCATCTGATTTTCTATGCGCGCCTAAAGAAACCCTTGAACACTGAATAGGCCGATGCCTCATATTAACGTCAAGCTTTTCGCCAGTCCCATTTAATTCACTATTCGCATTCGTTTCCGTCGAGGATCTTAAAATGATACATACGTTTTAAGAGGACAACGGATAAATAGAAAAGTTATTTGAACAAATTCGATAATAATTGTCGGAAAATGATATTATTTTGAGCTCCTAAATTCTTTGTTAAGCTAAAAGACAATTCTCTGAATCTAAGATAATAAATCGACCATATAAATTTGACGCAATCATGGATTTAGGCTAATTTCCGCGTATTGACTCTTAAACCTTAGCAAGCTACAATAATTCCAGGTGATTTGCCATTCAACTTCGAACTAAGGGATAGCGAAGTTCACTTCGAAGGACAGATGAGATGGCATTTTCATTTAGATTAAAGAAATTCAAATTTGGGCCAATTAAAATCGAAGATAATAATTCGAGTCATCAAAACTTGAATCTACCACGATTTGAGCCTCCGTTTATAAGGTAAAGAGTCTACTGTTTTGTTTGTTTAATTCACTGTACGAATTTCCTGCATTGCACTAAGGCGTGCACTTTGAACGCCTAAAATGAAACAAAAACTTGTTTGTCATGTATTCTAAAAATACCGCTTCGCAACAATCCACGCACTTTAAAAGATAAAAACAAATGAGTTAGACAGGAAAGACAGATTGCGGCTTTAGACAAAAATAATAGGAGGTAGTCAGAGGAAGTGTATATACAGTGACTAAACCGAATTCGCTGAAAAAAATCATGAATGAATGTTGAGTCGTAAAAAGTCAACGAAAATTATACTGACAGATGTAGCCAAGGGCGTAAGCAGGATTTTCTAGAGGAGAGGGGCGGTCCCAAGATAGGTGACCCAAATAACTCGCAAAGTATTCGGAAATACTCAGAGAAAAGTGCATTTTCGACGTTCTTGACTATGTTCTATCCATTGACACAAAAAATCTGTTTTTTCGAAAAATATTTGTGGTTTTTGTAACACGTTATGTGCGTCAAAATCATGAATTTGACTGCCGATGCTCATAAGGCCGGTTAAACGTGCAAAACATTCGAAAATTTTAGGATTCTGTTAGTTAGGTATTCTTAGTATGAAGCATTTATAATTATATACAAACATTAGCTAAGGCGCAAAACGTCAGAAAAATCGAAATTCTCGATAAAAATGACTGTAAATAAATATATCTTGGCTAGAAAAATTATTCTAAATTCTTTGCAGTCAAAAAATAAAAGAGACTAGCTATTAGTAAATTTTACAGAATTTTTTCGAAAAAACTAAATAAGAGTCTTAAAATTATCTCGCTTTCTCTGAAAATTTTTTCATGACCACAGATTTTAGGTTAAAATACACAGAATGCAAACGTTCAAATTTCGTGAAAATGACACTGAGGCTTAATTTATAATTAAGCAGGACGATTCGACGCGGAGCGTCGGCAAAATCTGAAGCTTTATGCTAAGTATTATAAAGTTAAAATTATTAAGAATACATTTCTTTTCTTTCTCAGTTACGTCTTGGTTTGGTGGTTGCGGTGTTCAATTCCATTACATCAAAATCGATTAGAATTATCAGCTTAACGACGAAGAGCAGAAAATATTCTATTACTCCGTCAAATAGACGACTTCTTAATCCTATTGAATATTATTAACACACCTTATTCATTAAGAATTAACCTTTTATGAGCGGCATATGGAACTAGAAGACTCAAAATAATGAACAATGGCGAATATATTGGTTTTTGTGAAAATCCCAAAAAATTATTCCTCCCAAAGGCGATGGTCGACTCCGCACACCTGAGAACATAATGGAACATCTAGCACACCTACACACATTCATCCAAACGTCACGACAGTCGGTCGACAAGAACAAATAAGGCTTCCTCATTGCATTTGTTTTGCAGCTCTTTTTCAGCCATTTTTCTACATTAATCAATTTCAGATATGCATTTATTAATATGTGCTCAGCTACCTTCGTAGAAAACGTTTGATTCTTTTATTCATAAATCATAATGAAGGACAATAAACAAACGTGGCATGAAGAAAGAAAGGTAAAATTTGATTTAAAAAGTCAATAACAGGTTTTTAATCTTAAATCACCAAAGATCATACATGCGCTTAGGGAGAGAGGGGTACATGCATGTGGGGAAGGGAGGTTAGGGGTCTCTTGACCCCATACACTACCTATCTCCTAATGGTGCTCGAGATATCCGACTTCAAAGTTTGCGATTCCCCCTGAAATAAAAGACTGTGTTTAGTGTGGCCGTCCGTCTAGGATGGCCACCCGTCCACATAGCCGTCCGTCAGGGCGTCCGTCCCATGATGTATCAGTGCAAAATAAGGGCGTGAATTTTCAAGGGTGGCCGCCCATCCAGCCTGGCCGTTTATCCAGGATGGCCGTCCTCAGTAAAATATAGCTTAATTATACTGTCCAGAGTGGCTGTCCGTCTATGCTATATTTGGTTTCTATTTTAAACGTAACATAATATTGCGACATTATTTATGGTCCCGTCTCGCTTGACCCACCGTCCCGCTTGACCCACCGTCCCGTTAGACCCACCGTCCCACTAGACCTACTTTTTCGTCCCGCTAGACCCACCGTTTTGCGACCGTCCCGCTAGACCCACTGTCTCGGAAGACCCACCAGAGAAGAAAATTATGTACGCTTATAAGCAAAAATAGAAAACAGAAACGCTCGCAAAGTGTATCCATTCAAGTATATATGTTTAGTCAAAATACTCAAACTTGCTTTTAAATTAATGATTACAAAAATTTTTGCACATGTAATATATATGTCTTCATTTTTCGGGTGGGTCTTCCGAGACAGTGGGACTAGCGGGACGGTCGCAAAGTGGTGGGTCTAGTGGGACACCTCATTATGCACGTGGTGGGTCTAGCGAGACTTCCGGTGGGTCTAGCGGGACGAAAAAGTGGGTCTAGTGGGACGGTGGGTCTAGTGGGACGGTGGGTCTAGCGGGACGGTGGGTCAAGCGGGCCACAATCTTATTTATTGCATTATTACTCAACGAGCACCACGTACTGACATTCTCAATTGTACAAAGTGCATTTGATTAATATGCATCTCGCACAAAAGAAAAGTAGGAACAACGTCCTTTTTTGTTTTGTCATGCTCTTATCAAGTGAAATATATGCGCTGGATGTTCCTATCAGAAAAAAACCATATTTTCAGTTATATTCAAGTATTCTGGTTTTGTGTGAGGCCTGAAACCATCAATGATTTTGCGGAGGCAAAATTTGTTATAGCTAGTCACAATAACTCTTTTACTGTGTCATAGTAATTTAGTAGCCAGAAAATATCACTCACAACAAATGATTTGGCAAAAACTTTTTTGGGTAAGCCGGAATAGTAGCGTAATAAATAATTCAACATTAAATAAGTCCCATTCACTTATGATATCCACTAAAACAAATCTATAAACCACCTTTAAGCTATCTTTCTTAAAAGCGATTATCGAACAACAAGTCGGAAAATTGAGACGGTAGGAGAAACGGGATTTTGGGCAATCGAAAAATGACTTGTTTTATTCTTAAGTGAATCGAACAGTCAACGAATTGGGACGGTCGAAGAAACGTGACAGAAGGATTATGCCATCTAGCTAATTGGGGCGACATCCTGGATGGGCGGCCACCCTGGAAAAATGTAGCAAACAGGAAGACAGCCACCCTCGACGGGCGGCCAGGCTGGACGGACGGCCGCACAGGACGGACGGCCAACCTGGACAGTACACAATGAAATACTAGATACGGGGCTGTGTGCATCTATAGGTATTACCCTCTAACAAGTCTGATGGACAGGAATTGTCAGACAATTCTGTACTTAAGAAATATTTCCTATATTATTCTCGAAGACCAAAGCAGTAATAATGTCGAAAATTTTCACATTAATAATTTGGATCTAGTATACAATTTACCCGCCACCGCTTTTTAGCCGATTCAAATAAGCTACAGTGACCAAACTTTACACAAAAATTATCAAACACGTTCTGACTCGCATCAATAAAAATAGTGTTGGTCACTGTAGCTTATTTGAATCTAAAGTGTTGGTCACTGTAGCTTATTTAAATCGGCTAAAAAACGGTGGCGGGTAAATTGTATACTAGATCCAATAATTTTATGTGCTATTTGATCAAAAAACATCCGAAATTGTAAAAAAATAGCCTGAAAAATCAAACAACTTTAACACAACCAATTTCTACAATTTTATTGTTAAAAGCGGCATTATGCAGTAGTCAAAATTGCTTAGAATTTAAAAATTACGGTCTTACCATATAAAAGCGTTTTATAAAGGCTACTTTGGCCATTTATGTAATTAACAAAATATGTTCAATTTATCCACTGTTCCATGGCATTATTAAGTTTCTGGTTTTGCTATATTTTTCATTTTGTTTTCTACTAGTTTCTATAAAATTAATCCCTTTTTAACCTACCGACATTATTTCTTGCAGTACATCGAGGCTAATGATTGTAATATTTATGTAACGCAGTTCAGACGATTTTTATCCAAAAAATGAGAAGGCATTATGAGCGTTATGTAAAAGAGCAAATACATAAATTTATTTTGCTTATATTAAAAATCACAATATTTAGCTATGATAAAAATGAAAATAAAATGATAGCCGAAATTTTGAAAAAATTCTGGCAAACTGCAACTAAGTACTTATTGTTTATGACCCGAGCCTTCATCCTGTCCAGTGAATGAATACGGAAAGTTTTCACGAAATCAAATAGCTCTTTCCTACAGAACCAGTCAAAATTGTTCATCTTGAAAAAAGTTATCGAATTAAATGTTTGATTCAAATTAATCGAATAATAGATAAGTACTAGCTCAGTTAAAAATTGGTTTTTCAGTTCTTATCAACGAAACGTCTTACTACAGCAGCGGCTATTTACCTTGCTACTTTTCAGCTAATTAAAATAGTATATATTGGTTATAGGGCATGATCGGCATAAAATAGGTTAAAATTTAGCGCTAGAAACGCGGCACGTGCGCAGTAGGTAAGTACGTACAATGAATACTAAATCATAATAGTATAGCTCTGACTGGTGACTTACAGGTAATAGAGATAAGAACAGTATTCGGCACCGGGCAGTTTTATCGAATGTAAAAGGCAAAAAACCAAAAAAACCAGGCCAAGCAACCGCCGAACAACAGGCAATAGTAATAATACTTAAAAGAGCAAAATGCATAAAAACAGGCCAAATGAGCGCAGCAGCAGTAGCAGCAGTAATACTAAACAGCCAACCGGCTGCCGAGAAGAGATAGAATATGAAATATTGTCATTATTATGCACGCTTCTCCGCTGTTTATTTGATACACTTTTGAATATATACGCCGCCCGATGAAACGCTTCAAAAGTAGGTGATAGAAAAATGATTGTTTGTCGATTCTGGATGCGTTAGATTTTCAGTGAGTACCTGTATAAAAATCTATTGGGTTATTCGCCTGCGTATAAGTTTTTTACCGTACAGTCCAAGAGAGTGACAAGAGAACTTTCATTCAATGAGATTTCATTCGCCCGCAGTGTTCGAGGGGACATTTGAGGAAAAAACAGTTCACATGTTCAACTGTAAACGATAAACAAGTTATTTGAACGAGGCTGAAACCAACAAACGCTTTCGGAAGTAGATGCAATGGACGGAGTTTTCGATGAAATTCTGAAGTGCCTATCTGAATCTAATCATCAAACTGTGAAAATAAGTTCAGCTATCTTAGAAAATGGATTTTAGGGGAATCAAATGGAAATGTATGTCGCATCGAACAGTTTGGTTTTCCGCGAAAATCGCCGTTTTTCAAATAAGATAATACGAAATTATGACATGTGCAGTTTAGTAAGTTTGCCCTGAAATCTTGATTAGGGAGTCCCATATAATGACTCAACTCAGCGAAACCTCAAGCATGACCATGCTAAGAGTTTCGTAAATATTTTAAAACGTGAAGAAAGGAACATCGAATGAAACAATCTGAATGAAAGCAAATGAAACCAGATCTTCTAAAAAAGCTGCCGCAACTCAATGAAAATCAAAATTAAAACTTCTGCTCAAATTCCTAAATTAGAAAGAACAAAATTACGGCCTAAAACAGATAAAAATGAAGACTTTTCGAAGAAAAATACTTCTAATATTTTAAAAAATGTAAATCAAAGTAATTTTTGCGCCATTTTATGATTCACACGGTATAAAATGTAAAAATGTGATTATGCAAATAAAAACTTTCTATCTGCAAATGCAAACCAAGTGCTAAGCAACTTACGAAATAAATATTGCACGTAAATGGAAGCGGAGGTAACTCTATTCACAAATTCCCCGCACTCATCTACCTCCAACTTCAAATTATTGATCAATTTCGAAATTAAAATTTTTAATACCAGAAATCGATTAAAAATTGATCAGAACACATAGTGAAAGATTACTCAGGAAGATGTCGCATAAATTCTAGAAAATGCTTTAAAAGTAGATTTAAATAAAAGTTTAGGATCGTAAGCTTTCGGGAAGCAGGCAGTGAATAGAGAATCACAGCCAATTCAGTTTAAGACGACTGATTTATGACTATAAGATTTCTCGCTTCCTTAGTATGTGTATGAAAAGCTAAAATAATGCAGTTAAGACATGAAAAACACTTTTCATTGTTCGGGCACTTGCATGCGCAATCGCAAAAACTAGAAACCTGCCAGATAATCTACCTCAGCGGAGAAAATGAAAGCAATTGAATTCAGATGTTCGAAGAAATTTCTAATCCAAAAATATAAATACAATCGAAAAATAAGTTACTTCGAATCCATTCAATAACAAGCTACTCTAGCAAGGAAATCAATACTTATCCCAAAGTGAAACATCAGGAAAAACAGCGGATACGAGTAAACTAAAGTTATCATACAGAAGTCCTATCGAATAACAAAATTTAACAATACTTGAGCTGGTGTGACGTAATAAGTGGGTGGCTCGGAACTAGATTGCATCAAATGTGCTGTGCAAGCCGCGCGTTCAAATTCCAAACGCATGAGCGTATTAATTTTTTATACAATCTTACAGACCAAAATAGGAGGATGACCATAATCAGAGTAACGTATATTAGTGGACCTTAATTTAAGGCCAGTATGCCCGAAGTTTATATATTCGAAGAGAAGACTTAATCACAGGTAGCGCGTTAGCGCGTACCTGTAATATACTTGGGTACCCAACATATGTCCCCCTCATTAGTTAGATAGTTCGAATCGACTCTTTTTCTTATTTTATCTTTTAAAAATTTTCATATCATTTGCCATTTGCGCATCACACGAGCTGGTAGGAAGAGTTCAAGGCATGCTCATGTTATGACGTTTACCAAAGTAATTTTCGCACTGAGCTACTTGTGGCTTTTTGAATTGGAGCTGGTGGATTTTATTCGTTACCCACTGCCGTCCTTAGCACCCACCTAAATATACGAGTGTGCATATACCTGCATCATGTGCGGCTCAAAATTTTTGGTAATGAATATCTGGCTAACTGGGAGGAAAAAGGTGTAATGCATACCATATCCTATTTTTTTATCCAAAATGTCCGAAAATGTCTCGAACGAAAAGTTTAAAAATGCAAGTCTTGTCCAAAAATCGGAGTAAGAAAGACATGCACACTGGGGGGAGTATCCACCCTGCCAGAACTTTCGGGAAAGAAAGATACCCCTTAGGCCATTTTGGACCAAAATCTATCCAACCACGAAAAAGCTCCAACCGACGCCTAACACTATAATTTCAAGTACATATCTTCATTTTTCGAGCAGTAGACTGATCAATTCATTCATTCAGACACTTTTCTTCCATTCTTTCGTACGAATTCGATGTTATAGGTCATTTCATCGATCTTATTGTCACTTGTTTTCATACAAGCTTGACTAAAAATATTAATGAAAATTAAAATACAACGAAGTATCAAAATTTTACATTGAATAACAAAATTAATTACTCGTGTACCCCCCAACAAACTCGGTTTATCCTCTCCTAGAACTTTTGACCGCGTGCATGTATGGAGTAGAAGTAAGATAAAAAACCGAACTTTGAGGGTACAGATAGAATAAGGGAAGCGATTTTAAGTAGAAAACTCCATTCTCCATCTTTATAATGTAATGTACATTTAAAACAGATTCTAGCATACAAGAAAACCTGAGGCTGAGCCAAAAATCAAATTTGAATATGTACTACGAAATGTAGCAGAACGGAAAATGAATAAGTGGAAGTATTTCCAGATTTTTATTCTAAGGTAAGTTCCTTTATGTTTTACAGGACGCGCCACATCAGGCATAAGCTAAGGTACTGTCCAGGGTGGCCGTACGTCCAGCCTGGCCGACCGTCCAGGATAGCCGTCTTCCTGTTTGTTGCATTTGTCCAAATTGGCCGTCCGTCCTATGTGGCCGCCCGTCCAGGGTAGCCGTCCTAATAAACTAGATGGCCTAACCGCTCTGTCACATTTCTTCGACTGTCCCAATTCCCTATTCTCCTTCTAAGAATAAAACAGGTCATTTTGGTTCCCCAAAATCCCGTTCGTTCGATCGTCTCGATTGTCCGACTTGTTGTACTGTAATCCTTTTTGAAAAAGATATCTTAAGGGTGGTTTAATGATTTAATACAACTTATTTAATTTATTAATTATTACGCTACTCTTCTGGCCCACCCAAAAAAGATGTTGCTTAGTTGTTCAGTCAAGCTGTAAGTGACATTCACTAGCTAAACTACTCTAACAACAGTTGTAAACAAATTTTGCCTTAACAACGTCATTCATGCTTTCATGCAATCACCTCGCATCAAAACTAGAATACTTGAATGAAACTGAAAATATGCGTTTTGCTGACGAGAACATCCTGCGAACACATTTCGCTTGACAAGCATGGCAAAATAAGCAAGACGCACACAAGTGAGATGTTTTTCTTATTGTGCGAGATGCATATCAATTAGGTGCATGTTGTACAACTGAGATGTGAGTACATGGTACTCGTGGAGTAATATTCAAATAAATATTGTCGGAGTATTATGCAACATTTAAAGTAGAAACTAAATATAACATAGACGGACGGACACTCTGAACAGTATAATTAAGCTATATTCTACTGTGGACGGCCATCCTGGATGGACGGCCAGGCTGAATGGGCGGCCACCCTGGAAAATTCACGCCCTATTTTTGCACTCATAGAGCATGTCATAGCCACCCTAGATGTCGGGCAGGCTGGACGAATGGACAAGCAGGACGGACGGCCACCCTACACAATCTAAGCTGAAAACAAACGTCAATTTTTGCAATTTCCTTACAGTCTTAGATTAGGCTTCTTAAATAAGCTGCAAAGCAACACTTTGAGGCGGCATAAAACTTTACCAAAACACACAGACAGACAATATTGATAAAACAAAATCTACCTTCGACATATTCCAATGCTAATTGATATAGGGCTGCTTGGCAAGGCACTTGTGCTCTTTCGACGTCCAGCAACTGATTTCTGCGAAAAGGCACTCAATGAACATATTATCTACATTAACAAAGACCAAAAATTAAGCAACCACGTTTCAACCTGACTACAGATTTTTCAGTAGAAATTTCGTTCAGATTATCAGTAGGTATTTTATCAATAAAGGGAAAATGAAATAACTAGTTTACAACACTTCATTATAAATACAAGAAGGATCAACACAATATTTCATGCGACTAAACAAATTTTTCTATTGAACTAAATCTTCTTATTATGTTAAACTGGCATTTCAAGAAGCTAAAGAAAAGTCGCAGTAGCGAAAAAGGTAACGCATGTTATGGCCACCATACATACAAGCACACAGTCAAAAGTTCTGGGAAGAGGCAATCTGAGTTTCCTTGGGGGAAGTGGAGGTTACCGATTAATTTTTATGACTAATTATGACGCTGAGTTTATGTAGATTTTTTTAAAATATTTTTTGTTGTTCCTTACCCTCCGGTCACAAGCCATAAAAATGCTTTAATTCGTTGTATTTTACTCTCCCTAAATATTCGTGATTAAGTGTGCATGAAATCAAATGATAATAAGTTTCCTTGGGGAAGTGGAGGTTACCGATTAATTTTTATGACTAATTATGACGCTGAGTTTATATAGTCGAATCAGAGCATCAAAGCTTCGACAAAAGTGTCTTACTGAATGGATAGAGTACTAGCCGAAAAATACTTCAGATTATGGCCTGAGGAGGGTATGCCTTTCAAACGTTGTAGTAGGGGGATGCCCCCTCATACCTCCCAGTGTGCATGTGCGCCACCATGTTATACAACCATTCATAAAATTTTCCTTCCAATCAACCGGACAATGCCTTGTTTGCTGAGCAACTAAATCATTTGACAACAAACCGCCAGGAAGGTTTATCACATAGGTTTAACAGGTCCTTTTCAATCTATACTCTAAAAATGAGTTTCATGAACCTGAAGTTTCAGTTAAATATTCAATGGCACTTAACACAGAATGAAACAAACGATAAGAAAAGAGCAAAAAATATTTAGCGAGTTAGAAAAAAGTAACAACATGACGAAATAACAACAGTTTCGATCATTTTTTTGATTAGATCATTAGCTTACATTTACGATGTTGACCATGGCTCTTCGATGCTGCAATTCATTCGTCCAGTGTATTATTACTAAAAGACTGACTGAGAACGAAATAAACTTCTGAAAGCTCGAATGTGCCTTTCGGTATTAGCTTCCAGTCATCATGGTCTAATTTATCTCAGTAAGTCGTGGGATCGAAAAATAAAATTAATTCCGTGATGCGTCAAAGCTTCGGCTTCTATAAATAATATCGTAGTGAGTGAAACATGGTAAATGGCATAATAGAGCATGAATGGAAGTAACGATGAAAGATTTCTACAGAAAAGTTAGAACGAGAAATAAGTCCTTCCGGAAAATTTTTAGATCAAAAACAGTAAAACATTCGGCCCAAAAACAATTTGTCAATCTTCGGTTTATTTTAAGCAGTTCATTTCGTATCAAATGAGTTTAAAGTTTTGCTTTCCTCGTTTTACACTACGCACTCTTACTGGTTGCGCACGTTCAAGTGAGCACTTTAACCAATAGTGAAAGCTTATGAAGCAGACATTCTAATTTATTTTCAAACAAGATTGATGTTTCTGCAAATTTAGAGTATTCAAGTTTAGGTAATAAAAATAGACGAAAAAAATCGAAACATTTTTTCAAAACTGCTCAAAATTATTTTGAAAATAAACAGTGAAAAGGGTATGTATTTTTATGTTGTTTTAGCATCAAAAAGCTAAACTTTACATCTCTGAAAAAACGATCCTCTTAGTCGGGTCAACGCAGGTATGCTGAGGTCGTACAGCGCTCGCCCAGGATTATCACCCCACTCATTTACAATTTGCTCTGAATCAAGATAAATTAACTTCCCTTCAAAGATGCGCTTATCCTAACCCAAAATCCTCTCCATTTGCATAAAATGAACCGAGTTTAAAAAGCATCACTCTTTATTCACGCTTGCTCGTCAAGCTAAGGCTATTTATATACTTAACCCGATTGTTTTCAGAGCCAATCAACACTGTAATTGGCATGAAAATAACCTAGACTTGTTTGTTAACGATTGCAAAGAAACGTATAAATTGCGTGTTAACAACTGCGAAGAAACGTATAAATTGCGGAAAGGTGCCAATAGACTCAAAATTATGGGAGGAGGGGAGTTCTCGGCCTTTTTTAGAAGGGGGTGGTAAGTGAATCCAATTTTTGGCCAAAAATGGCAAAAAACACCTAAAAATGACCGAAAAACACCTGTGCAATGCCCCATATCGCCCTCAACCGGCAATGGGCCGGACCAATCCTGCAACGGGGCGAAGGGTCTCTGGGATGGGGGCTATGTTTTGTACATGGGCATAGATACATGCTGAAGGTCGATTGACAGTCTAAATATGACGACTTGAGAAGCAAATGAGAAAACTACTCATGCTACCTATGTACCAAGCAACCTTTTTTCCAAGTGCATGGCAACTCTAGATAACCCTCTTTGAGAAGCAGTCCACCTTCATTGAGGACCGACTAAACCTATTTATGGAAGTACCAACCTTTTTTGGGAACCGACCAACTTTTTTAAGGGAACAGACAATCTTTTCAAGGGAGCAGGCAACCTTTTTGGGAACCGATCAACCTTTTTAAGGGACCAGACAACCTTTTTAAGGAGCAGGCAACCTTTTTGGGAACCGACCAACCTTTTTAAGGGACCAGACAACCTTTTTAAGGGAGCAGGCAACCTTTTTTGGGAACCGACCAACCTTTTTAAGGGACCAGACAACCTTTTTAAGGGAGCAGGCAACCTTTTTTGGGAACCGACCAACCTTTTTAAGGGACACCGACCAACCTATTTAAGGGAGCAGGCAACCTTTTTTGGGAACCGACCAAACCTTTTCAAGGGACCAGACAACCTTTTTAAAGGAGCAGGCAACCTTTTTTGGGAACCGACCAACCTTTTTTGGGAACCAACCAACCTTTTTAAGGAAGCAGGCAACCTTTTTTGGGAACCGACCAACCTATTTAAGGGAGCAGGCAACCTTTTTGGGAACCGACAACCTTTCTTAGGGAGCAGGCAACCTTTTTCGGAACCATTCAACCTAGGGAGCACCATGTTTTTGGGGAACCACCCAATCTTTTCATGGGACCAGACAACCTTTTTAGGGGACAGGCCAACCATTTCTTGGGAACCGAGCCAACCTTTCTTGGGAACCAACCAACCTTTTTAAGGGAGCAGGCAACCTTTTCGGGAACCGACCAACCTGTTTTGGGAACCTACCAACCTTTTTAAGGGACTAGCCAACCTTTTTAAGGGAGTAGGCAACCTGTTTTGGGAACCGACCAACCTTTTTAAGGGATCAGGCAACCTTTTTGGGAACCAGCCAACCTTTTTTGGGAACCGACAAACCTATTTAAGGGAGCAGGCAACCTTTTTTGGGAACCGACCAACCTGTCTTAGGGAGCAGGCAACCTTTTCCGGAACCAATCAACCTTAGGGAGCAGCCATGTGTTTTGGGGAACCACCCAATCTTTTCATGGAACCAGCCAACCTTTTTTGGGGACATACCAACCATTTCATGGAACCAGCCAACCTTTCTTGGGAACCAACCAACCTTTTAAAGGGAGCAGGCAACCTTTTTCGGGAACCGACCAACCTTTTTGGGAACCTACCAACCTTTTTAAGGGACCAGCCAACCTTTTTTAAGGGAGCAGGCAACCTTTTTGGGAACCGACCAACCTTTTTAAGGGATCAGGCAACCTTTTTTTGGGAACCAGCCAACCTTTTTGGGAACCGACAAACATATTTAAGGGAGCAGGCAACCTTTTTTGGGAACCGACCAACCTGTCTTAGGGAGCAGGCAACCTTTTTCCGGAACCAATCAATCGTAGGGAGCAGCCATGTTTTTTGGGGAACCACCCAATCTTTCCATGGAACCAGCCAACCTTTTTTGGGGACATACCAACCATTTCATGGAACCAGCCAACCTTTCTTGGGAACCAACCAACCTTTTAAAGGGAGCAGGCAACCTTTTTCGGGAACCGACCAACCTTTTTGGGAACCTAACAACCTTTTTAAGGGACCAGCAAACCTTTTTTAAGGGAGCAGGCAACCTTTTTTGGGAACCGACCAACCTTTTTAAGGGATCAGGCAACCTTTTTGGGAACCAGCCAACCTTTTTGGGAACCGACAAACCTATTTAAGGGAGCAGGCAACCTTTTTGGGAACCGACCAACCTGTCTTAGGGAGCAGGCAACCTTTTCCGGAACCAATCAACCTTAGGGAGCAGCCATGTTTTTGGGGAACCACCCAATCTTTTCATGGAACCAGCCAACCTTTTTGGGGACATACCAACCATTTCATAGAACCAGCCAACCTTTCTTGGGAACCAACCAACCTTTTAAGGGAGCAGGCAACCTTTTTCGGGAACCGACCAACCTTTTTGGGAACCTACCAACCTTTTTAAGGGACTAGCCAACCTTTTTAAGGGAGTAGGCAACCTGTTTTGGGAACCGACCAACCTTTTTAAGGGATCAGGCAACCTTTTTTTGGGAACCAGCCAACCTTTTTGGGAACCGACAAACATATTTAAGGGAGCAGGCAACCTTGGGAACCGACCAACCTGTCTTAGGGAGCAGGCAACCTTTTTCGGAACCAATCAATCTTAGGGAGCAGCCATGTTTTTTGGGGAACCACCCAATCTTTCCATGGAACCAGCCAACCTTTTTTGGGGACATACCAACCATTTCATGGAACCAGCCAACCTTTCTTGGGAACCAACCAACCTTTCTAAGGGAGCAGGCAACATTTTTTGGAACCGACCAACCTTTTTAAGGGACCAGACAACCTTTTTAAGGGAGCAGGCAACTTTTTTTGGGAACCGACAAACCTTTTCAAGGGACCAGACAACCTTTTTAAAGGAACAGGCAACCTTTTTTGGGAACCGACCAACCTTTTTAAGGGACCAGGCAACTTTTTTTGGGAACCGACCAACCTTTTTAAGGGACCAGACAACCTTTCTAAGGGAGCAGGCAACCTTTTTTGGGAACCGACCAACCTTTTTAAGGGACCAGCCAACCTTTTAAGGGAGCAGGCAACCTTTTTGGGAACCGACCAACCTTTTTAAGGGATCAGGCAACCTTTTTGGGAACCAGCCAACCTTTTTGGGAACCGACAAACCTATTTAAGGGAGCAGGCAACCTTTTTTGGGAACCGACCAACCTGTCTTAGGGAGCAGGCAACCTTTTTCGGAACCAATCAATCGTAGGGAGCAGCCATGTTTTTTGGGGAACCACCCAATCTTTCCATGGAACCAGCCAACCTTTTTTGGGGACATACCAACCATTTCATGGAACCAGCCAACCTTTCTGGAACCAACCAACCTTTTAAGGGAGCAGGCAACCTTTTTCGGGAACCGACCAACCTTTTTGGGAACCTACCAACCTTTTTAAGGGACCAGCCAACGTTTTTAAGGGAGCAGGCAACCTTTTTTGGGAACCGACCAACCTTTTTAAGGGAGCAGGCAACCTTTTAAGAACCAGCCAACCTTTTTTGGAACGGACAAACACATTTAGGGAGCAGGCAACCTGCAGGCAACCTTTTTGGGAACCGACCAACCTGTCTTAGGGAGCAGGCAACCTTTTTCGGAACCAATCAACCATAGGGTGCAGCCATGTTTTTTTGGGGAACCACCCAATCTTTTCATGGAACCAGCCAACCTTTTTTGGGGACATACCAACCATTCCATGGAACCAGCCATTCTTTCTTGGGAACCAAATAACCTTTTTTGAGAACCGACAAACCTTTTTAAGGGAGCAGGTAACCTTTTTCGGGAACCGACCAACCTTTTTGGGAACCTACCAACCTTTTTAAGGGAGCAGGCAACCTTTTTTTGGGAACCGACCAACCTTTTTTGGGAACCAACCAACCTTTTTAAGGGAGCAGGCAACCTTTTTTGGGAACCGACCAACCTTTTCATGGAAGCAGCCAACCTTTCTTGGGAACTAACCAACCTGTTTAAGGAACCAGCCAACCTTTTTCACGAGCCAGACACAATTTTCTCAAGAACCAATCAACCTTGTTTAGAAAGCAGACAACTTTTTATTCTAAAACCAGACTACCATTTTTCAGAAACCAGGGAACCTTTTTCAAGAACGAGGCAACTTTAATGAACCGGGCAACCTTATTTCAGAAACCAGACAACCTTTTTTCAAAAAACCAGGCAACTTTTTCTCATGAGCCAGACAATCTTTTCTTAAAAAACCAGACAATCTTTTTCTGGAACCAGTCAGCCTTTTTCAAGAAGCAGGCAACCCTTTTCAGGGATCAGATAACATTTCAAAAAACAGGTAACACTTTTTTTAAAAACCAGGCCTATTCTTGACTGTTTGTGAAAAAGCTGGGGCACTGCCCTCTTTAGTAAAATCCTACATCCGCCACTGATTCAGAAAGTCGCATAATTTAGTGTAAATGAATATGTTTCAAAAATTTCTGGTACTTCATGCTAGATGTAATTACGGCATTGCTTATATTCAGAAATCTGTAAAATTAAGCTTAAAAGGATTACTAGATGTGTGTAATTTTCTTGCGCTTTGCGCCAAATTCAATTTCTGTTTTGCATATCTTCATAGAGCTTCAGAATTGAGCTTTAAGGGATAAAATTATAAAAACTGTCAAAAATTCGCATTGCTTTGCTGCAAAGTTGTATAATGTGCACATTGTTGCATTTTTTGTCCTTAAAAAATTGCAAAATTGAGTTTAAAAGAGTAAAAACGATAAAATTCAGCTCAAATCACTATTATTTATTTTATCACCACAAGCTAAATATATGATTCCATGACGCAAAACCCGTCAGAAAATGCCGATTTAGCGCATAAGCTGGCTTATAAACATTATATACATTTTCAATATATTAGCAATTCTCTCTCCTGAATTAAAATCCTGGCCAAGGGGCTGTTTATATGTGAATCATATTATTTTTGAATAGATCCACGATTTCTAGAGGGGATGGGGTGGAGTGGAAATATTTTTTTCGAAAAATAGCAAGAAATATTTTCAGCGATGTCTAAAGTTATGCTCAAACCAGCGACGTTCACTGTCTAAGAAGTTTGCCCTATTATAATGTATTTAATAGTGCTTCTAAAACAAACAAGGATCAAAACAAGTAGGATTTTTAGCATTTCAAGTCAAAATTCAAAGTTTTTCGTCGCATTTTAAATGTAGGCTTCAGATTAAGTATTTTGATAAAACGTTTAAAGTTTAAATGCTAAGGATCTCAATTAAGCAATAGTCCGACCTTAAATGTCAAAAATTTTGAAAATTAAGTCTTAATGACACCCATTTACATCACATATTTTTATTTTGCAAATCATGTTGGGCTATTGGGGAATAAGCCAAATCTGCGCTTATTTTTGAGAGAACTGTTCATTTTGTTTGAAGCTGATTTATACTTGAGTAAACCAGCTGTGTAGCACTAAACACGATACACTGCACGTCATCTAATCTCTCATCTATTGCTTATATATATGTATGTAAAATTTTGCTTAGTAACAATTACGCGTTAAAATTACATAAAATTAAATTATAATTAGTGCGACCGACGTTTGCTGCCTCAGTTTAAACCACGGTTCTTTTTTGTACTCGGCAAAGATTTTTCCCGATGTACAAAGACTTTTTAGGACCGTCTTTGTACATTAGATTTTTGGGAAGACAAAAATTGCAAAAAAGGTCTAAAATTCGCAAAAATTTTAGGCGCTTCGCGCCGAAATGACTAATTGTGTGTTCTATATATCTTTATAATGGCAGAAATTGCATTTCAAAAGGTAAAATGTCAAATTTTTCGGCGCTTCGCGCCGTTTTAAGACGATTCTTAATGATTTTTGTCCTTTGAAACCCAGAAATTAGCTAAAATACACTTCCAAAAGTTCGAACAACTCTGTTTTTGCCCCACTAAAATCGCTACTGTACCATGTAGTACCCAAAAATTTGTGTGTACAAAATGTACAAAGACTTTTAGGGACCATCTTTGTACATGTACAAACGGACCTTGTATGTACAAAAAAACACTGGTTTGAACTGGTTTTATAATCGGTTTATATTAATTCAAGAATTGACATTCATGTATAAGATTCCTTGAAGTAGACTATATCTATTAAATAACATGAGAACACCTTCGGTCCAGCTTTTTTTAGCACAACCCGCATTAGCATTGGTGCTAATTAATTTTTTTCTTTAGCACGGAATGACTTATGTACATTAGCACGCTCTTTTTACCTGTATGACACATATGGTGTCAAAAGGTGCATGTTCTTTTGTTTTTCAATATAGTTGTTTGAGAATGACGTGATATTCTGCAGATCAATGGTTTGTTTGTGTTATTGTCAGTGCAATTAGATTTGAAGCAATCAAAAAATTCACGCTAAGTCACAATTATTGACTTCTTAATGCTCAGTGGACACAGAAAGCTGAGACTTTCGTATCTATTATCACATCAGAAATGAAAAGGCAGTTGCCATATTCTAATTTAATCTGACAACAGACGCTACTGCGCTTTCTGTATGAATTGAATGATAAGTAAACAAACATAAGGAAGCTAATTTTGTTTTCAATGAACAGAAAACAATGCGAAGTTGTCAGAAAGTAAATTATTTTGTGCTGGAAACCTTTAAACAAATAGACGAGGAAAATGCGTAACCATTTAGATTACAAGAAGATTGACTGTGGAATGTTTAAATCGTGCAGTTGGGGCTAAATAAACAGTAAATATAATACACGGCGTTAAGCGCCAAAAATTTCTTGGGATGTTTGCTGAAAAAACGTTAAAAAAGCATAAAAAACGAAACTGTAGCAACCTAGTTCCTCTCTGATGACCTCGTCTGTTAATATGATTTTTTTCTTTCGTTCCATTTTCCTTTTTATTTTCTATGTAAGTTTTCGTTTTATAATCCTACCTATTTTTTCTTTTCAATTAGACTTGCGCCTCATAAAACATGTAATCTCTCATAATATAATTTTTTAGGTACATTTGTGCTATTTCACGCGTCCTTTTTGTTTCTTTCTTACTAATAGCATGATGCACCTCTATATCTATCTTTCTTTCTTCTCTCTTTTTTCTCTTTTTTCAATTTTTTCTCTTTTCTTTTCTTAGTATTTGTTCTTTTAATTATCTATTGATTTTATTAATTTTATTTTCTCATTTTCCTTTTTCTTTTCTTTTTTCTTCTTTTTTATTTGCTTATTTCTTGTATTGATGACTTCTTAATATGAAAATTACTACACTTTCGCCCAAAAAGGACTTTGTATCCGTTAGGAAGTCGTGCTAATGGCTAAAATTTTTATTAGCATGGGGCAACCTTCATTAGAGTGGTGTTAAAAACGTGCTCCAGCCAATTTTTCTTTTTCCGTTTGCTGGAGGCCAGGAATCGAAAAACAGCAGAAGCGAGAGCCAGAACCAGAGCTCCGGTCGATCCCTAATAAACATTGACAAAAACTTACGAATTCATCAGGGTCCAGTTTCGACTGTACGACTCACATGTTGAGAAATCAGCCGTGAAGTTAATTTACTCATAGATTTTTATGTCTGACTACGAAATTGAGCATAAAATTTTGATTTATTTGCAATTATTCTTTTTCATTGAAAATGTCTTGCAAAGAAGTGCTGAAAATGCTATCATTATTGCGTATTCTAATTTTTTACGATATCCGAGCAGGCCCTTTTCCAGGACGGACCGCCTTCTCTCCAAAATGGAAAATTTTTTTGAATTCACAAGTGTCTCCCGAAAGAAAAAATGATAAATTCGTGAATTGCGTCTAAAACATCGCCAAAACAGGTTTTTGAGGTAATTTTCAGCAAGAAAACGCAAATATTTCAGGCGCTTTGCGCTGAATTTATTGTTTATAGTATATAGTTTTGGTCTTCTAAACCGCTCAAAATCACTCAAATTTGAGTTAGACATCAAGAGCATGTCAATTTTTCAGGCGCTTCGCGCAAGATTTGTTGTCCTGGTGTAGTTTTTATCTTCCAAACTGCTCAAAACCGATCAATTTTAAGGTATGATATGAAAAACATGAAATTTTTTCTGACGCCTTGCGCCGGATTTATCGTTTATCTATAGCTTCTGTCTTCTATTCGATCAAAACTGCTCAAATTTGATTTATGACATGAATGACATAAATTTAATTCCGGCACAATGTTTTGTTCATGTATAGTTTTTGTCTTCAAGTCCGCTCAAAACCGCTCAAATTTGAGTAAGACATGAAGAAAATAATAAATTTTTTAGCACTCTGCCTGCACTAGTGTTTTTGTTTTGTATAAGGTCCTTTCAGTGACCGATCTAGGATTTTCCTAAGGGGGCGGTATCCCAATACAGTCAAAAATAGATTCAAAAAGTTGCCTTTAACGCGCGAAATAGCATTTTCCGTGTTTTACACGGTATACTTTTACATAAAATCACTTTTGACGCAATATTTTTTCTTAAAATTTTAAAATTTTCGACAATTTTGTGCGGAAAAATCATTAAATTTCTTCGACTTTGACAAAAATCTGGCACGAAGCGCCGGAAAATTTGTGAAATTAAGGTGGATAAACGTGTAGAAGCATGATTTACTGCTTGATTTCCTGTATTTATAGCATTTGATGCGAAACATCGATATTTTTAATTGAAAATAGAAGAAAACTATGCGAAAATAGCTGTTTCTGCTGTTTAAATTGTTTTGAAACCTACATGAACAGAAAATGGCTTCCAGGTCGCCAAAAAAGTAAATAAATGTCATTAGGAGGTATCATACCGGAAAATTTTGAGAAATAATGGTCTCTGACGGCCGAAAATCATTGCAAATTGCATATCCATTCTTCATCTCGCCAAACATTTTGGCTAATGGGAGGGCGGCCGCCCCCCCGCCCTCTCCCCTTAAATCCGCCCCTGGGTCCGTGTGTACATGTACAAAGATGTTTCCTTAAAGTCTTTGTACATTTTGTACACACAAATTTTTGGGTACCATAATATGGTACAGTAGCGATTTTAGGGTGGCAAAACAGAGTTATTCAAACTTTGGTAGTGTGTTTTAGCTCATTTCTGGGTTTCTGAGGGCAAAAATCACTAATAATCGTCTCAAAACGGCGAAATTTGATATTTTTCCTTTCAAAATGCAATTTCTGACATTATAAAGATATATAGAACACACAATTACTCATTTGGGCGCGAAGCCCGAAAATTTTTGCGAATTTCAAAACTTTTTTTGCAGTTTTTGCCTTCCTAAAAATCTTTGTACATGTACAAAGACGGTTACCAAAAGTCTTTGTACATCGGGAAAAATCTTTACCGAATACAAAAAAACCGTGCAGTCTGCACCGAATTATCCATTTCCTGTTTTGTTTTTCTTAGCAAAACACAAACATTAAATACAAAGTCAAAAGTTAAGAAATTGTTTGTCGATGGAATGGTAAGAAATCACTTGTACAGATAGTTTAAACGATAGAGATTTGTTTTGTATGAGAATAAAATGAAGTGAAAATGTTTTGAAATTTTTTAAACAGTTTTTCCTCGCCAAGATACGGGAAAAGGGCATTTATTTTAGCCCATCTCCAAATGGTTCTCGAGATGACTTCGAAAATTTTCGCCCCCCCCTGAAATAAAATCCTGAATATGGACCAGTATCTGAGTATCCAAAAATTAGGCAACCTTTTTCGAAAAGTGACCAATCAACCTGAAAATTGGATGCTGCGAAAGCAGGGCGAAGCTCTGGCCATTGCCCAGGTATGCCCCTATCCAAGGCTTCTGAAAATCAGGTACTGTCAGGCGATTTTGAAAAACGGAAAGTGCTGCAAGAAAACTGTTGAGCTTGCTGTCGAAAAAAGCCGAAATTTCTATCATAAAAGAAAATTGTCAAAATTTTCCCGCGCCCCTATGGATTAATTTTTGTGTTTTTCACCGCTCTAAACCCATAAATTGACTAGGCAATACTGTAAAGAGATAAGAAACCCAGTTTATCTTAAAAATTACATACACAGAATGTACACTGACTTTTGTGGACCGTCCTTGTACATGTACAAAGAGACCTTTTACGAAAAACAGTGACCTAATTTACTATATGACCATTCCTAAATTTCAGCCCACTTTGGTCACCTCTACCTTGCCCATGTATGGGGGAGCGAACAAACATTTTCTAACTTTGGAAGATAAGTGGAACGACCGACCTGGGTTCAAACTAGAGCGTAGGAGCTTCGTCAGGGAGGGGCAACATTTCCGGGGCGGATGACCAGAAAACCGCTTGCCCCGAAAAGTTCATGTAGTTAGGTTATTTCAAAAATTGCTTGATTGCAGAAAACGGTTGAATCATTCTTTTCTGCAATAGCCGTAAATTAGTGTATTTTCTGAATGTAGTTATGTAATCTTCTAGTGAGGTTAGAGACTAAAAGCAATCCCGAAGCTTCCCTTGTATATAAACTTGTCTGCTCCTGGTTATACAAATTTTAAATTCTAAAAGCAACCAAAAATGTTTACACTCACACATTAGAAAATGCCATGGCACGCAATGTAAAAAGAAATTAAACACGAAAGACCTGAAAAAAGCTAATAAACATGCTGAATAAGAAAGTTTGAAGAGAACGGCCAAACGGCAATATATAAGTAAGTTGTGTACACATGGTTTTAGGGATTCAAACTTTTGTGCGTAAAACAAGATGACGCGCAGAGACGAATTTGCTCGATATACGAAGGCCGTGCTACAACACTAAAATTGCCTTCGTACAAGACAATATCGTTACAATCGAAAATACATCAATACTAAATTGCCGAAATTTCGTGTCCGAATACTCTGCATAAGTTGGATAGGTACCTACTCAATTTTCTAGGCCGGTAAATGCAAAACTGACTTCAGCCGTTTGATATTACGGTTCGATAGTCACTCGAAGTTCCTACTGTATCCAAGAATGCCCTTAACTCAGTCTTGAAACTAAGCGCCAAGTGAACATGCACAGATACAATAAATCAGAAATATGAGATAAAAATAATTATGCTCTGGCTCGCTAGATGTTTATTTTGGTACAAAAATCAAAGCGAAAATTAGCCGGAGGACTGAATTTATTGCGAACACATTAAATACACATACAATGGGCATGATCTTTTTCTCACATGAACAGAGCACAACCAAGAATTCACCTTTATTACGACTCAACCCGCAAAATAATGCGAGGTTCTGAGCATAGTAACCTCTTACAGAAGCAAAAGATGTCCTTTAGATGACATCAGCGATTGTGTGGACGTGTCAGAGTAAACAATAAGAACGAGTGGATTTATAAGTGCAGAGAATTATATTCATTTACAGTCTTTTTCTTTAATCCTTCGAAACTGCCTTTCTATAAGATGGGTTTTCTGACACTAAAGAAAAAAGTACAATAAGAGTTTATGAGTCTGATTTCAACTAACAGATAAATTTAATACAGGTAGGTATCAGATAATATCGAAAAAGTTTTTGCCGTGAGATTCGATTCCCCACAAATGAATCATTTTCCTTTGAAATGTATAAAATTCAGAAAAATTGTGGTAAACGTTAGCAAAAAGGTATTTGAAACGGAACCAAAAGCTGCAAAGCACTGAAATAATGCAATTTCGAGTCAAAATAAATTTTCTAGATAGATAATCCATTATAAGGATGATAAATGCACGCACATACAAGAATGAAATAACGAAGAAAATTATTTTTATTCGAGAAACAAAATATTCAATCATTTTCATAATTCAGTGTATATTCCTCCTGCGATAAATCACTATTTTATTATTAAATGTGGACCTAACTTTCGAGAAATTTTATCTCAAGTGCACGTATGACTCACAAGTCACAAAGCGACTTTTAATAAACTTGGCAGCAAAAAAATTTTTTAATATTCAAACGTCCATTACTTTACATTAAATTTTCAGGCATAAGAAGATGCAAGATTGCCAGATGTGATGGAAATATAACGGCACACTGGGGGTATGGGGGTATCCCCCTGCCAGGACATTCTGAAAGGCATAACCCCTCAGGCCGTTTTGGGACCAAACCTACTGCTCGAACCATAAAAAAGCTAAACGACGTCTAACAACATAAATTTAAGTACAAATACTTATTTTTGGAGCAGCAAAAGATTCAGTTCGTTCATTCAGGAACTTTTATTCCACTATTTCATATGTATTAGATGTAAACGGTCATTCCATCGCCCCTTTTTCCTATTTGTTTTCATGCAAATCCAACAACAAAAATTGATGAAGAATAAAATACAACGGATTAAGTATCAAAATTTGACATTATATAGCGAAATCAGTATTGATAACCAACCAGAGAAGCTTGATTTACCTCCCCCTCCGAGGACTTTTGACCGTGTGCATGGATGGAAAATTGACAATGTGTCAATTAGGATGCGTTCAAAAAAGGATTGCTTCATTAAATGCAGAAAACAGTAATATGCTACTGAGTTTTTTAATAATTGATAATTAGATATTGAATAAAATAAAAATAATAAAAATAATAATTTCCCGAATAATACAAAGCTCATTGCAGAATGTAGATTAGTTTTCGATGGCATATGTTGGTGAGTACTGCAGGAAAACAACAGTTTTATCATAATAGATATTTTAGTCTTTAAGTGAGTAAAAAACAATTAATACCTGTATCGTTCTTCGAAGGTATTTGCAAAAAGCCAAAAATAATTTAAAACAATTTTATTCATTTTAGTATAAGTTGGCGTAATCATGTTGAAGATCAGCTGGAGTTTATCCCATATTTATGATAAAAAGTATAGAAGACGCGCGTCTTGAAAAATTATAGAAAATAAAGACGAAAATACTTTCTTACATAAAACATCGAAGGTGCTTTCGTAATCCTTTTTTTCTGAAGGGATGTAAGTTTTCAATTAGTGTGTCTTCAAGATATCATTACACAGGTAAAATCCATTAAAATGAATTATCAACTAAAGTTGTAAACCAGATAAGAAAATAGAAAGTCACTATTATGACAAAAACAAAAAGACAAGGATAAATTGAAAAATTGAAAAATAAAAAAAACTGAAAAAGAAAATTTAAATGTTCTTAGTGAAAGGAATGCAAAAAGAAGCGGTTAATAGAAAGGCTTCAGGTGGTTAGCTTATGAATTATATTATTATTGCCAATCCATATCAAAAAGTATATAATTAGATCACTATTTTGAAAAATGCTTACGTTCAAAAACGCACCTAAATACTGAATCGCGGGCGAAAGAAAAGTGAAAATTGACCAGTAATCAGAATTTTCAGTATGGTGAAATTCAGAGGTCACGGGTAAATTGGACAAACCTAAAAGTGTAGGCCTAAGAAATGTATCATGCCTAAGAAAATTCCATTTGTTGAATCAGTGCATGGCATCATGGCAAGTTTACCGGAATAAGATTCATACGCAGTCATAATACAGGAATATCATACGTGTCAAACGACCTCGATCAACACCCACAATTAACCGGACCACATATGCAACCATCATCAAATCGTCCAGTTTCTTGTTTATGTTGCGTAAATAGCGCCATTATCAACGAATCCAAAATATCATTAAATTTGGCGATTCGTTCACAATTTAAGTAATAATATGAAGAGACAGGAACTGTGTGAAATTCGAATTACCAAGCCTAATAAGTTTACTAAGTACAAAAGGCAATTCTAACGTTTCTAATTTAGGAATAAACTACAGCATCATATTACCTAATTACCTAGATGCGATAGAGACGATAATTCTTCGCGCGGGTTACGATACGTTACCATTCGACTATATGTTACCCGAATTCCCGTCAGCCTGCCTAGGAAGATTTACTAAAAACTGAAGATTATTTCCCGTACACTACACAATTAAGCCGTAAAGGCGCACTTCTCGATTAGGGCAACAAAATGACGTCTACACATAAATAACACGGAACAAATTACGTAGGTACTGAACAGTTGCGCATAGCGATTGTTCCAGAAATGACAAAAAGCATGTTACGTATAGTTTACAAATACACGAAAGAATAAGGGAGTTAAGTTTAGACAAATCAATGCAAAGATGTGTGCTCAGGAATTGTTTTATCTCGGCGCGCACAAGTGAGGAACTACTTAAATTGACCGATATGAGTAATGATATCATTGGGGGATCTACGGGGAGAGGGACCCCAAGAATTCGTGATTTTTTAAAAGTTCCCAAAAATTGTCTGAAAATTCGTATTAAAGGTGCTTTCTTAAGCGTTTTCAGCTATCTATTGGCTCAAAAGTGTCAAATTTTCGGCGCATCGCTGCATTATACTTATGTTTTGACTATATTTTGTTCGATTTGTTAGACTTTTGGATTTTTTTCCAAATTTTTTTATGTTTCTACGCTCTAGAAAGATAGAGCATCGTCAGAAACGCCAAAAACGAAGTTTTTAACGCGTACCTACTATTTTTGGCCCAAAAGAGGCGCTTTATAATTTCATTACCCCCAGAATACCCATGCTGTGCATGTCTGGGGAGGACACAAAAAATCAAAGAAAAAGACTAGAATTGCACAAGTGTTTAGAAGCGTAGTTTAGGCTAAGAAAAGACCTGCGAATCAATGATTACATACCACCAACAGATTTTTTTGTACAAGGTCCCTTTGTTTGTACATGTACAAAGATGGCACCCAAACGTCTGTAAATTCTGCCCATGCAAATTTTTCGGTACTATAATATGGTACGAGTAGCGCTTTCACTGTGATAAAACACGGTTTTTCGACCTTTGATAGTGTGCTTTAGCTAATTTCAGGGTTTCTGATGTCAAAAATACCGAAAATTGTCTCAAAATGGCGCGAAGGGCCAATGGCATTTTCCTTTCAAGATACAAATTCTGCCAAAGATATATAAAACAGGGTACTCATTTCAACGCGGAGTGCCGAAAATTTTTTGTGAATTTCATACCTTTTTATAGTTTTGTCTTCCCAAAAATCTTTGTACATATACTAAGAGGGTTCGAAAAGTATTTGTATATCGGGTCGGAAAAAATCCTTGCCCAATACAAAAAACGTGCTTACCACCATACATGCTTAGCTTAGGAACTCTGGGGTGGGGGGAGGGGGTGGAATTTTAAAGTGCCTTTTTTGGGCCCAAAAATATGTAGTGGGTACGCATCAAAAACATCGTTTTTCGGCGTTTCTGATGATGCTCAATCTTTCTACAGCATAAATACACAAAAAATTCGAAAAAAATAAAAAAGTCGAATAAATTGAACAGAATATAGACAAAACACGAGTAAACGGCGCGAAGCGCAGAAATTTGACGATTTTGAGCAAATATATAGCTAAAAACGCTTAAAAAAGCGCCTTTTCTGCGAATTTCCTGGAAACTTTTGAAAAATCGCGAATTCTGGGAGGAGGGGTTTGAAGGAATTTCTGGGGTGGGGTGAAAACCTTTCGGCGTTTCTGACGATGGGAGTATTACCCCTGGGCTCTGAAAAAGTGAAAAGGTAAACAGCCATTTTTGGCCGAAAAGCATTGCTATATAGCCTTTTTTGGGCGCAGAAAATGAGCTAAATAGCCTTTTTCGGCTCAGAAAACTAGCTATATAGCTTTTTTTGTACTCCGATATATATCGTGTAAGCTCAGAAATGCTAGTAGCTGTCTTTTCTGAGTTTCAAGGATATATAGCTATTTTATCGACTCCAAAAAGGGCTAAATAGCTATTTTTAGTCCAAAAAGGTTATATAGCTAATTTTATGAGCCCAAAAAGGCTATATAGCCACTCTAACGAAGCACTTAGCTAACTACCAATTTTCGGCTTTCACCCCCCTGAAAGTTTGACCTTGCGCACCTAAGGAAAACCCCCAAACTCCCAATACCATGTATATATGCTTAACACCATAAAGAATTATTGTCTCTGGTGACACTACTAGTGCTGTTAATAAAATCAGTTCGCAATTTTGTCCCTTTGAAATTTACTTAAAAGCTGCTCAATACACATACATAACGTATGGTCAAGATCACACGTGAGCGTGGGGGAGGGTTTGGGGGTATGCACCCCCAGAAGACCGTATACCCCCAGAATTCAATTTTTGAAATTTTTTGTTTTTTCGCGATTTTATGATGCCCATGGATAGTGCTCGCTGAGAAACGTTTAAAAATGGCGTTTTTCGCCATATCACTATTTTTAAGACCATTTCTGACGTTTATAAAAATCTTGCATCTCACACCCTTACAATTTTGGTGCTGCCCTGCCCACATATGGTCAACATTGATGCGATGGGGGTTAAATTCATAATTTGTGGCCAGACAGCAGTAAAATAAGCAGTCAATTTTTTAAAGCGATTTACATAATTTGTACCAGATTTGCAAACTGCTGACTTGAAGACATAAAATTAGGCAACAATGTCAGATTAAAGTGTAAAAAATACTTTAATAGTCTCTAATTGATATTGTCGTTAATAAACATACATGATCTTAGGGATTTGGGGGTTTTCACCTCACAGAAAAGTTTCTCCATAAATTTTTCAAACCCCCCCCTTAGAATTTGCGATTTTTCAAAAGTTTTCATACAATTCGTATAAAAGGTGCTGTTAAGCGTTTTCACCTATCTGTTTGCTCAAAAATGTCAAATTTTTTGCGTTTCGCACCATATACTCATTTTTGACTATATTTTCTTCAATTTATTTGAATTTTTGATTTTTTTCCCAAATTTTTATGTTTTATGCTCTAGAAAAATAGAGCAGAGTCAGAAACGCCAAAAAACGATGTTTTTGACGCGTATCCGACATTTTCGAGCCTAAAAATGCACTTTGAAATTGCATCCCCCTGGAGAATTCCCAGGCTGTGCATGTCTGGTAATAATAATAATAATATTATTATTAACTGTAATCCTGCTGATTTTGGCAATTAGTATATACCAGAAGAAAAAAACAATAAATGCAGGCGAACTTTAGGCTCTAATGAGGCATGAAATTCGAAAGTGCAGTTATTCGATATTTTCTAGAAAAGAAAGGCAAAATTTGTTCAGAAATTTGAGAAAAAATCATAATTGGTTCAAGCTCTCATTGCATTCGTACCCGGATAAATTTCAGGCGATTTTAACCGCCATTATTTGACAATTAAACCCAAAATATAAATGAATCAATTGTGTTTCGAATTCTATATAAAATGCTCTATTGTGAATTCACGTATTCCTTTTAGCTTGCTTTATAGGAGTGGGAGGAAGTTTATGAGAGAACATCTATTATTCTCAGACATTTCTTTCTTATTAAATCAAAAATATGTCAGTAATCGATGGGGAAATGTTGCCATGGTCTATAATTCCATAAACATTTTAGAACTGTAACAAGAAATTAAGCGTAACAACGCATTGCACAACTTTTCAAAGGCGGGATGACCATTCGTCAAATTCACTCTTTTGAGCGGAAGAAGGCTTCCGGTCAATTCAGCTGAAATCACAAGGTTTTCAGTGAGAGATAAACTTCTTTAAATGGGAATATAGCAAAACTGGCTAGAAATAAGATGAAAGGCAAAATAAAATTAAATTCGTGACCGGTAACTTCTAATTAAGTATCTCAAATTCATGAAAAAAACATTTAGAAATCTTTCGCAAAATTGAATACGTATTAATAATAAGAAACAATACAAATACGCAATAATAACCCAAAATAATACCGCTTTATTCAGAAGATGCATTGCTAAATTGGGAAAAATTTTAATTTAAAATATAATTTAAAAATATCATTAGGTTATTTTAAATCTAAAAAATACACCGATTAATAAACATTTAAATACTCTAATACATAAATACACCAGTTTGATAAATATACGTACCTATCACAGCGTACGCAGGGTGAGCGGCCGGACCAACTTAAGCCCGAAAATTCTTCAAAATTTAAGAAAATACAGAACACGAAGATTGTCAAGAAAAGACGAAATAATGAGAACATACACATAAAACGAATAAACAGGAATGACAAAGGACATACGGTCACGATGAGCATGACGAAATAAGTATTCCCTTCAACAAATATTTAAATTAATGTTAGCGTAATACATACCGAGTGGCTATTAACATTCTGCTAGGGGGTCGGCGCTGCAACCATACATGATCTTATGAGGGAATTTCAACCCCAGAAAGATTTTCACCTCCATAAAATTTTTTTCACCCCACCCTCAGAATTGGCGATTTTTGAAAGTGTCCAAAAATTTTCTAAAATTAGTCGAAAAGATGCTTTTTAAGCGCTTTTAAGCTACATATTTGCTCAAAAGTGCGAAATTTTCGGCGCTTCGCGCCATTGTACTTTGTTTTGACTATATTTTGTTCAATTCGTTCGGACTTTTTTGATTTTTTTCGAATTTTTCATGTTTTTATGCTCTAAAAAGATCGATCATCGTAAAAAAACGCTAAAAACGATGTTTTTAACGCGTACCTACCATTTTTGGACCCAAAAAGAGGCACTTTACAATTTCGCCCCTCCCCGAAATCCCATGCTGTGCATGTTTAGCTGTAACTGTAGGGTTTGGAATCAAACCAAATACACCAGTAGGTAGAGGATTCGAAACGGAATTCATTGATGCCAAATTAATTACCAGTGTGCCTACACGGTCGAGAGAAACAGTTTTTAAATACGATCAGCGAATAAATACAATTAATCGATGTCGATATTCGAGACTTATCAAAATGGTTTTCGCGTCTTTGTGCAAAATTTTATATGAATATTGAACAGGTCCAGTCAGATTTCGGGCCTGGAAAATGTTTTAGTCATTGGTGAGACTATTTTTGTTAACTACAAGGCGCTTGCATGTGAACTAATGCCACGCAACAGCTCTTAAAACAATTAAACGTCGAAGTTCGGGGTAATCGATACTTGGTCTGAAAATTCACTCAATTTTAATGTTGCCGAAACCATTTAAGCCATTCTTAAACATGAAATTGAAGCCCAAAGACTTCCAAAATCTGATCTGGCTGATAGTCATATAAAATTTTGCACAAAAACGTCGAAAAACATGGGTAATTATCGAAAATCGATTTAATCTATTAGTTAATTAACGTTCATACCTAGAATCATTTAAAAGCTAATTGTCGCACAAGTGATGAGGCGGTAGGCACACTAGTTATCGAATTTGCAATCAATGAATTCCGTTTTCAATTCACTATCGAATGGTATATTTGGTTTGATCCCCAGCCCTACTGTTATAGCGCTGACCCCTAAGAGAAAGGTTATTAGCCACCCGTTACCGTCGAACTCGGATATAAGACCCTCTTGGGACCAGGATAAAATGCGTCTTATAGACGAGTGTCTTGTAAACAAGGTTTATGGTTTAATAAAAAAACACACGTAAAGAGTCTATTGGGAATAACGTGTTATGAAAGCTTGTCCCAATTTTTCATGATCAATGTGTTATCCTAGCAATTAAACGACGCAAACGTCGATAACAGTGCTGAATTGCAGGCAAACATTCACACATTGCACTTCCAAACTTTTTAAATGCAACAATATCAGCAGAAAACATTGGACAGAATATCACCTTTATTCACGAAGCATTTATTGATTTGTTAAAGTAATCGCGTCTCATAGCTAGGGATTCACATCTTTTAGCCGAAGTGGCCATATATACCGTGCTTTATATATACTAAGTATATGCAATGGGGCAGGTTAGCAGCGTCTTACAGTCAATAGCCGAGTGTCATGCCGGTAGACGACTTCTAATATATCATAATACGTATATGACAGGAATCAGAGATTTTTGCGTCTTATGAGCCGGAAAATCTTATATCCAGGATGTCTTATAGCCGAGTTCATTGTATGAAAGCCAATAAACGTACATCTTAACATCTAGAAATTAAAAATTTGCGCGCCCTTGGGATCTTAATTCTGACGTTTATAATGTCGTTTCCGGCCAGCGAAAGTTAATTAATTATGATCAACATACGACCACAGGACTTTTTCTGATAATCGATGTGAAATATCGAAGAACAAAAGAAAACCCAGTGGTGAAGACGATAACTTTAAATGAAATGAAATAGTTTATTGCGACAGAGACGGAATTAAAACAATACAATTTGGTCAAATTAGAAAAAAATCCAAAGTAAGTAACTTTCAGAAATATGTGCTTATGGGCTTGGATACAAATTCCAAATTACGAATTTATTCGCTGATCCGACAACCAGCCGAGTAACATTAATACATTGATAAGTAATGAGAGAAAAAAAGATGAAATATAAACATACACAGAAAGACAAGTCAATAAAATACATAAATAGTCGAGGAAAGCGGGATAACGTAAAGGTAGTGCATGCTGCTGCACTTATTTGCGCCCCCTGAATTGAATGATTAAGATCAACCCTTTTCAATCTATTAAGAAAAACATTTCTATTTGAAGCACTTATAACTTCCTCAGGTAGAGAATTCCAAACAGAGATTACTCGATTACAAAATTCAAATTTTCTGCAGTTTTGTTGCTCGGTCCAACAAAAAACACAAGAAAATTCATTGCTCGATTAGAATTAGTATTAAATGTAAAGAAATCCTCAAAAGGCAGGATATTAAATCTAATAATAGAAAAAGCTAAAGTGAGGTCATTATATAAACGCCTTAATTCAAGTCTTTCTAATCCAAGTTGAACCAATCTCTGATCATATGAAAGACTTTTATCATTGAAAAGTAGTTTTGTAAACCTACGTTGGACACCTTCAACGGAATCTATGTCGCAATGTAGGTAAAAGGGTTCCAGACAACCGATCCATATTCAAGTACAGGTCTCACATAAGTCACAAAGGCTTTACGAAGTAAAGATTCACCTTCAGAAACAAAACTGCGTAAGATTAAATGGCCTAATTGCAATCCTTTTTTTCACAATATTTTCGCGGTGTGATCTAGAAGTAAGGTCAGAGTTCAGAAAGACACCTAAATCTTTAACGCGAGGTCGTATTGAGGGGCAAGATGAAATCACTTAAGTAATAAGAATGCTTAGGATTTGATTGACCTAAATATAAGACTGCACATTTATTATTTGAAATTTGTAGTTGCAAGTATTGGCCCATTCCTAAATATATTTAGGTCATATTGCTTGAAGAGTCAAAAAATTTGAGGATAGATTCCAGACTTTCACATCATCAGCAAAAAAGATTTTTATCTCATCTGATTATATTTCACATGGTCTTATCGACATATTTTTTTGCCTGATTTTTTGTCTTTACCTATATAATACAAATACAAATATTTTATTTTCGTCGCACAAAAGAACACAATAAGAAAAGAAACATTAATATACAATGCAATACAATTATAAATAAACATTCGACATGAATCATCATCATACAAAATCACATATTCTAAACGCAAGAAATTATTAATTAAAGTACATTTATACGAGATTTGTGCAAAAGACGAAGGTAAGGCGCGCAGCCGACTAATCATTATGGACTTAGAACACGCCTCCTAGCAAATACCCCGTTAGATCAACTTTTTTCAACTTTTCACGGAGGGAAGCAACACTAGATCTTACAACAGCTTCGGGGAGGGAATTCCATACGTGAATCCACCTATTGGATAAATCATACCCACGAACATCAAGCCGAAAAGGAGTGCATTCACATTTCATTGAACTTTGAGCACGCGTGCTGTTTTCACAAAAAGTAAAAAGTCGGCTTGCTGCAAAACGCATCTACCACTCAATATCTAATACATCATACACAGATCACTACGCAATCTGCGAATCTCCAGGCTATCCAATTCTAAGGAACTGAGTCTTTCAGCAGAAGAAAGTCCCCGAAATCCAATAATTTTACGTGTAAATTTCCTTTGAACATTTTCGATCATTGAAACATGGGTCTTACGGTATGGATTCCAAACAGTGCTACAATAATCAAGAAGCGGTCTGACGTAAGCAGTAAAAGCCCTAGACATATTAAGTTTATTTTTAGAAGCAAATGATTTCGATATTAGCATAGTCCTAGCATAAGCTCTACGCGGTTACCTTCTGAAGATTTTCATCAGTTTTATGGTCATTCGCGTACTAGGAATGCATTTGCAAATCAGATCTATTTCGGTGAATTTCGATTTGATTGTAAAAAAGTATTGTTTTGCTACTAGATCAGCTAGAATTTGGAACGATCTTCCACGATATATTCGAAATTCTCCATATATTGATACAATTAAGAGAAATTTGAGAAAAACTAATTTCGGGAATTCTTTAGATGGGGCACACGTGAGCGCAACTCACTATTTGCCTGTTTGTCCAGGGCATTTCGCATTTTGGCATTCGTGTAGCTGGTTCACATATGTATTAACATAGTCATATTATAAGGGCGTATGTGTACGGTAGATAAGAAGAAGAAGAAGAAAGAAATTTTATTACTAATACACCAACTGATAAAATGCAAAATGACAAAATACATAATACACGATTACGAATTAGTAACGGGACATGCGAGTCAATGGAATGACAAGTTTTACGCGCGCCCCACAAGATATCTAGATAAATCAAAGTTTGCTAATCTAGATTTAAATATGTTTAGGTTAGGGAAGAAACAATGAAGTCAGGTAGATCGTTCCAAACTGCAATGTATTTGTAAAAGAAATCAAACTTTTCTAAATTAGAATGTACAACAGGTATAACTAATTTAAATCTATTAATGCTGCGGGTAATATTATGATTAAATACAAAAAAATCATCAGCTTCCAAACATGATTTGTGACAAATAATCTGATACATCATACACAGACAAATTTGCAAGCGTCTTAATTCAAGTCTGCACAATTTAAGTTGTATTAAACGATCCTCGTAAGAAAGAATATTATTATAACCGAAAATATATTTAGTAAATCTACGTTGAACAGCTTCCAGTCGATCTATATCACTAATATAAGAAGGGTTCCATACACTACAACAGTACTCTAATAAAGGTCTAACATAACAACTATAAGCTTTAACAAGGTTACATTTATCACGCGAAAAAAATGATTTGCGTATTAAAATACATCTAGAGAAAGCTTTTTTAATCAAAGAATTATAATGTTCCTTAAATTTTAAATTTCGGGAAATCAAAACTCCTAAATCACGGACAAACAAATCACTAGAAATAATTTCCCCATTTAGTCTATAAATAACTTTTTGATTATTATTACCCAAATATAGAACTTGACTTTTGGTTCGTGAAATAGGTAAATCCCATGTAATTGCCCACTCAAAAATCTTATCTAAATCAGACTGTAATAATCTATAGTTACGACTAATATTGAAAATTTTGATATCATCAGCAAACATATAAACCGTGCTATAAATATTATCACATATGTCATTGATAAAAATCGAAAAGAGCGTAGGTCCAAGGACACTTCCTTGGACGACACCGCTAGTAACAGGCACGTAACCTGAAAAAGACTGATTAATGCGAACACACTGAGAACGATTGAACAAATAGGCCTTTAACCATGTGAACAAATTGCCCTTTATTCCATATCCGTTTAACTTAATGAGAAGTTTTTCACTATTTACTTTATCAAATGCTTTTGAAAAATCTAAGTATATTATATCAACAGTTTCTTTTTTAGCTAAGGACTGAATCCATGAAAACTTACATTTTAACAACTGTGTTTCACAAGATTTATTCTTTTGAAAACCAAATTGAAAAGGAGATATTAGTTTATTAACCTTAAGAAAGTTTAACAATTGAATATTAATAATTCTCTCCATTATTTTTGCAATAGAACAACAAAGAGAGATGGGCCTGTAATTTTCAACTAATGCTGGGTCCCCCTTTTTCAAAATGGGAATAACATGTGCCATGCTCCAAAGCTCGGGAATATTTCCAGACAGAAAAGATACAGTGAAAATAGAAACTAACGGCTTTACCATTTGAAACGACAATTTTTTAATAAAAAGATTACAGATTCCATCTGGGCCAACTGCAGTAGAATTATTCAGATGGTTAATGGCTTCCAATACGCAATTCTCACTAAAAATGACATCAGAAAGCGAAAAATCACAGCGATTCTGAAAAAGAAAATTCGCGTTAGTAATGTCGCTAGAAAACACAGAAGCAAAATAATCATTAAAAGTGTTAGCCTTGCGTATTGAATCGGTTATAACATTATATCAGAAAATGTTAGGGGAGGAATTTCACTGCGACTTTTTAACCTATTATTTACAAAAGTATAGAAAGCTTTAGGATTATTATTCTTAAGCAATTCGTTTTCTTGAGAAGAGAAATAACTATGAATAATTCTACGTAAAGCTTTACAATGATTTCGATATTTAGTTTTAGTTTCTGGAGTTTTACACCTTTTATACTTATCCCATAGCGAACGTTTTTTAAGGAATAATTTATGTAAGCTTTTAGGGTATTTGAATTTTGATTTAGTTCTAAAAGTAGGAACAAAACTAAAAATAAGAGGATTTAATATACTTAAAAAAACATTATACATGTCATTAATTGTTGAGCATGTAGAAAAAATGTCAGGCCAAGAAACAGAGGATAAAAAAGTAGCTATACTGTCATAGTCCGCTTTATTGAAATTTAAGCAAGGCTTATCTCCATCATGAGAAGTCCTATTTAGAATTTCAAAAGAAATGGAATTATGGTCGCTTGTTGAAAAAGGAGGAAGAACCTGGACATTAAAAACGTTATATGCAGCAAATACTACATCAATCAAAGTATTATCGTGGGTATTTTCTTTAACTAACTGTTGCAGACCACTAGCTGATAAATAATCAAAAAATAATTCGTTTAATGGATTAAATGTAAAAGTACCATGAAACCAATCAATTTTAGGCAAATTTAAATCACCTAATATAATAACGGGATGACAACTATTAGTAGCCCATTCAATTAAATTACATATCCGAAGTGCAGTATCAAGATCATACTGAGGAGGTCTATAAACTAACAAACATCTAATAACATCTCCACCTTTTAAAATTTCAACTACTAAAGTATCAGACACAAACAGAGAAGCAGGAACTTTAATGCATCGAGCATAAAGATAGGGTTTAGTAAAAATTAAGACTCCACCTCCCCGCTTATTCTTACGATCTGATCGGAGAATAAGATAATTTTTTAACGGACATAATAGACTGTCGGAAATAGATTCATTTAGCCAGGTTTCACAAAGAAATAATATATCGAATTTTGCAGTATTTAAAAGAAAATGAAGTTCCCCTAACTTATTAACAATACTACGAGAATTACATAGCAAACATTTGATATTTACAAAATAACGGGGCGAGTTTACCTAAATATTAGACGCGCGTTGACCATGTTGAGCACGAAATTGGGGATTAGATGGTTTTGGGGCCGTAGAACGAGGATCATAGACTCGTACTGTTTTCTTCTTCACACAGTCATCCCTGAAGTCGATATATAGATTAGTCTCGCCCGCGTCCAGTCGTTGGTGCAACTCGTCGTTAAGTTCACGCTGACGTTTTCGTTGAAGAAACGACAAATCCGGTCGCGCACGTAATTTCGATTAGGCGTTTGTTGGATTCGCAGGGCGCACTACTTTGTTGACAAGGCCAATAAAACGACGCTGAGCACGTGAAGAAGAAAGACAAACTTTCAGAAACTGAGGTTTGTCGGAATATTTGGGACCGTCTCTAAATACCTGCGTTATATCGGCTGATGAAAAATCAGAGTCTTTATTGTAATCGTCAATTAAAGATTTAACCGAAACAAGGTCATCATTAGATTCGGCTAAACCAAATACAACCGCATTCGATTCGACTTTTTCGATTCACGTTCTAGACCATCTTGAATTAATAAACCTATATCGACGATGCTGGGTGACGTAGAAGCGCCGATTTTTGATTCAATTGAGTTTAGACGAGATTTTAAAGTAGCCATCTTAGCCGGTAAAGAAGCGAAATTTTCGAATAGGGGTTTACACAAGGAGCAAACGAATGGAAAAGAGTACGAAGCATCAATATAGGACGAACTAATAAAGTATGAAATAAGTGCTGATGGTAGATTAAGGCACTCAGCATGTGCCCACTTATGACGTAGTCCACATTGAACAGCCGAAATATGATTATCCGTAACTGTCTCCGTGCAAATGACACAAAGACTATTATTGTCATCTTCTGTATTAAGGAGAGAAAAATTTCCCGTTCGTTGCGGTGGTGATTTGGAGCGTTGATTGGTGACGTAAATTTTTGATCCGCGATTTTTACCGCCCATAATGTGTCTTGTAATAATAAAAAGACAAGCCGGTGATCATAGCATCTGAGGAAACGAGAGAAAGTTGCTGGCAGTCGGATTCGAAACGTGGACCCCTTGCTCTAAAGTCCAAACCCATAACCAATCGACTAACGCTGGTTAATTTCGATAAAGATTGCAAGCTATTCGTGATGTTTAGCTGATTAGGCTCAGGCTTAGTATCATGGACTGACCAAAATGTTGGTGCGAGCGTTTAAAATAAGCCTGAGTAATGGGATGCGACGAGCGGAGCGAGCGAAGCGTGGTCAGTCACATGAATCTACTGGAAAAATCTGATGACTGCCTTATTTGTTTTTGACTTGACTCAAATCAAACCAGTTAGGTGGCAGCTTTCACCGGATAATACTTGCTGTATACGTACTTATAACGTGGCCATCTTAATACATATGTGAACCAGCTACACCAATGCCCGCATTTTATACTTTGCTATCTTATTTTCCTCGCGACTTTTTTATCCTTGCGTTAATTCCGAATAAGTATTAGAATTAATATTAGTATTAGATTCCAGTGCAGGAGAAAGAAGTAAAATAACTCGTTCACGATCCATTCAACATTGAAGAAAAAAGATTTTACAAAATTTGAAAATTCACGTCGTACTCTGAAAAAATGAGACAACAGTAATAATTTGAAGCGAACAGTTAATTACCAATCCTGAGTCACTTGTAGATCTGTATAGATTCAATATTGTCTAAAAAAGACTAAATGACAAATTTTCTCATCAAGAGGACGTTTCTGATAAGTTAGCGTGTTTTCTTTTTACTTTTTAAACAGAAAAATGGAATGTATTGTGGAATTTGATCATTTTAATTCACTCACAGAATATTTGTTGTATACTAATGCAGCGTGAACAAAGCCATAAACAAACGTAATTTTGACCATAATCGTCCGCAGATTCGGTTTTATTATTGTTCGAAACGATTAGAATTATACGTCGCCTGCATATATTTGCTTATGTATGATGTATCAAATTATTAGTCATAAATCTTGTCTTTCCATGACAGATTTTTTTGTGCTCAATAAAAATACTACTCGCTGCACAAATCGTTTAAAGCTAGTTGTTCCTCTTGTCCGTTCTAATTTACAAAAACTCGACTTTTTCTATAAGTATATCCCTGTTTGGAATCACCTACCTGATTTTGTAGTCTCTTCCCTAACTTGAATATATTCAAATCTAGATTAATTGATGTCGACTTATCCAAATTTATTAGAGGGCGTGCTTAAATCGTCATTCTTATGACTCACTCGTCGCCTTTTGATATACGCTTTTATTCTTTCGACCGTACGTTTTATTATTCTTTTACGTCCTTCGTAATTGTCGCATTTTCAGTAATAAATTGCTTCAATTTCAGTTCAGAGAAGGGTAAGAAAAAATTTTTTGTGAAGTGTCTTAATATGATGTGCGTCTTGAAATAATTTTTCACAAAGATACCATTCGTCACACTTTATAAAATGAGTTACGTTTATACTGTCAAGTCTCCAATAGTTCTGTCCGTTTCCAGGGTTGCCAACCGTGGGGTATTACCTCAAATTTTAAGGTTTTTTTACGTTTGAGCTTTTTTTGAGGTTTTTATTTTTTGGGGTTTTTGTTGACGTTTTTGAAAATTTTTGAGTTTTTTTTGGAGTCTCGGTAAAAATTTGAGGTTTTCTAAAATAAGCGAGCTAGATATCGATTACAACAACAACAACAACAAAGATTTATTGCAAAACGTACAAGACATGGTAAAAATAAAGACACAGCGTACGATACAAAGATATGATAAAACGATATATGACTAAAACGTCAGCAACGGGACACGCAGTCACGAACGTGAAAACTTACACGTGCCCCTTCAGATGAACAGAAAAATCAAAAGCATTTAGTTTGCGTTTAAAAATTTCTAAACTAGGTGAATTTACAACATCAACTGGAAGTGAATTCCACAGATTCACATATCTATGACTGAAATCATACTTGAGAATATCTGAACGAGCTACTGGAACAGTCAGTTTAAGGTTATTGACAGAGCGAGTATAGTTGCGATTAAATGCGAAAAACTCGTCACAGAGAATGTGTGATTTTCCATTAATAATCTGATAGTAAAAGGATAAAGCAAAACGAATACGGCGTATTTCGAGACGTTCTAACGACAGACTTTTTAAACGATCATTATATGACAAACCACTGTTAAAACCAAAAATACAACGGGTAAACTTGCGCTGAACTCGCTCGATACGATCAATATCTCGAATACGATAAGGACTCCAAACGGTACAGCAGTACTCTAAAAGCGGACGAACATATACAACAAAAGCACGAGACAAAATTTTATGATCACGAGAGAAGAATAACTTCAGTATCAGACTGGATCGCTGAGAAGCTTTTTTAATCACTTCATGATAGTGCTGCTGAAATTTCAAATTTTGAGACATTAGAACACCTAAATCGCGGACACAGTCAGAATCAGAAGGTAAAAGTTGATTTCCAATAAAATATTGATGTTTAGGATTATTATAACCCATGTACAAAACTGAGCATTTATCAATAGATATCTGAAGCTGCCATTCACGCGACCATGTATAAAGCTTATTAAGGTCGTTTTGAAGTATAGTTTTAGAAGAGGACAAATTATACATTTTAACATCGTCAGCAAATAACCGAATACGACTACTCATATTATCACATAAATCATTAATGTAAATCAGAAAAAGGGTTGACCCTATCACGCTCCCTTGCGGGACGCCGCTAGTTACATTAAAGCTATCTGAAAAAGAACTATTAACAACAACGCACTGAGATCGAGAGGATAAAAAAGATTTAAGCCAGTTGAAAAGAAAACCATTTAGACCATATGCAGAAAGTTTATGAAGTAATTTTGTGTGCGATAAAGAATCGAAAGCTTTTTTAAAGTCGATAAAAATTACATCTACAGTAGATTTTCTATCAATAAATTTTGCCCATTCGTTTTTACACTTTAGCAATTGCATTTCACATGATCGACCTTTTAAAAATCCAAATTGGAGAGGAGAAAGTAAATTATTTATATTTAAGTAATCCAGAATCTTTTTATTAACAATTTTTTCCATAATTTTACAAGGAGAGCAACACAACGAAATCGGACGATAATTTTCTACACAAGCAGAATCACCTTTATTTTTGAAAACTGGAATTACGTTTGCTTGATACCACAATTTTGGAATTGAACCTGATCGAAAAGAAGTTTCAAAGATAGAAGCAAGAGGAGGAGAAAGCAAATAACTTAGTTTTTTAATAAAAAATGAGCATAGGCCATCAGGGCCACATGCAGTACTTGGTTTAGATTCGCGAATAGCTCTGTAAACGGTGTCTACATCGAAATTCATTTCTGCTAACGAAGAAAAAGTACGAGCCTGAAAAACAGGAAGATTTTGATCATCAACAGTGAAAACAGAGGCAAAATATGAGTTAAAATGATTAGCTTTTACATGATCGTCATCTAATTCAATACCATTAGATAAAGTCAGGGGAAATGAACTTTTCCTGATTTTTAAACGAGAATTAACAAAATTGTAAAAGTTACGGATATCGCCTGATTTTAAAACTTCTAATTCTTCTTTAGCGTAAAAATTTTTGGTTTCTCTTTTTATAGATTTGCAGAAACTAGAATAGATAGTTCGATTTATTCGAGTTTTGAACTTTTTGTAATTTTTCCATAATTTAAGTTTTTTTTAAATATAACTTACGGATGTGTTTAGGAAATACTTTCTTAAAATTTCTATGTACTTTTTTAGGTATTAGATCAGAACTAATAGTTTGAAGAACTGAAACAAAAACATTATACATATCATCTGCCGAAGTACACTGATTAAATAAATCGGGCCAAGAAACAGTGGCTAATCGCATAGAAATTAACTCGTAATTGGCTTTTCGAAAATTTAAACAAGAGGGCATGTGATTTGTCTCTTCGTACCCTTGAATTTCGAAAGCAATAGAATTATGATCACTAACAGAAAAAGGAGGTGATATCTTCACGTTAATGGCTTGATTAAGTGAAAAAAGCAAATCTAATATATTATTATCGTGAGTTGGACTACGGATTAGTTGCTCCAAACCAGTTGTACAGAAGGTGTCATAAAATAAAGTATTGATGGGATCAGAAGGAAAGGTGTTGGAGACCCAATTAATTTTAGGAAGATTAAAATCACCAACAATTAATAAAGGATAAGGTACATTAGAAGCCCATTCAATAGAATTACAAAGACTTTCAGCATACATAATATCATAAGTAGGAGGACGATAAGCTAGAATAAATCTAGTTTTGAAATCAGTATTGCATAAATCAAAAATTAAAATTTCACAGGCAGGAAAATTGATAGGAATTTTGATGTGTTTAATTTGTAGATTATTATTAGCAAAAACTATAAGTCCACCCCCACGTTTATTTAACCGATCACATCGAATAATTTGGTAATTATTTGAACTGCAAAGTAGACTATCTGGAATTTCAGGATAAAGCCAAGATTCACAACAAAGTATTATTTCAAACTGTTTGCTATTTAGTAACAGTTTTAAATCACCTAGCTTATTTAACAAACTTCTTGAATTGAAATACAGAACTTTTAAACGCAAAGTACGAGAAAGGGGCGCGACTACCTAGGTGAAGAGTTGATACGCTAGGCAAACTTTGACAAACTGGACGCGGTTTTCGTGAATGGGACCATCACGAAAGACGCGTGTAACATCAGATGATACTAGATCGTGACCATCAGAATGAGAATCGATTAGCCGTTTGACCTGATCAATGTCCTCAACACTGTTCGATAAAGGCAAGTTAAACAGAACAGCATTACATTTCTTAGAATCTCTTTCGATAGCATCATTAATCAGAGCAGATAGTTCGTTTTTATCATAATTGGTAGGAGAATTTCGAGAATGTTCAAGACGATCAACTTTCTTTTCTAAATCGGCAAGCTTAGTAGCAAAATCATCTAAGCGACGTTCAATATGCAAATATTTTTTCACAATTGGTTTACAGTGGAAACAATAGAAAGTGGAATCGGGCTTTGAATAAGTTTCATAATCATGATCATTAACTTTCAAACAAGAAGTATGACCCCAACGGTCGCAAAAATCGCATAATAAGGCAGTGTCGTCATCAGAAACTAACTTGTAGCAAATGATACAATCACAAGAATTATCGTTCGTATCATCAAGTAAATCAAAGTTGGACCTTCGAGATGGTGACTTAGAACGTAGGCTGGTATCCGTGATCTTCGGTACGCCATTTTTTTACCCATGGTCGAAATATGTAGGTATGTAGAGTTGAAATATTGATCAAATTAATTAGAAGTAACGCATTGCGGCTCTTCAGCTCGATTAGTCGCCACGCTCCTTTAATGTTAGGGTTAAAACCATATATAATATATTATAATATTGTGTTAACTACTGTAGCTAATTATGTATAACGTCGACTTTGCTCGTGACGCAATTGATTGAATTGGAGGAACTGACACTGAAGTGAACTGCCTAAAATCTGCTAGTGAGTTCCATGTTAACGCCTATAATCTCAAAGTAAGCTGGAGTACTTAATAATCAACCAACATGGGAGTAATAACAACCTAAGCTGGAGTGCTACCACATACATAAAATGTATGAAAAGCACAACAACAACAAGAAATTTTATTACTAGCCCCAAACCGAAGAAGTTCGAATTAACCTTTTTTGCTTACTTTGTGGCTTGTGCAGGTGCACAGAGTAGGATTTAGTCATTTGTTTTAACGTCAATATTAGCTTTTATTTCCAATGGAGTTTATGAAGAATATGGTGTGAACCGATTTTGCGCCATTCCGGCAGGACTGCCATACAATTGCGCAAAAACGATACTTTGTGTCAAATAAATACAAATAAATACAAATATTTTATTTTCGTCGCACAAAAAAAGAACACAATAAGAAAAGAAATATTAATATACAATGAATACAATTATAATAAACATTCGACATGAATCATCATACAAAATCACATATTCTAAAAGCAAGAAATTATTAATTAAAGTACATTTACACGAGATTAGTGCAAAAGACGAAGGTAGGCGCGCAGGCTAAATAAATTATGCACTTAGAGCTCCCTAGCAAATACCCCGTTAGATCAACTTTTTCAACTTTTCACGGAGGGAAGCAACACTAGGAGATCTCACAACAGCTTCAGGGAGAGAATTCCATACGTGAATCCACCTATTGGATAAATCATACCCACGAACATCAAGCCGAAAAGGAGTGCATTCACATTTCATTGAATTTTGAGCACGCGTGCTGTTTTCACAAAAAGTAAAAAAGTCGGCTTGCTGCAAAACGCATCTACCACTCAATATCTGATACATCATACACAGATCACTACGCAATCTGCGAATCTCCAGGCTATCCAATTCTAAGGAACTGAGTCTTTCAGCATAAGAAAGTCCCCGAAATCCAATAATTTTACGTGTAAATTTCCTTTGAACATTTTCGATCATTGAAACATGGGTCTTACGGTATGGATTCCAAACAGTACTACAATACTCAATAAGCGGTCTGACGTAAACAGTAAAAGCCCTAGACATATTTAGTTTATTTTTAGAAGCAAATGATTTCGATATTAGCATAGCCCTAGCATAAGCTCTACGCGTTATATCATTATAGTGGAAATTAAAATCAAGTTTACTTGATACGTAAACACCCAAATCCTTTACAGAATTTACACTCTGTTCTACAGTCAGGTCCGAAATTCTATAAGAATGCTTGGGATTTCCAAAACCTAGATATAACGTAGTAGCATTTTTCAGTAGCAATTTTTAACTGCCAATCCTTGGACCAGACTACGAGTTTAGCGATATCATCTTGAAGTTGGGTGTGATTGCTAGATAAATTATAAAGCTTGACGTCATCGGCAAAAAGGCAAACTTTGCTATTTAAGCGGTCGCTAATGTCATTTATGAATAAAACAAAAAGAATCGGGCCAAGTATACTGCCCTGAGGAACACTGCTAGTGACAGATTTTTCGCTCAAAAACTGACCGTTAATAACAACCCTTTGAGTCCTATCGCTCAAAAAACAAGTTAACCAACTCAATAAATCTCCAGAAAATCTAAAAGTTTCCAGTTTATAAATTAATTTACGGTGAACTACAGTGTCAAAAGCTTTAGAAAAATCAATGTAGATAACATCAACAGTGTTTTTTTCATCAATTAATTTAATCCATTCATTTTTGCACTTTAGTAATTGCAATTCACACGATTTACCCCTTTTGGAAACCAAACTGACCGGAGGAGATCAAATTATTCTCACGTAAATGTGCTTGCATCATACTGTTAATTATCGATTCCATGATCTTACACGTAACACAACATAACGATATCGGCCTGTAATTTTTAGCATCACTCCGGTCGCTCCTTTTTATACACAGGAACAACATAGCGGTGCGCCACAATGCAGGAATACAACGGTTTTTGAAAGATATTTCTAAAAAAATAGTGGTTAAGGGCTGGGTAAGTACAAAAGCAAGTTTTTTCACAAAAAATGCGCAAAGTCCGTCAGGGCCAATCGATAATGATGGTTTAATTTTCCGTATAGCAGAAAAAAACGACATCATCAGAAAAATGAATGTTTGATAACTTTGGCTGTGCACAAGCATTAATAAGACCAAAAATTCGTTTGCGTAGGAACACTAAAGACTGAAGCAAAAAGTGTGCTAAAAACGTTTGCCTTATCTTTGTCAGTAGAAGCAATCACACGATCGCCATCAGTTAAGATTGGAATAGTTCTTTCACCACTAATACGAGAATTAACAAAATTATAAAAAGAATTCAAATTTCCAGATTTAATAAGTTTATCCTCTTTGGAAGAGTGAAATTGAGTAGATTTCGGCCTTTAATAATTTTGCACAGTTATTATAAACAGCTTTGCGTTTTTCTCTGCTTCTCTATAAACATGCCACAGCCTCAGTTTTTTAGCAACCAGCTTTCTTATGTTCATTGGGTATCTTTTCACGAAGTTGCAGGTTTAGCTTCAATTTTGGAACATGCTGGGAAATTAAAGGATTTATAACAGACAAAAATTTGTTGTAGAAATCATCACAAGTAACGCAATCCGAAAAAATGTCAGGCCAAAAAATTGGTGGACAAAAATAATTCAATCTTGATCATAATTTGCTCTGCGAAATTAAGCATAGCTGAACTTTTTCTCCCAAGATAGATAGAACATTTAAGAGAAAAAGTAACAACCGAGTGATCACTAGTAGAAAAAAAGGTGGGTTGACTTCAACGTTTTCGATAGAATGGGCATCAAAAATAACATCTAAAATATGCATACCGTGTGATGGTTCAGAAAACTTTTTGACTAAAAGACAGAGAAAGCATGCACTCGCAAAAAGATCAGTTAATAGGACCTTTCGAAGGTAAAATAAAACTTAGACCAGTCTACATTAGGAAAATTTAAATCACCTAATATGACAAAAGGATACTGTATCTGAGAGGCACCATTCTATAACACGGCAAAGCATTCTCATGTGAGAGAAATCATAATCCGGGCGCCCTGTAAAAAAGTAGCACATGAATCTTGGAGCTTACGCCAATGAAATCAACAATAACTTTTTTCTTTCACTGAAAAAGATTTTCCTGGCACTTTTCGGCAAAAGTAGGATTTTAAAAGTACTTTACTGAAAGAATTAAAAACACGGCGCCTTTTCGATCGATCCTGCTGAAAACGATACACATTCAAACGAGTCCAAATCGCAAAGTAAAGCCATTACATACACTAGTGAGTTAACCAGGATTCACACACACACACGATATCGAAATCATTTGCTGTTAAAAATGCATCAAACTCATTTAGTTTATTTAGTATACTACGTGCATTAAATAAACAACAACGCAAAACTGACTGCCGTCCGCCAGGGGGCCCGCATCCTCAAATTATGCGCGAATTATTCCTCCACGACAATCGACACTCGTTAGCATCAGCGCCGGACGTTCAGCACAACTGACGCTCCTCGTAAGCGTCCTGACGCTCCTGATTGGACAAATCGCATCGAAACCAGATTCGCGTGGGATCCCGTCTGTCGCCCGCCGCAGGTTTAGGCGACTGGAAAGCTCGCAACCACAAGTTGCGGGCGTTACGGTACTTCAAACATACTTCGACATTCACCATTTTGAGCCACTTTTAGGAATTTTAGCAGTTTATCAAAGCTTTCCACTATTTAATATTTTCCTGCCATTTTCAAGGTCGCAGATTACAAAAAATTAAGTTATACTGCGTGGAAACCAAGATTAAAGAAAATTTTTCTTGTAATTTTTTGCCCAAATTTTCAAGAAATTTTTTTAATTTCACTATTTTTAGCATTGTTTACATCCAGTTAAAGATTTCTACTTAAATAAGATTCAAACAGCATTTTTGGATTATCTTAAAGTTCCAAGCATTTGAAGATTCAAACAGTGGAATGCAAAATAACGTATTCCAACTTAGGTCGACCTAAGCATCTATACATCGACCTGAGCATCTATACATCGACCTAAGCATCTATACGTTGACCTAAGCATCTATACCTCGACCTAAGCAGGAGCGACCTCGACCTTAGCGGGAGCGACCTCGACCTAAGCAGCCAAAAACACCTTCTCAGATAAACTAAGCCTAAGCCTAAGTGTCATTTAAGCAGAAACTTGTATTTTCACATTATCTAGACAGAAAGAACATGCAAAAAATTGTCTTTTCAAATTTGAAAATATTCAAACAAAATTTTTTTTCCATAATATTAAAGTTATTTTTTCGTAATCAGTGACCTTCAAAATGTTAGATACATATGTTTTCAGCCCAAATTCGGAACATTTTTGGTAAACTGTAAAATACCTCACTTTAATGTAGCTATATCCTGAATAACTCTATCTTCACCAATATTGGTCCGTTTTTCATAAAATTTTTCCCGCACTTTCTTTATGCATGTCCTCCTCATTTCAATCAATATCGTTCCTTTCCAGGTACATCTTCAAGTTTTCCGTTCACACCATATAGTAAAGTTTAGCCTTTCCAATTGAATAACGTTCATATATGCACGCGTTCTGATTCCGCATACCTACCTACGTCGCATATCTATATCTACTAAACATGTGTTGCGCTTCTTTTATTAGTCGGGCCTATGTTCGCAATATAAAACTTGATTTGAAAAAAATAATTAAATAAAACTGTTTTGTGAATTTCATCTTTCATCTGCCTATAAGTAAAATGGATTTCTTTTTGCGTTGTCTCATTTGGTAAAACACTTGACCTGACTATGGAACGGAGTGCCAAACGTAATTATAATTAATTATGAATAACTAATTTATCTTCGATTTTCTAATCATTCAAAGCATTTATTGTACGCAGCTTAGAATCTCTAAATTCCTTTCACTGGAGTAGAATCTGTTCGATTGTTTGGAGTTTTTGAAGAATATGGTGTGAACTGATTTTGCGCCATTCCGGCAGAATTGCCATACAATTGCGCAAAAACGATATTTTGAGTAACTTAAAGAGACGTGGAAAAAATAAATAAACCAAATCAATACAAAGCTCACAGAGTTACGGTACTTCAAACATCATACTTCGACATTCACCATTTTGAGCCTTTTTCAGGAATTTTTGCAGTTTATCAAAAGTTTCCAATTTTTACAACAAACATATTTTTCTACCATTTTCAAGGTCGCAGATTACAAAAATTAAGTTATACTGCGCGAAAACCAAGATTGAAGAAAATTTTTTTGTAATTTTTTGCACAAATTTTCATGAAATTTTTTTAATTTTACTATTTTTAGCATTCTTTACATCCAGTTAAAGATTTCTACTTAAATACAATTCGAACAGCATTTTTGGATTATCTCAAACTTTCATCCATTTGAAGATTCAAACAGTGGAATGTAGAATAACATGTACGCAATTTAGGTCGACCTAAGCATCTATACATCGACCTGAGCATCTACACATCGACCTAAGCATCTATTCATCGACCTAAGCATCTATACTTCGATCTAAGCGGGAGCGACCTCGACCTAAGCAGCCGAAATTACCTTCTTGGATACAAAGCCTAAGCCTAAGCGTCATTTAAGCAGAAACTTGAGTTTTTACATACCTTTTCAAGTAGAATGACAGAAAAAAATATGCAGAAAATTGTATTTTCAAATTTTTAAATTTTAGAACAAGAATTTTTTCCACACAATAAAAGTCATTTTTTCGTAATCAGCGACCTTGAAAATGTTAGTTAAATATGTTTTTAGCTAAAATTCGAACATTTTTGTAAACTGTCAAATACCCCTTTTTAATGTAGCTATATCCGAGTAACTTGTTCAATCGTTTTTGCTCACATCGCCACAGACTTTTCCTGATGCCCTACTTTTTGAAACACCTCAGATCCACATTTATATTCTCGCTTACATTGCCTGCTATCTGAGTGCATTTATGACAAAGTAAAGTACCGTAACTCTGTCTTCACCAATATTGATCCGTTTTCCATGAAATGTTTTTTCCGCACTTTCTTTTTGCATGTCCTCATTTCAACCAATGTCGTTCGTTTCCACATACATCTGCAAGTTTTCCCGTAACACCATAAAGTAAAGTTTAGCCGATTGTTTGTATTGACTAGGTAAATATAGACCTCGTTGTCCAATAATCTAACACGGGTAATCAGGCCCGTATCCCGGGGGATAGGAGGGCAATTGACCCCCAAAATGAAATATAAGAATGATTTGCAATGATTTTTGGCCGTCAGTGACCATAACTTCTCAAATTTTTCCGGCGCTACATGCCGGATGATACCTATCAATGACATTTATTTACTTTCTTGGCAACATGGAAGCGCGTCTTTTATATTCGGCAAAGATTTTTCCCGATGTACAAAAGACTTTTCGGAACCGTCTTTGTAGATGTACAACGATTTTTGGGAAGACAAAATCTGCAAAAAAAGGTCTGAAATTCGCAGAAATTTTCGGCGCTTTGCGCCGAAATGAGTAATTGTGTGTCCTATATATCTTTATAATAGCAGAAATCGCATTTTGAAAGGAAAACATGTCAAAGTTTTTCGGCGCTCCGCGCCGTTTTAAGACAATTCTTAATGATTTTTGCCCTCATAAAACCAGGAATTAGCCAAAATACACTACCAAAGGTCGAATCAACTCTGTTTTTACGACACTAAAGTCGCTACCGTACTATATCATAGTACCCAAAAATTTGTGTGTACAAAATGTACAAAGACTTTTAGGGACCATCGTATATGTACAAACGGACCCTGTACATACAAAAACACCGCTTTGAAGCCATTTTCTGTTCATGTAGGTTTCAAAACAATTTTAACCAGCTATTTTTGCATTCTTTTCTTCTATTTTCAATCAAAAATTTCGATGTTCCGCATCAAATGCTATAAATACAGGAAATCAAGCAGTAAATTATGCTTTTAGACGTCTATCCGCCTTAATTTCACAAATTTTTCGGCGCTTCGCGCCAGATTTTTGTTAAAGTCAAAGAAATGTAATGATTTTTTCGCACAAAATTGTCTAACATTTTAAAATTTGCAGGAAAAATATTGCGTCAAAGTGATTTTGTGTAAAAATATACAATGTAAAACACCAAAAAAACGCTATTTTGCGCGTTACGGACAAGTTTGTTGATCTATTTTAGACTGTTTTTGGAAAATCTGTGATACCCCCCTTAGGAAAATCCTAGATTCGCCACTGGTCCTTATCTTTAAAATAGCAGAATTTGCATTTAGAATGGAAAAATGCAACATTTTCGGCGCTTTGCGCTGTTTTGAGTCAATTCTTAGTAATTTTTGGCGTGAGAAACCCAGAAATTAGCTGAAATACACTACCCAAGATCGAAAACACTGTTTTACCACACTAAAATCGCTACTATACTATATTATAGGCTGCGAGAACTGCTATCGACAATTTGTTAGCATAATTGAAAAAGAAATTATTATTTTTCCAAAACGTTTCGTGTATGCGCGTATTGTGTGCGTTTAAAGCATGATTTAAAACCGGGAAATTGTTCATAAACTGAGAAACCCTGGGAAAAACCCGGGAATTTTATTTTCGGAAACAAGTGGCCACCCTGAACTGAGTAAAAGCTATAAAATTAGATCCATTCAAGCAGAATCACATAAATTTGGGCTAAGCTTAAATGAAAATAGCTAGCAAAGCCTGTAAACCTTATTGTGCACTGGATAGAATTCATTTCTAAATTTTGAGGTTTTACCCTAATTTTTGAGGTTTTTTTGGCCTGTGATTTGAGGTTTTTTGAAAATTTGGGTTGGCAACACTGTCCGTTTCCCCCTATTTTGGGCTTTTTTGAAGCCGTTGGGGGCATTATTTAGTGATTTAGGGGCAGTTATGCAGTTAAGTGGCCATCCAAATTTTTCTATCTTTTCTTAAATTAGGGTATGTATAGCATTACAGCATTATGATATATCTATCATATGATATAGTCCTTGATTTTCATCAGGTTTTTTTATTTTTTATATTTTTTTATTTTTTTTTCTTCATTTTTTTCAGATTCATAATCAACTTTTGCAATAATTTACTTGATAGGAAAATGTAAGTTTTTGCTTCCAGTATGCTTAGGCTTAGGCTTAGTATATCTGAAAAGGTGTTTTAAGCTGCTTAGGTCGAGGTCGTTCCCGCTTAGGTCAATGTATAGATGCTTAAGTCGATGTATAGATGCTTAGGTCGATGTATAGATGCTTAGGTCGATGTATAGATGCTAAGTACCATCTCCTCATTACTTCGTTCTTATTTCTTACGAGAAGATGGCTTAGCCGATTGGTAACGTGTTGTGCTGTAGAGCGATAGGTCGGAGGGTCAAAACGTGTCACCTGAAAGTTATTTTCTGTCTCTGGAAAACTCTCGTGAGAACCCTGGTGTAAAATAAGATGGAAAAATTCACTCTTTATATACCCTAATGTTAAAAAAGATCGAAAAAAATTCGATTAACTGCATAAGTGCCGATTTAGGTTTGTTGTGCCTATGCTTAACCATTGGTTGCGAATTTTCCAGGCAGTTTGAGATTAAAATTGGGGGTTAAATATTAGAGCACTTGGGAACCCTGTGTCCGTTCCGAATTCCGATCATTCCGTTTTCTGTCAAAACGTCTTTCCATTCCTTGTATTCAGCAGAGCTGAGTCATTTCGCTAAATGATGAACCAGGGTTGACACTTGCCATGTGCAATAGAATCCTTAAAATTTAGTAAAATCTAAAATTTCCAGTAGCAGTAGCATTAGAATGAAATGAATTTTTGCCTTTGAAGCACCATTTTTTCCCAGCGATTTGGTTGACATTATAGACCAGACCCAACTATAATTTATCAAATGGCGCGAAGTGTCAGAAAATTTAGAAATTTTAGCTCTCTAAAACGCATTTTTGCATTACAAAAACTTACCAAATCCGTGCTGAAGGTAAGGATTTTCAATCGTAGTGAAGTCCTAGGACCAGATTATCGATAAAAATGCTGCAATTGAGCGCGGCGCGGCTTAAACATTACTAACAAGTAAGAATTAATTCACTCGGCGCGAAGCGCCGAAAAATTTTTGCAGTTTTACCTCTCTAAATCGCATTTTTGCATTACAAAAACTAACCAAATCCGTGCAGAAGATAAGAATTTTCAATCGTAGTGAAGTTCTAGACCAGATTGTCGACAAAAATGCTGCAATTGGCGCGGTGCGGCTTAAAGATTAATAACAAGTAAGAATTCAATCAATTTGGCGCGAAGCGCCGAAAATTTTTTGAAGTTTTACCTCTCTAAACGCATTTTTAACATTACAAAAATTTTCCACAAATGCCAACCAAGCCCAAAATTTTTTCCATTTCCTGAAATTTTGGTTGACAAATAGACCAAAAAGTGGAAAAAACGGTGCTTTGAATGAGCTGAAAATTGTTGCAAGCTCATGTCGTATTACTACCAGTGGGTGGCCCGTCTCAATCAAACGACCTTTCCCAGCGTTATCTAAAATATTAGAACCATAGATGGAATTGTATAGTTACATCAAGAACAGAGGCGTAGTCAAATGGGGACGGGCGTGTTTTTTCCTCAAACAATTTATTAACACTAATACCTACTAATATTTTATTCGGAAAAAACACAAGAGTAAAACAAAGTCGCAAGGAAGATAAAACAGCATAGTGTAATGCAAAATGTCCTGGACACACAGGCAAACAGATTGCGCTCACGTGTGCCCCATCAAAAAATTCCCGAAATCAACCTTTTTCAAATTTTTCTTAAATATCTCAACATTTGAACTCCGAATATATTGTGGAAGATCGTTCCAAATTCTAGCTGATCTAGTAGCAAAACAATACTTTTTACAATCAAGTCGAAATTTTTCTAAATAGATCTGATTTGCAAATGCATTCCTAGTACGCGAATGACCATTTGACATTGGTGTAGCTGGTTCATATATGTATTAAGATATCCACGTTATAAGTACGTATACAGCAAGCAGTATCCGGTGAAAGCTGCCGCCTAACTGATTTGATTTAAGTCAAGTCGAAAACAAATAAGGCAGTCCTCGGATTTTTTCAGTAAATTCATGTGACTGACCAAAATGTTAATGCCAGCGTTTAAAATAAGCCTGAGTAATGGGATGCGACTCGCGTCGCTTGCTTCGCTCGCTCCGCTCGTCACATCCTATTACTCAGGCTTATTTTAAACGATGGCACCAACATTTTGGTCAGTCCATGATACTAAGCCTAAGCCTAATCAGCAGGTAACCGATGCAAAACATTACGAATACCTTGCATTCTTTATCGAAATAAACCAGTGTTAGTCGATTGGTTATAGTTCTAGACTTTGGAGCATGAGGTCCACGTTTCGAATCCGGCTGCCAGCATCTTTCTCTCGTTTCCTCAGATGCAACCAACTGCATACATACGCCCTTACAATATGACTATGTAAATACATATGTGAACCAGCTACACGAATGCCGCCTTTTGGGCTAAATTTCGTTATTTGTGATTTTTGGAAAGTACCGAACATCAAATCAAAAGAACATCAAATCGACAGGAAAAACATTTAGATGGTTAAAAGTAGACTAGAGTTGATTTCTGAGCGCGGAAAAGAAGCCGTAAGTCTTTCTTAATTAGTGAGAATACAATGTAGTCTTCTGTTTTTACGTTTATTTCATCGAAAATTCTGAAAATTCTCAACGCTTCACGCCGAATATAAAAAATAAGTAAAAGAAATCTGACTACTTTAACTTCAGACGCGCACTTTAAGCTCTGCAAAGTTTCTAACTCTTGCTAGATTGTACACTTATGCAGCATCATCCGATTCTTTAAAACTGACCAGCTGATGAGCTTAAAAGCCATCCCAATACCTACATACTCTACCATACATGCACAGCATGGGAATTCTGGGGGGTGAAAACCTAAAGTGCCTTTTTTGGGCCCAAAAATGGCCGGTACGCGTTAAAAAACATCGTTTTTTGGCGTTTCTGACGATACTCTATCCTTCTAGAGCATAAAATCATGGAAAAATTTCGAAAAAAGTCGAATAAATTGACCAATATATCGCTTAAAACACGAATATATGGCGCGAAGCGCCGGAAATCTGGCTATCTTGAGCAAATAAATAGCCAAAAACCCTTAAAAAGACACTTTTTCTACCAATTTTCAGGTGAGTTTAGGAAACTTTTGACAAAATCGCCAATTCTGGGGGGTGAAAAATTTTTTGCGGGGGGTGAAGAATGATTCTGCGGGGGGGGTGAACCCCCCCAAACCCCCAAGATCATGTATGTACTCTACCTATTTAGTGCAAGAATTCGTAGTATTCGTGTTTTTTTCTAAAGTTGGTAACGATTTTTCTGGCTTTTTAAATACTTTTTACAACCGTATTTGCAGGTTTACTTATGCATAGGAATTTTCGGGCAACAAAAAATAAGGGCTAAAGTAAAAGAGGTTGGAAAGTCCCAGAAAGTTACGATAAGGACATTTTCTAACTGAGTTTGGGATGGGGAGTTCATATTTGAAAGAATTAGGTGGCGGTCGGCATTATTGACCGTTTAAGGATTTTAAGATTTTTTTCATGTGTTTAAGGATTAGGGATCGACCGGAGGTCCATTTTTTCCTCCGGGCCGGAGCCGGAGCTCCGGCCATTGTCACCTCCGGCTCCGGCCGGAGCCGGAGCCGGAGGCCGGAGGTCGAAGGCCGGAGGTGAACTTAGAATTTTCAGTGAACTAGAATTTTCACAAGCCGTAAATATAATTCATATGATGTACAGTATATAGGTTTGTATAAATACATTGCTCATGGATAAGTAAATGATCTGTAGAAGTGAATGTTTATTATCTAGCCATGCATTTATATGTACTAAAATATTGCGACCATATTAATTATTTTTCAATTAATTGTCATCAGCGATTTCTTCATCTTCCATTTCCATATCAGACGAAGCACTGTCACTGTCCGATTTGTAAGGCTCAAAATATATGATATAATATTTCACCAATGGTGCATTCACAATGCCACATTAGTGTTCACTAGGGATGCAGCGGATACCCGCACCCGCTATCACCCGCTTATTTTTTGGTACCCCGCACCCGCTATTCCAAAATTTTGCTACCCGCATCCGCACCCGCTAAAAATATCGTGATAAAACAGCGGGTGGCGGATAATAATATTTAGAATTTACGAAAAGACAAAATGATTCTGAGGCAGTGGCACGTTAATGAAAAAACCAAAATGTATGAGCAGTGACATCTAATGTACCAGTACAAATGGGAAAAGCAAGCATCTACTTGTAATGAGTTATTTTTTAGGTATCCACTGGACTGCAGATACGTGTTCAAGCTCTCTTATGGTTAATTCCAATAATGCGAATTATGCTTTTTAAAAAAGAGGTAGTCTATGTGCCAGTCTTCACGTGCATCAGTTTAACCACTCTAGCATGTGTAGAAATATTTTGCAGCAATGCATTGTACACTGCTTTTTAAGACGAAATGGGACGTTTTGGCGCCGCCGTTTAGGCGCCACACTCGTTGTAATATTATTAATTATTTAAATTCATTTATGAATAAAGTATAATACAGATTTCGAAAGCCCATTCAATTCTCTACGTGATGGTACAAATTACTTTTAGAATATGTATGAATTTAGTGAGATAATTAAACGCATCTAAAAATATACTGGATTTTTTACGGTTTTTCAGTCGTACACAAATGAATACTCATCCAATCGAAAAGTACAATATGTTATTTTGTAGCTTATAGAACCTGCTTTCTGAATATATAATTTACTTTAAAATTGCTCCAAAGTTATTTTAATTAGTATAATTTATAAGTTGCTGGCGCCGAAACGTCGTAGACCCTTTTTAAGAAGAGAATGACAACAACAAGTGGCTAAACATTTATTCTGCAAAGTGCGAATATATTACTAATTTTGGTCAATGCTTCAATCATTGACAATTTACTTATTTTTAATCTGCAAATTTAATCCATTGAGAGTTAGTCTGCAAATAAAAAGACAATCAGCTTGACGATTAATTTGAATTTTAAACGCAGTAAATAACTGCATTAAGTGGACGAAAAAATTGTGCATTTTTAGCTCTATTTGTTTTATGCTATATCTCACTGCTAAACCCGCCACCCGCCACCCGTACCCGCTATTTTTAAGGTGCGACACCCGCACCCGCTAAAGCAAAATTTTGGCACCCGCTATTCCAAAAACGTGCACCCGCTGCCAGTGGCGGATCTAGGATTTTCCTAAGGGGGGGCGGTACCCCTAAGGGGGGGGGGGCGGAACCCTGACTTGGGCGGAAAAATTAGCCGTTTTGACCCAAAAATCGCTCAAAAATCCTTAATTTTTCGCATTTTTTGGGCCAATGGGGGGGCGGCCGCCCCCCCCCCGCCCCCCCCTAAATCCGCCCCTGCCCGCTGCATCCCTAATGTTCACATTCACAGCTTCACTTATTAAACCTGTGTTTGTACAAATTCACAAAATAGGCAATCTGAGTGCTAAGCTTCAAAAGAAAAGAAGACCGTTGAAGCATAGAATGATTCGGTTCAAAAACCCTCCGGCCTCCGGCCCCTTTTGTACCTCCGGCCGCCGGAGGCCGGAGGACCAAAAAATGGCCGGAGGAGCCGGAAGGCCGGAGCCGGAGCCGGAGCTCCGGTCGATCCCTATTAAGGATGGGCGAAAAGTAAGCTCTGCCTTTAAGAATGTTTCGGATTAGTCTCCGAAGCTTCGGGGGACTGCGACTGAGCGGGGTTACCAATGTCTTAGGCTTAGGCTTAGTTATGTGCATTCACATTGATGTCAGCGCCTGGGCTAAGCCTGAGATAAACCGCAAGCAATTGCTGTCGCCACAAATTGAAAACTTAAAAATACCCCCAAACGCGATTTTTCCCCTTTTTTTCGCCTATTCTTAAGCACGTGGAGTTCAACAGCCTGTAGCTCGATGAATAATGCCGACCGCCACCTAATTCTTTCATATATGATCTCCCCATCTCAAAGTCAGTTAGAAGATGTCCTTTTTTGAGAATTTGACATTTTCCAGTATTGTAAATTCCGCCCAAAATAAGTAAAAATGTCTTAAATTCAGTCAATTTTTTGTTGAGTTATTCCTTTATAATTTTCAAGCGCCAACGCAGTACTTTCCATTTATCTTTTTTGTAAAGGGGCACGCGTAAGTTGTCACATTGTGACTGCGTGTCCCAATTGCGGTCGTTTTTTATCATATGCTTTGTTATTATTCTTATCACGTGTTTTCTTGGACGTAGCAACAAATCCTTTGTTTGTTTGTTGTTTAATGCTATGATTTGGTTTGGAAATGACTAGCTTTACAACTTTCATGTACAGTTCTGTTTTAACGAAGCACTGTTTATAGCATTCAGTTTGAAGGATTGAATCAGCCATACACCTAGCTAGGTACCTGTTTAATAAAACTTAAACTTGGCATTGTTTTTGTTTGTTTCTAGAAAGCCTTTCAATTGCGTTTTAGCTGTTAAATTGTTCAAAAATATAATTCAGTCCTCTGGACAGTGATCGGACCGAGGCCTCGGCCTCGGCCTCGGCCTCGGCAAGCCTCGGCGTTTTTTGGAGCCTCGGCCTCGGCGCCGAGGGCGAAGCTGAAAAGTGCCGAGGCGCCGAGGGTTAAAATCAAATTTGAATAAGTTTAGTATATCCGTTAAATATTAACTATTTAGAATGCATCTGCAATACACAGGCTGTTTCTTACCTATTGTCTTTTCTTATGGTTTTAGGCGCGTACCCAGTTACACCAAGTTACATACAGCAAAGTGCCAATTGATATTCATATGATGACTAACTTTTATTTCTCATGCTCGCTACATGGATCGGAAAGTACAGTGCAGAGAAAATAATCGTAATATTAAACACTTTATCTAACTAAAATAAATGTTTATATGTTTATTGTTGTTAGCCAGAATTCTGATTTTAATCTGATGAAGCAGATTATGCATTATCAAAATCCAGATCATCTGAATCAGAGTTAGCCTCATCCATTTCGCCTTGTTGTGCTATCGCATCATCGTCGTCGTCATCGTTTATCAGATTCTTTAAAGTCACACTATTATAACCAACTGCTTTGAGATTATGCTTTACAAAAAGGAGTTTTTGAACATTTGTCTGTCATTCATTCACCACAGCTTTTCTATTCTTACACCGCATTGTCATGAATTATTTTTTATTTTAGAGGTTTTGTGTATCAGTATCACTGATTAAGTATCCTACCGACCTTCCTGCATAGCATTTAGTTCCTATTTTAACCCTAACGTAGAGCTCAGGCTCGTATACAGGGGGATTGGGGGAAAGTGCCCCTTTCGAAATAAAATGTGAGAATAATCGCGAAACACTTTTCGCGCTTGGCGTTGAATTTCACAATGATAACTTGTACAACCAAAAGCGTCTTTTCGCTACATGGATCGGAAAGTACAGTTGCTACATGCAGAGGCGGATTTAAGGGGGCGGCCGCTCCCCATTGGCCAAAATGTTTGGCGAGATAAAGAATGGATATGCAATTTGCAATGATTTTCGGTCGTCAGTGACCATAATTTCTCAAATTTTTTCGGCGCTGCGCGCCGGATGATACCTATTGATGACATTTATTTACTTTCTTGGCGACCTGGGCCCGGTTTCACTATAAGTTTACGACTCCTAAGAGTCATACGACTTCCGTTTTACGGGAATATCGGGTTTCACCATCTTTTTATGAGTTATGAATTACGACTACGAGTTATGAGTAACGAGCAAGGGGTTAAGAGTTCGTATTACGAGGGTTTCACCAGGATTTCCGTAGGACTCATAAAAACTCATTTTTGCGAGTACTTTTTGGACCTTTTACGAGTACTCGTAATAAAATGTATATCTTTTCTGTTGCTTATGACATTCTTTGTTAGTCATTGTTTCTGTTTCAAACAGCATAATTATGTAATTAATTGCAGATTTTATGCCGCTCGATAGAAAAACATAGAAAGTGTTAAGAAATGTTTGGGATTTAGTCAACAAGAATTAATAAGCTCTAGAAAATTTATAACTTTAAATAAAAACGAAAATAATAATATTAGTAATAATAATAATGACGATAATAACAATAATAATAATAATAATAATAATAATTATTATTATTATTAATACTATTATAATTTATAAACGAAATCAATTAAATCAGATTCAGAGACGTTACGAAGCTAAAAGTATATCACACCGTATTATTTCAATTTTCAAATTTAACAAATCATTCTTAGTTGTCATTAATACGTACATAAAATATGCAGTCGGCTCTTTTCCGAAGGAAGTGCGATGAAATTATAATTTTCAGAAATCTAATCAAAAATGTCTGATTTCCGCAATGCATGCGAAATGTCTAAGTGATTGTAATATTTTTCATAAAAAAGCTGCGAACATTACTAACAAGGGCTAAAGAAATAAAATTTCGAATTACTACTCAAGAATGCAGCTTAAGAATCGAATTTTATGGGATTTCTCTAAAACATTTTTTGAAAAATATATTATTTTCCAATGCTAATCTTCTTACCCTTTACATGTGCTGCCAGTATATGTATTATTTAGGTGTGTGCACGAAAGTGAAACAAATTGAGAAAAAACAAACCAGAAAACTGTTAAACGCACTAGTCTGCCACTTCTTTACGAGTCCTATGGACCTCTTTTTGATCCGTGATAATATTACTAAATTTACGAATCTTTTCACTCGTAACATTCGATCGTAATATCTGGTAAAACCGCCCAGCCGTTATTCGTGAAAATACTCTCGTAAAAAGTACTCGTAGAACTCGTAACTCGTAGTCCGTGGCTCGTAAATCTCAGTTTTTGGTGAAACGGAAATTTGTAGCACTCGTAGGCCGTACTCATGAAACCGTCACCCGTAACTCCTAACTCGTAGCTTTGTGGTGAAACCGGGCCCTGGAAGCCCTTTTCTGTTCATGTAGGTTTCAAAACAATTTTAACAGCAGAAACAGCTATTTTTGCATAGTTTTCTTCTATTTTCAATAAAAAAATTTCAATGTTCTGCATCAAATGCTATGAATACAGGAAGTCAAGCAGTAAATCATGCTTCTAGACGTCCATCCGCCTTAATTTTGCAAATTTCTCGGCACTTCGCGCCAGATTTTTGTTAAAGTCTTAGAAATTTAATGATTTTTTTGCACAAAATTGTCGAAAATTTTAAAATTTTAAGAAAAATATGACTTCAAAAGCGATTTTTTGTAAAAGTTACAATCTAAAACACCGAAAAATGCTATTTCGCGCGTCGAGGGCAAACTTTTGGACCTGATTTTGACTTTTTTGGAAAAGTTTGTATACCGCCCCCTCCCGCTACTGGATGGATCAGAAATTACAGTAATTCTCGCATTCGTCTGCTACCATAAAACGTTCAAAAACTCTTTTTTGTAAAGCACAAACTCAAAGCAGTTGGTTATAATAGTGTGACTTTAAAGAATCTGATAAAGGCTGACGACGACGATAACGCGATAGCACAACAAGGCGAAATAGATGAGGCTAACTTCGATTCAGATGATCTAGATTTCGATGATGAATTATCTGCTTCATCAGATTGAAATTAAAATTCTGGCCAACACCAATAGACATTTGTTTTAGTTCGATAAAGTGTTAAATATTACGATTATTCTCTAGCTATGTACATACAAAATATTCTAAGAGTACTATTTATGGGTATACGTATATAAGCTTGACCCGAGGCAAGGATTTTTAGTCGCCTCGGCCTCGGCCGAGGGTCCAAAAAGTACCCTCGGTCCGATCACTGCCTCTGGATTAGTTTTTTTCAGATTCCTTTACGATTTGTAGCTACATCAGGATTTATTTTGATTTTATTGTGTTCTGTGGTATCAATCGGAAGCTGACTGAGAAAAATGTCTGGACAGTTGTCAAATTTTGGCTTGGCAGCTTCAAATCAGTTGTAAGTCGGCTTTTTTATAAGAAGTTAATCGAAATAATATCTGCTTACACATGTACGCATATCGATGTATTTACATATATATCCCTAAATCCATTTTTTCAAATGTACTTAGATATTATACATCACACACATGCACACGATCAAATGTTCTGGCTGGAAGGGCCGAAAACCAAGTTTCCTAGGGAATGAGCAGGTATTTTTAATTGCTTATTCATTGTCAAATTTCGATTTTAAATCCATCTTATTTTATTCATGAGTATTTGTGGCTTAATTTGCATCAAAGCAAATGACAATAAGGTCGAAGAAATGACCTGTAACATCAAATATAGGTATGTGAAATGATGAAAGGAAAGTGTCTTTATGAACGAATTAAACACTCTACTGCTCGAAAAATGATTTTATATGCTTGAAATGATACGTTTAGACGTCATTTGATGCTTTGTCATGGTTCGAGCAATAGGTTTTCATCCAAAACGGCCTGATTGCCGAGGGTATGCTTTTCAAAAGTCCTGGTAGGGGGATACCTCATACCCCAGTATGCATGTGTGTTCGATACTATTTTGACTTAGATAGGTACGTTTTAAAGAATTTAGATTAAGAGGAAAGAAATTTAAAAATCACCCTAAAGTGCAACTTTGTCAAAAATTCATCCGGTACCTAGCTAATCATATGCTTTCTTTTCCATTTTATTGAAAATAATCATTGTTTTATTAGCTTTTTACTGATCCTTAAATTTTTACTGAACATCGGCTCCGGTACCAGGAGCACGGTACTGGTGTCCATGGTACCACTAATTCTTATTATTGCAGTAGGATTACGCAGCGAAAGACGTGAGAAAATTTTTACATTATTGATACTTTCCTTGCTTCCTTCAAGTCACTTTACTTATGAATTACAAAGACGATTCCAAAAAGGCTTTGTGCCAAAAGGCCTATATCATACATGTAACAGGGGTCTTCACCTGAAGTTGGTCGCCATCATCCTCCCATAGCCCAAAAATTTTTGACCCCACCCCAGATTTTTTGAAAAAATTGAATCTTTTGGCTGTTTTTAGGTGTTTTTGACCGTTTTACCCGAAAATTGGAGCTTATTTACCCTCCTCTTAGAAATGACCACGGCTTCCTACCCAGAATTTTGAGCCGTTTAGTGTATGGCCTTTACCGTAGATGTAGAAAATAAATGATCTAGCGTTATAAATGCAAATTGATAGACAAAATCCATTCCTGCTGCATTATTATTTATGGCAGTTCTTTGAATTTTAGGTCGTTCGCCTCTACAGGTGCAGCGGCATTGACTCCTACTGCATACATAACTTATCCGACTTTATCACCGGCGAATGTTCAGACAATAGCCTATCCTGCTGCAATGACGTTTCCTCAACCGGTAAGTAGGGAATGCGTAATGATTTCTCATAGGTCGTAAATTCATGGATTTCAGAATAAACGGTTGTAGTCCATAAATCTCAATAACACAAATTTTACTAATAGCAGTAAGTAATTATCAGAGAGTGAAAAGATTGGCTATTTTTAGGTCGAAAACCCAAATATTATTTGGAAGAACAAAGCAAATTTAAAAGTGCTATTTCTACAAACAAAAAAACGTAACTCTCACTTACTCTATACTTACGTGTCCAGGCCTGTAGCCGAGAAGGGGGGAACAGTTGCCCCCCAAACCAAGAAAAATTTTTGTTTCCCATAAGGGTCCCCCAAAGAAAGAAATTAAAAATTCTCGAAGCGCATTTAAAAGGTCACTAAAACAGGTCTTTTGCGTACTTTTGAGCTAGTAAACCCAAAATTTTCCGACGCTTTGCGCCGGATTAATCGTTTTCGTATAGTTTTGTCTTCTAAACCGCTCAAAATCGCTCAAATATGAGTTAGACATGGAGAAAATGATGAATTTTTTCGGCGCTTCGCGCCGAACGCCGAATAAATAATTTCTGCGTACAAATACGAAAAGTTAAGAAATTGTTTATGAACTCAACGATGAGAAATCAGTTGCACAGATAGTTTAAACGATAGATTTGCTGTATATGAGTATGAAATAAATATAAATTTTTTCAAATTTATTTTTGAAATTTTTCTTCATTAGTGTGCACAGCTCGTTGAGTAACGTTCAAAAGTGCCCTTACATATCTTTAACTAACTCCCATTAGTTCTCGATATATCCGACTTTCAGAATTTTCTGTCCCCCTCGAAATAAAATTCTGGCTGCGGGCCTGTATGTACCTGTGTAATTCAAATGTTGCCTAAGCTAATCATTCAGGTAAATAAATAGCTTTCGCTCTAAAATTTCACTAGAGGTAACGAAAATTGTTTAAGTTCGCATGCCCGGAACTCACGGTTTTTCTATATTCGGCAAAGATTTTTCCCGATGTACAAAGACTTTTTATGACCGTCTTTGTACATGTACAAAGATTTTTGGGAAGACAAAAATTGCAAAAAAGGTTTAAAATTCGCAAAATTTTTGGCGCTTCGCGCCGAAATGAGTAATTGTATGTTCTATATATCTTTAAAATGAAAGAAATTGTATTTCAAAAGGAAAAATGTCAAATTTTTGACGCTTCGCGCCGTTTTAAGACTATTCTTAGTGATTTTTGTTTTATAGACCCAGAAATTAGCTAAAATGCACTACCAAAAGTCGAACAACTCTGTGTTTACCACACTAAAATTGCTACTGTATCATATAATAGTACCCAAAAATTTGTATGTACAAAATGTACAAAGACTTTTGGGGACCATCTTTGTACGTGTACAAACGGACCTTGTACAAAAACTGCCCATAGCGTAATGTTTTAGACTTTATTTTAGTCTTTATCAAGTTATCAATCAACCGTGAAGCAAATCTGTTTGAATAATGAAATGATGCTTGGTTCTGTCATCTAAGAGAAAAAGGAACAGAACGAAAACTGCAAAAATCTGAAGAAAGGAGACAAAAAAGAAAGGAATGCATATTATCCTAAATTACCAAATTACTGTATGAATTCATTAGCATAGAGAAACGTCCGATAAATTCGGTGTATAAATTATGAACAGCACTACGACGAAGCACATATCGCTTTACAATTTTTGGCTGACGCATGCATCAGTGATAGATTAATTACTGTTTTAATAAGAAACGTCGCTATTCAACCGGTACACTGTATTGAGGCTAGTGCTGGTGGAGCTTATTCCCCGACTAGGGATCGGACGAGGCCTCGGCCTCGGCCTCGGCCTCGGTAATCCTCGGTCTTTTTGAGATCCCTCGGCCTCGGCCGAGGGTCAGGTGAAAAATGACCGAGGACCGAGGGTTTTTTAATTTTGCATTTTTTGAGTGATGCCGAAATAGCACAAATACAGCAAAAAAACGCATGTGCTACAAAAGACCCATTGCCTCAAATGTTATGCCAAGTCAATGCTGTAATATGCCAGCCTATAGACGGCAGAGACAAGACGCATATGCTGATTGAAGGATTGTGTCTCAACAGCCCCACCAGTCCCAACAGCCCCACCCGTCCCAACAGCCCCACGAGTCCCAACAGCCCCACCAGTCCCAACAGCCCCACGAGTCCCAACAGCCCCACCATCCCAACAGCCCCACCATCCCAACAGCCCCACCAATAATCCCAACAGCCCCACCAATCCCAACAGCCCCACCAATAATCCCAACAGCCCCACCAATAATCCCAACAGCCCCACCAGTCCCAAGAGCCCCACCAATCCCAGCAGTTCCACCGTTCCAGCAGTCCAACCGTTCCAACAGTCACACTGTCCCAACCACACATAAGCGTGGGGGGAGGGATGTTTAGAGTTTAGCCCTCTCTCAACCCGAAATTCTGGAAATCCCCCAAAATTATGGTAGACCCCCAGAATTCTATTTTAAGCACATTTCTCGGTCACTTTACCCCACCAGACCCACAGAATTTGTCCGCTGCCAATGTTGGTTCCAACTGCCCCACTGTTATAATCATAGATGCACAGCACGACCGGTCTGGAGAAGGAGTTTTGAGCCAAAAATGACCTCAAAACTAGTATGAATGTTAAAATAGCGTAAAAACTACTTAATCCACATTTTTTGGCTATTTTAAAGCAGATTAGCGTGAAAGTTTTGATTTTCATTTAATTTTAACGCTTATCTTTCCTTTTTTCACTAGAACGTTTTTCATTTTTTTCTGGCAGTCTAGATTAGGCAATAATGAGCAGGAATCTAATCTTGCAAGATGGCTCGAATGAGGCAAAATCACGGATTGCGCAAAAATGCTGAAGCTTCAATTCTAGCGGGTCTACCAGTTTCTCAGGTAGAGTTATTCTGAAAATGTAAACCTGCACGCTCTTGTATAGTCCTGATGAAATATACGAAGTCGAAAAATAGTCAAAAAAATATCTTGATCAAACGGAGCCCGTATAAATTCTATAAATTCTATGTTTCAAAAGTACATTCGTCAAATGCACTTCTCGTATAATAGCGATTGCAGTAATGATGGGGCTGCTGGGAGTACTGGTGGGGACGGTGGGGCTGTTGGAATGGTGGGGCTGTTGGGATTGGTGGGGCTGTTGGGATTGGTGGGGCTGTTGGGACTATGGTGGGGCTGTTGGGACTGGTGGGGCTGTTGAGACATCACCGATTAAAGTAGGTACATTATGTGGGCGTTTTCCGTGTCCATGCATGCAAAACCTACTTAATTTCTTGAGCCCAAGTTGGGCATGGGTAGAAAATTCAAATGCGCACGATGTGAATAAAAGTTGCAGTTTAAATTTATATAATGGTCACAGAAGTGATTGCATTATAAAAAAAGCGTCGCTAACAGATAATTTCATGTTTAAATTTGTTTACAATAAAGAATAAGAAGAATTCGGCACAAATAACATAATGTTACTAAAGAGCTGAATAATGGAATATGCCTAGACCGTATGCGCGATATATTGTGACAATAGGAAATATTAACAGACTCGCTTATTTAACATTTTACGGTTGATTATATTAAATTACATTTACTTTGTGATTCAGTCGCACTTTAGAAGCAATATATTTCTAGGTTTCTAATTCAATTCTTTGCACATATTGCATAACTGCAGTGTTAATTTTCCATTTTATATTAGGGGATTCGGGTACCGGGTAGTAAAATTATTTTATTCCCGGGTACCCGGATATACCCGGGTACTACCCGCGTGCACCTCTACTAAGAATCATCTTAAACGGCGCAAAGTGCCAAAAAATTGACATTTTTTCTCTTGAAATACAATTTCTGCCATTATAAAGATATGTAGAACACACAAAATAGTGATAGCGAAAACGAGCTGAATGATTAAGACGATTAGCAATTTGTCACTTCTGTGCTTGTCATTTGCATACGTACCATAGTTTCCCAAGGTCGAAAGTTCAGGGGGTTAAATCCCAAAATTTAGGACCACTAAATTTAGAGTCTAGCCTTTTTTGCAGGTCAAATATGAAAAATGGCTAAAACATCCTGTATAACATGTTTTAATGTGAAAAACTGCATTTTTAACTACATTTTATCCCATTCTGACTAGTTTCGTCGCTCTTGAGAGTAAAAAATATAAGAATCCATCGAAAATTTTGGCTTTTCAGATCATTTTAAGTTTATTCTAGGTATTTTATGGGTAAACAAAACAGAAGTGTATTAAACAGCGCGAAGCGCCGAAAAAATTTTAATGTCTTCGCTGCTTTTGTACCCAAATCATTGCAGAAAATGTTTGATAGCTCAAAATCGTCTGACAGTGATTCAAGTCTTGTACCCCGAGGTCGGGGTAATACCCCCTCACCCCCATGGGAATGTGTGATACCTACCTTTAAATAAAATTAAAATAATAGCTTGTTAGCTTTGAACTATATTACACTAATCAATCCTATTGCTACTGTACCCACATCACATGGAGCATATGTGCCCTATATTGTTTGTACTCATATACTCATATTATATGTATTACAAATCCTCGGTCCCTCGGTCCCTCGGCCCTCGGCCTCGGCCTCGGCCGAGGCAAGGATTTCAAAGTTCCCTCGGCCTCGGCCTCGGCCGAGGGAAAACAAGACCCTCGTCCGATCCCTATCCCCGACTTCCTTGTATCAGGTGCAAATTTGTTTCTCGAATTACGGCTAGATGCAGGCCCGTAGCCAGGATTTCTGGGCCGCAGGTGCATAGGTGGGCAAGGTAATGGTGGCCAGGGGGGTTGAAAGTCGAGAACAGTCAAACAGTAAACTTAGGTCATAACATGCATGGTAGTATATTGGAATTTTAGTCGATTTAAGCATAGTAAAAGGTCATTCTTGTGGTCAGATGGTACAGTGGTCGCCATGAAAGATGACGCGCCATCACTCTCAGAATTATAATCGGATGGTGCGGTCGCGAGCGCCGCGTTACGTCCATCATGCGCCATCATCTCTTTTATTCTATTCAGCGCCATTAACCTCCATCATCCCGCTAATCTGGCGATGCGGACGGCGCAATTTAGCTATTAATAGCGTCAACAAGGAAGCACGCACGTGAATGCTGGCGCGCTTCCTTCTTGTTGGTGCTATTAATAGCTAAATTGCGCCGTCCGCATCGCCAGATTAATGGGATGATGGAGGTTAATGGCGCTGAATAGAAAAAGAGATGATGGCGCATGATGGACGTAACGCGGCGCTCGCGACGCACCATCCATCATAATTCTGAGGGTGATGGCGCGTCATCTTTCATGGCGACCACTGTAGATGCCATACAATATATTTTTTCGAAAAATTCCTATTTCTTAACAATGTAATATGTAAGTGGATAGTTTACATACTATACGAGTGACAAACGCTTTTCAAAAAAGTGTAGGACTGTGGAAAATAGCTTGAAGCGGCTAACTTCCCCAAGAGATAACATGATCATAATTTATTTCTAGCGTTTTTACATAAATTTCAAAGCTCCTTTCGTTTTTTGATGCAATTTTTCTGACTTCAATATGCGGGATCGGGGGTGCGGCCGCACCATCTGCACCCCCTGGCTACAGGCCTGAGATGGTGTAGTTGGAAACACGCTTGGCCGGTAACCAGAAACCCAAGTTCGAGTCCCGACGAATCAAATGTTATTCGCTATTCATGCACGCAGGCCCATATCTAGGAGGGGGCGGAGGGCCAACCCCCCGAAAATGGAAAATATTTTTTGAAACACACAAGGGTCCCCCAAAGGAAAAAATGAAAAATTGTCGAAGTAGGTCTAAAACACCACCAAAACAGCTTTTTAGCGTACTTTTGAGCTAGTAAACTCAAAATTTTCCGGCGCTGAGCGCCGGATTCATAGTTTATCCGTAGTTTCTGTCTGCTTGCCCGCCCAAAACCGCTCAAATTTAAGTTGAACATGTTGAGCATGTCAAATTTTTTTTCGGCGCTTCGCCTAGAATTATTCATTTTCTGCATTGTTTTTCTTTGTAAATCACAAACATTAAGTACAAAGACGGAATTAAGGAAATTATTTGTCCGTTGATAGATGAAAAATCAGCTGTGTAGATTGTTTAAACGATATATTTATGTAATATGAGTATGACATAAAATGAAAATTTTTAAAAAATTTTTCTTGAAATTTTTTTATCACCATTGCTTAGCGCTCGTTGAGATACGTTTAAAAATGCCTTTATTTTTACCCATCTTTTAATGGTTCTCGAGATGCCTGATCTCAAAATTCACGTATGTACCTTTGTTTATGTACGTACACATATCATTCAATGGTAATAAACGCTGTCAGGTTCAGAGGTTTATGTATATACGTATGTATTCTTAAACATTGCGATTTTACTTTAAAATGCTGTTTTTTATACATAGTATGTACTAGGTGCCCGGAGCCTCGTCTCTTAATTTTTCGCTATCGACCAATTGGCCGACGGGTCCCATGGCGAATTTGCCCACTTACTATTCGTCATCACAATCTGCTGATTTCACTACCAAATCAGTGGCTCAAGGTCAGATATAATACTTGGTCACCGCACCGGTTCATTAATGAAAGCGTGATAAATTCTGCAACGTTATGCCTTGTATATCTAACATACATAGCTTTTTCTAACTCAAAAAATAATCCAAAAGTACCCATGTAAAATGCTTTGATATAAAATGCATTTTATATATTTTTTAACACGAGAATTAGCAACTTAATCGTCAAGCGCATAATTTTTTATCATTTATCCTGGCTTTTTTACCATTATCAATATAGGAAGTAAAAATGTTAAAATTTGGTCAAAACTTAGAAGTTAGAGCTTCATGAAATTGACAGGACAGGCACATGCGCGTATACCATCATTTAAAAACCGTAAAATTAAGTTTAGAATGTTAAACTTTTCTGGCGCGCATCATCAATTTTGCGACTCGACTTTAATATAATTTTTTTATAAGGAATTCTAGTCGATATGCCCGAAAACACCAAAGATTGAAAATGTGGCGTTTGCTTTACAAAAGTGCATTTTACGGCTTTTTATTGCTTGAGTACTATTGTGCGATAGCGTTTCTGTATGTACATATAGTTACATACAGGCCCGTAACCAGGGGTGCGCGGGGGCCGCACCCCTCCTCCTTGAAATGAGAGAAATTGTTTGTTTCTCTAAGGGTCCCCAAAGAGAAAAATTGAAAATTGGCGAAGTGCGTCTGAAATACCGCTTAAACAGGTTTTTAGCGTACTTTTGAGCTAATGAACTCAAAATTTTCAGGCGCTTCGCGCCATATTTATCGTTTATGTATAGTTTTGTCTGCTAAACCGCTAAAAATCGCTCAAATTTGAGTTAGACATAGAGAGCATGTCAATTTTTTCCGGCGCTGTGCGCCGGATTCATTATTCAGCTGTAGTTTTTGCCTTTTAGCTCACTTAAAACAGCTCAAATTCGAGTCGTGACATGGGAAACATGAAATTTTTCCAGCGCTTATCGCCATATTTATTGTTTATATATGTTTTTTGTCTTTTAGCCCGCTCAAAACCGCTCAAATTTAAGCTTGACATGCAGAGTATGTCAATTTTTATCGGCGCTTGGCGCCGGATTATTCATTATCTGTATTGTTTTTCTCTGTAAAGCGCAATGATTGAGTACAAAGGCAAGAGATAGCAAAAAATTTGTCGATTCAGTGATGAGAAATCAACTTAAATGATAAAATTTCTGTATCAAAATATAGAATAAAGTGAAAAATGTTCAAAAATGTTTCTTAAAATTTTTCTTCACCGTCGTATAGAGCTCCTAATGGTTCTCGAGATATCTGGCCTCAAAACTTTTCGCCTCCCTCCCGAAATAAAATCCTGGTTACGGGCCTGATTACATATGACTCTTTATATTTAAATCGTTAAGGCAATATTGCGCCTATTCTTCGTCAACCGAGCTCAGTATTGACCACATTGATTGGTCCCGAAACAATCGTCAACAGTCAGGTCAAAGGTCACAAGCGGTCATTTAACCCCACTTCGCTGAACAGGCAAAAACCGATTTTTTGCGACGTTTGCAAAATAAGCTGCGCTGGACAGCTAGTGGGCTTTCCTTATTTATTGTTTAATGTACATATAAATACACGCATGGTCATAGAGGGGGCTGAGAGGAGGTTATGACCCCTACCTAAGGTTTTGTAAAACGAGGTACTGTCAGACGATTTTGAGGAAACGAAAGGTGCTGCAAGACAATTTATGAGCTAACTGCTGAAAAAGGCTGAAAATTCTACCTGAAATGGTCAAAAATATCAAAATTTTCCGGCGTTTCGCGCCGTATTGATAATTTTTTTGTATATTTTATCGCTAAAAATCTATGAATTAGCCGAACTTCACTAATAACGGTCAAGAAACCCAGTTTACCGCATATAACGTGCTACTGTACTTAGACTTTTGGGGACCGTCTTTATACCTGTACAAAGAGACCTATTCAAGAACGCTGACCACGATTCACTATATGACTATTCCTGGATTTCAGCCCCCCTCAGGCCACCCTACCTTGCCCGTATATGTATAAATACGAAATATATTCACATATGTAATTTATCTGCAGAGCGTGGACGGAACAGACATACAATTTGTTAGTCTTGCCTGCCTACATACATACTATGTTGCGGCATATGTACATATATATGTTTACATATTACGTTCATGTGCGTGGTAAAAATCCTGAGAGGGAGGGGGATATCTTAAATCAATTTAAAGTTAGCTTCATTACACTTCCCTTTCTGACGCACTGCGTACTAAGAGTTTTTTATAATTGGGAAGTCCACATCACATAATGAAAGCTTGAGTTGGGTCTCAGCAGTAAGATATATTTTTTGCATTTGGATTATTATGCATCGCATATAAATTCCCCAAGCACAGGCGTACGCGAAGGCGATGGAGCAACCATCTTTCAGTAGACGCAAACAATTTTTTAAAAATGGCAAAATAATGCACAGAGATACAGTTTAGGCGAGAAACGTTTGAAGTTTACATTTTGTTTATTGATTTAATGTTTTTCTAGACCATCTCAAGTGGTGCTCTAAACATTGATTCACACATGTTAACAATTCGAAACTTTGAGAGAGGCAGCCGTCCATTTTTTTGGGGCTTAAATGACCTTCGATTTTGAGGCAAAAATAGTAAAAAACCTAAAAATGGTCTGAAAACATTTGTTTTACAAAAAATTGGGGCTAGAAATCTATCTTTAAGGAACGGTCGGGTGAAAGATGTGTCTCCCAAACCTCCATTAAATGTATGCATGGATTACTTCACGACACGATTGAATTATGAATTCATGAATTACGTTTGTACGTGTATCATACATGTTAGAGGAGGATGGGTGGGATTTCCCCACCCAAAGTTGGACGTCCCTTCATTTTCCAAATCGAAATTTTTAAACACCGACCCCCCCCCCTCCCCTAGAAATGGCCGGGGACCCCCACCCAATATTCAATATTTTGAGCCGTCACATGTATATATGAGGTAAATAACTCGTTATTTGTAGACATATAAGGAGCACATCGAAGGTCAAAGACATAAGAAAAAAGTTACACAATTGGAAAAAGGAGAAGAAGGCAGCTTGGCTCGGAACAAAATCACATATAAGTGCGAAGTGTGCGGCGTCGTTTGTCCTGGAAATGATACTTACCAAGCGCACGTCAAGGGCAGCAAGCATCAGAGGGTAGAATTTTAAACCTGACGGTGTTTTTATTGTAATGAAATACCTGTGTTGTATATGCATACAAAGCTAATATTCACATATGCACACTGAGGAAGTATGGGGGTTAGTCCCCTACCACAACTTTTGAAAGGCGTACCCCTCCCCCGTCAGGTCATTTGTAGACTAAAACCTATTGTTGGAATTATGAAAGAGCGCCAATCGATGCCTAACAGTATAATCTGAAGTTTTGTTCAGTTGTACTCTGTCCATTCATTCATTCACTCGGACACTTCTTGTCTATTATTTTGTGCATATTTGATAGTCCAAGTCATTCCATCATTCTTATAATCATTTGTTTTCATGCAAACTCAATCACGAATATTCAGGAAGAGTAAAATGCAACAAAATAAAGCATTTTTACGGGTTGTGAGTGTGACGGGGAAAAATGTAAGGAACAGCAAAAGTGTTAAAAAATCAACATAAATTCATCACCTCAGCGCCATAATTAGCCGTACAAATTAATGATTAACCCCCTCCCCTAAGGAAACTCGCTTTAAACCCCTCCCAGAACTTTTGACCGTGTGCATCTATGCTGTTGTTATACTAATATTACTTATAGTTCATTTTGTCTTGTAAATTTTTCAATCAGCAATCATTTTTGCCATGTGTCACATTAGTACGTAGGCCCCTATTTACTTCGTTTCTCATAATTTTTAGCGCAATGCATTGCTTTGAGATGGTTCCCGACAATTTTATATGTGTACGCCGTGACAGTTTCAGTCTTTTTTACAAAAAACCAGCTGAAAACATTTAAATAATACAATAGACGGGTAAATGTATTTTTCATAGTTTGTCGAACACTGTCGTAAAACACTCATAAATCGAAGATGAAATATTCAAGCAAATATTTTGGGTCGAGTCAGGGACATTGAATTTTTAGGAATAATTTGATGCATGAGTGGATAAGTCAACCGTAAAAGTTCTTTAGTCAAGTATGCTTGAGGTCTTGATCACACGGTAAGTCAGGAAATTCTGACCTCCCCTCCCTCGCTTTAATGCGAAAATCGTTTTTGGCCATTTTTAGGTGTTTCCGCCATTTTCGGCCAAGAATTGTAGGTCGTCTATTCCTCCCCGAGCCCATCCCCCTTAAAAATAGCCGGGGACCCCTTCCCAAAATTTCGATCCGCTGCATGTACATATGGTAGCATACGTCCTACTTCAATTTTTAAATAATCGAATTTGTTGCAATTTGAACCAATATCGATCTTCATAGCCACTCAATCTGCCGCAGAGAACTCAGAAAGACCTAAGACTTGATATTTTTCTGATAATTCGTTTTTATCGATTCTTGCACGTTCATATATTATTTTTACTAATTAATGACAGGCACGTATCTCTGGGGGGAATGGGGGGTTCGGACCCCCCAAAATTCAGAAAACTCGGAAAGATAGGTTTTGGCCTTTTTGGGCTTAGTCCCCCCAAAAATTAGTGGTGGTCCTTCAAAAATAGGACGGCCAGCTACGTGCCTGCCTAATGCTTCTTCAATTTAAGGCCTTAAAAGTTCATTTGTCTATGGGAAAACCTATCGAAAGTACGGAACCTACGATAATCACTCCGCAGGGAGTGCTGAAAAGTAGCGCAGTGAAAAGCGAATCTACAAAGCAATCTGATGGTATGCACTCCTGATTTATGAATCGTCTTGATCCTAATACAATTTTTCTGTTTTAACATTTTTCATTAAATGATTACGTATATATTATCACTGCTTTCATCAACCCATATTGTTTTAGTGTTCCTATTACCCTTCGACATAATCTGTGCACATATGGTTAAACGAGCTAAAATCGATTTTTGTATAATCGACGTGTTTATTAGTATTCCGGGTGAATGCTCGGAAATTATGTTATTTCCTCTGGGCCGTATGACAGAAGGCGGAATAGTGCTATTCCGGGATAAAACAGTGGGATAAAAGGGCGGAATAAAATATTTCGGTATTACAGAAAGCGGAATAAACAGTGATATTCCAGGAATAAAGTTGGTATGACAGAACGCGGAATAGCGCCGTTCCGGGCGCTAACCTCGGTATAAAACGGCGGAATAAAAATAAGCGGTATGACAGAAGGCGAAATAAGTTATCTCGGGAATAAAAACAGCCGCTTTTATTTTTTTATTCCGCCATTTTATACCTGGTCAGGGCAGGTTTAAGTCAGCGGAATAGTAGTAAAAATCGTTTCTAACGCGGTCTTAAAGGGTGTAAATGTGTCGAAAAATTTTAATAAGATAGTCAATCAATTCCTTTTTATCCAGAAATTCAATATTGTTGTTCTCGCTTGTATTTACGATCAAAAAGATGCAGAAATTTCTCTAGTTCGTTTGCTCCACGAGTGCAGCTCGTCTATAGTCTGTTTCACATAACTTCGTGCATAAATTCTAAGAATTTTCAACGACAGTAAGCCGAGGGTTACGATAATTATATATCAGATCAATGCTATAATCGCAATCTGTCAGCTTATTGTCGAAGATAGTTTTAAAATTTATGACCGAAGTTGTGTGAAACAGACTATAGTTGAACTCTTGGTAGGGAGATTTTAAAATTTTTCGATCATGCATTACTAAACACGCCGAGTGGAGTGAAATAAAAAATTAATGCAGTAAGTAGTAAGTATAATCAACAAGTTGACAGAAATATTCACCATGAGTACGCAAAAAAGTTGTTTTCCATGCGCAAACTATGATAAATTTTTTGATCTCGATGGTAATGGTTTATTTTTATTTTTGTTTCCCGTAGAAGCAAGCAAGCGCCTCCATTGAACCGAATTATGAAAAATTTATTTGGTAACATTCAGAAGTCTCATGTCAATTCCATGCATCAATGCACAAGTTACACGCGCGCGCTACACACAACATTGTATTAGGATTTCGAACGAATAACGTGACGTGATTACAGTATGCAGTAAGCGTTAGACGAGCAATCTACACAAAACTAATGGAATGCATAGCTTAACCCTGGGATAGATTCAGTTATCCTAGGAATTAGCAATTCCTCGCGTATTTCGCGTTCTGTAATACCAAATTTTCTAATTCCTGGGATTGCTTATTCCGTCCCTTAACCCAGGAATAGCTATCACGAGAATAAGTTTTATTACGAGAATAGCTATTCCCGGAATAGGGCTTATCCCAGGAATAACTTATTCCGCTTTCTGTCATACGGCCCTCTGTGTATAATACATGATATATATGATCTTTACTAAACAAAATTGTGTAAAATAGAGAGAAGGCCGAAAAACATTGCTGTCTAGCCTCTTTTTGGCTCAAAAAGTAGCTGCATATCCTCTTTAGACTCTGAAACATACCGCGTGACTTCAAAAAGGCTATTTAGTTCTTTTTTTGAGTCTCAAAAGTATTATATCTATTTCCCGACTTCGAAAAGGGTTCACTATCTATATTTAATCCAAAAAGGCTATATACTCGTAGCTATGTTTGTTAGTTCAAAAAGGCCATGTATGTATTTGCCAAAAATGCTCGAAAACGATGGTTTTAAAGCGATATGTACCATCTGATGTAGAATCGTTTTTTACAAAGACTTAGCTATCTCCAAGTTTTTAATTTTCACCCTCTCCCTGGAAGTTTGACCTTATGATGTTGTACATACCTAACTAAATATATATTATTCCGTTTTTCGAAATCTTTTCAACTTGCGTCTGAAATTACGCTAAAGATTTATATCTTTTTAGGCGATGATGCCAATAGCGAGGATAAGAAACAAAGCATTTGTAAGTGATGCGCACATACATGTAACAGAAAGCTTTGGGGATCCACCATCCAAAGTTGGACGTTCCTTATTTTCCCTAAAATCAGAAAATTTTAGACCCCTTTTCCCGATTTCTGAAAAAAACTGCATTTTTTGACCATTTTTACGCGTTTTTTGGCCATTTTGGAGGTCATTTACTCCTCTCACCTAAAAATGGCCTGGCTGGGGACTTTTACCAGAAATTTCGAGCCGTTGCTGTTAAATTTGTTTTGAAACATAACATGTATTCTATTAGTAGAAATGGCCTCCAGGTCGCCGAGAAAATAAATAAATGGCATTAATAGGTATTATGTGGCACGCAGCGCCGAAAAAAATTACTGAAATTATGGTCACGGACGGCCAAAAATCATTGCAAATTAAATATACATTCTTTAAGTCGCCAAATATTTTTGGCCAATAGGAGGCAGCCTTCCCCCTTAAATCCGCGTCTGGCGTAGACCATCGATTCTTTCTTATATAAAATAAGAACTACTAACAGTTGTGACCTGGAAAATTAATACGTAAAATTATAATGGTTTTTCGATGATGATAGGTTAAATTTCGTACAATAGTGATGAAAATTGAACAAAATACGCGACAGATTACTGGGCAATACTGTACATATTTACATTAAAAGGTGCATTTTTACTGACGCCTGGCGAATTTTTTTATTAAGCCGATGTAATCGCCATGTACGAAAAGGACATTGCTCCGGTGGGAGCCAGCTATGTAGAGGTACAAGGGATGGGAAAAGCGGTCAGTTATCACTGTAAACTATGCGACTGCCGTTTCAATGACCCTAACGCCAGAGACGCTCACTTGAAAGGACGCCGACATAGGCTTCAGTACAAGGTATATTTCTCTGTTTTCGTTTTTTTGCTGAAAATTTGACTCATTAATCGGAATTTCCGCATTAACTCGGTCATCGACACATGAAAATCTTTCCTTTAAGCTGTTTACACACAAGGGCATAGGGAGGTGTGAGAGGGGTATTACCCCTCAGATTTCGAAAAACTGGGTACTGTCCGGCGATTTTAACAAAACATTAATTGCAGCTGGGAAAATTTTGATTCTATTGTCGAGAAATACAGCTAACTCAACTAAAAGGTTGATCAATCTCGTCGTTTACTGCAAAGTATTAATTTTATTATATTCTTATATATCTTGTCAGTCATTTGCCGCATAATAGTGCGTTTATATTGTTTAAAATTGGCATTTTTCGACAAAAATATATTTTAGAATTGATTTAATCTACCTTGTGGCCTCAATAATTATATTCTAATATGCTTGAGTAGGTAACAAAATCAATATATTGCCTGTAAAAAAGCGCATGTTGTGACCCTATGTTTACTATATGACCGTTTTTGAATTTCACCCCTCTCTGGGCGCCCCTATGTACCTTGCCCACAGACGCTGTTTTGTCGTGCACGCGCCTATCCTAATAATTTGGCCAACCCAAAAATCCTACTATTGCCTTAATCTACTACTGCCTTTCCGGCTGTAGGGATTGCGAGAAGAGGAGTAATTTCTGTCTCTAATTCACTTAGGTTTAGGCTTAGTAGTAATGTCCATTCAGCATGATGCTAGCAGGTAAATCATGCCGGAACGACAATAGGGGAATAAGGCTGTAGTTGGATATTTGGCATAATAATTTGTGGAGTTTCTGGTTTGAGTTCCATTTTCTATAATTCTTCTTAAGCATGGGCTAGGTCGAGATTCTTCGGATTTTGCGCGGGCTCAGAAATCTTTAATGGTCAGAAAAGATCTTAACTTGGGGTTTGAAAATGTTTTACTCCAGGGTCAGCCGGAAAGGTCCGGCGATTTTGAGTTGATGGAACGTTTTTTGCATCATTTATGAGGTCAAAAGCAGTAGAAACGTCAAAATTTTTTCGGCGCTTCGCACTAGATTAGTACTTTCAATTACTTTTTACTCAAATGCGCTCAAAATTGATAAATTTTTGCATTTCTCAGTCTTAAAAATGATAGAATGCAGTCAAAATGAGCTACATATGCTCCTAAAATGCGATATTACCAGGAAAAACGTTTTATAGTCTATTTAGACCATTTTGATCATTAAAACAGCCAAAAAAATCGTCAACGTTAAATTTGCTGTTTTGAATTTTTGGAATTTCACCCCCTGCCGACTTTAACCTTGTGCACCTATGCTCCGCGGGCATGCCTGTGTTCTTACTCGTGGACTTTGACCGTTCATGTGTGTAGTGTAGCTAACTTAGTTTCTGCCTATTATTTGAAATTTTATTTATTGGGTTTTCCATCCTTCCTTTTTTCGTATTGATGACTTCCTGTTATTTGATTTCGCGCTAGTCTTGAACTTAACGCAGTATTAAACCGATCTGTGTTTTAAAATGCATAATGCATGCTAAAATAAAAACGAGGGAGCATGGTGCTTCATTAATAACGCTTGCGAGGTAAATTTAAACTGTTTGCACTTCATAAACGCAGTAATGGCTCGTAGTATAATTATCTAGATAGATTTGCACTATTTCCTGCTCCTTTTTGCTTTCCTTTTACTAGCAGCGTGCTTTATTTTTTACTTTTTGATCATTTTTTTATTTCTGCGCCTCTATTCTTTAAATCTCATGTATTGTTTTTATCACGTATGATGCGTATTCTATAGTTTCACTATTTTTGCAGAAAAAGGTGGATCCGTCAATCGAAGTAGACATGAAATTTAATCCGAGGGACAAGCGCTCATTGTAAGCAGATTTGATCGCATATTTATTTGAATTTTAGATTTTGCTATATGAGAATATAACTTCACATGTTTCGAGAAAGATAACTTAATGTATGGGACATCTGAATGGTTTATGATTTAGAACCACAGAATCTTTGTGTATACTGTAGTAAATAATGCTTGTAAGTCAAGAAATTCGGATCACCCGATTCTTGGGTGAGTGAACACGTAGGCGGATTCAAGGGGAGGGGGCGCCCCTTCCCATCGGCCCAAAATAGTTGGCAAGATAAAGACTGGATATGCAGTTTGCAATTATTTTTGGCCGTCACTGATCTAATCCGGGGCTTCGCGCCGGATAATACCTATTAGTGACATTTATGTATTTACTTTTTTGGCGGCCTGTGTAGTGATCGAGCGGAGGTCCATTTCTCACCTTCGGCCGAAGCCGAAGCTTCGGCCTGTCATACCTTCGGCCGAAGGCCGAAGCCGAAGGCCCTATAATGTACATTGTGTAGATAGAAAGAATAAATAGAACATCACGAGGTTTGCATAAATTTAAATAGTAAGCAGATCGCATCAAAGTTTATTCTTGTCAAATATAGCGCAATAAAATTTATATCGTGTGACTAAATATCTTGATCAACTTCGATTTCGTCGTAATATGCGTTTAAAAATCTAATTAATATAGGTTCCTACAAAAGTGTAAAGCACAATAATCGAACACAACCTGTTGAAATCACAAAATTATAGCTTCTTTAACATTCAAAAATGCAACATTAATATAAATAGATAGGTAATCAAAAATACATTTATATAAATTGAGTAAGCAAACAGGAGCTGACAAAGTCGGTTGGAAGCTTTATTGCAGTAAATAATACAAATCGATGCAATCCAAAAACGATGTACAATGACAATTAAGCTGAATAATTTATAACGCTCCCAATTGATTCTCATAAACTCAAAACAAAGATTTACAAGAACCTTCGGCCATTTTTTGCGCCAGGTCCAAAAATGGCCGAAGCTTCGACTTCGATCACTACCTGAAAGTCATATTTTTGCTTAAAGAAACGGTTTTAAAACGATTTCAAGAACGGAACAGCTTTTTTTCAGCATAGATTTCTCCTGTTTTCACGCATAAATTTTAAAATTTTTAATGTTTCTCGTCAAATACCACAGATACGGGAAATCGAGCAATAATTATAGCTGCTATACGTTTTTCCTCTAAAATTTCAAAGGATTTCCGCGCCAGATTTTCGCTGAAATCAGAAAAACTTAATTATCTTTTCTAGCAAAATAGTCAAAAATTTTTAAAAATTTCTCGAAAAAATGTTGCGCTAAAAGTAATCTTAAATAATATGTAGTAGACAACGTAAAACGTTGAAAAAACTCTTTCGCACGTGAAAGGTATATTTTTGGACTTCTTTTTGATTGTTTCTAGAAAACTTGGGTTACCGCCCCCCCTCCCTTAAGAAAATCCTAGATCCGCCACCGAGTGTTTATACATAATAGCTATCGGAGAAACACGCTTTCTCGAGGTGGGGTTTTTGATTTTAATACATACACATGCATGCAACAGGGGGATGAAGAACCCCAACCCAAAGTCGGACGCCCCCCCTACCTCCCAGAGCCAGAAATTTTTTGACCCCTCCATTTTTGGAAAAAAATTGAATTTTTTTGGCCATTTTTATGCTTTTTTTGTAATTTTTGGCCAAAAATTGGAATTCATACACGCCATCCCCTAAAAATGGTCGGGAATTCTCCTCCCGAAATTTCCAGCCGTTACATGTTTGCACGCGCATCGTACATGTATTTTTCAATGTCGATCTCTGTTAGTATCGAAACGTTTTTAAAGCAACAGCGTCTAAACTCGTTTCTGTGATGGTTTTTATTGGTTTCCATTTTTCTATTTCCTATCAATTTCTATTCAAAACTCGTATCGCTCCATATTGGTTAATTGATGCTTTGGTTTCATTCGGTTTATTGTTCCAATCGTTTTTTACAGGCGATTAGAACCGGAAGTTATTCCTTACCCTACAATGCTTCCTTTGTTCGGTCGAATAAACACGTTTGCTCCGGTAATGACTAGACATGCAAAGCATGGGAATTCTTGAGGGTGCTGAAATTGCAAAATATCTTTTCTAACCCAAAAGTGTTGGATACCTTCAAAATATCGTTTTTCGGCATTTCTAATGATAAACATCAAAAAAAATTTTCAAAAAAATAAAAAAGTCGCACAAATTTAACAAACTATAGTCAAAACATGACTATATGGCGTGAAGCGTCGAAAATTCGACACTCTTGAGCAAATAGCTTAAAAATGCACCTTTTCTACGAATTTTCAGGAAATTTTTTTTGGAAAAATGGCGAATTTCGGGGTTGAAAAAATTTCTGGGGTGCTGTGAATTTTTTATGGGGATTAACCCTCTTAACCCCCCAAATCATGTATGGTAATGACCTTTACTTGATGCTCAGTTTTTACACACTTTTCTATCCCGTACACTGAATATAATATGTAAGTTGTTTGAAGATGAATAAATCTTAACAAACTTAGTCCTTAATTTAATCATATTTTCTCATTCCACATGCATTTTCTATACGTACTAACAAGCTAATTGAATTGCACAAAGATTGATTTTGAAGTATTAAAAGTGCGCGCATGTAGCCGAATAAATGATTAGTAGTAACATCCCGAACTGCCGGAAACTGGAATTTTTGCTGAAAAGTGCCTTAAAAAGCGTTATACATAATTACTGTACTGTTGCCTGAAAAAGTTAGAATCCATTAGCACATAGTTCCCTAACGTCGAAAGTTGAGGGGGGTGAAATCCAAAATTTAGGACCACTAAATTCAAAGTCTAGCCTTTTTTGCAGGCCAAATATGAAAAATGACCAAAACATCGTTTTCATGTGAAAAACTACATTTTTACTACTTTTTGTACCATTCTGACTAATTTTGTCACTCTTGTAAGTAAAAACTAAGTAAAAAATATAAAAATTCATCAAAAATTTTTCTTTTTAAATTATTTTAAGTTCATTCTAGGTATTTTATGGGTAAACAAAACAGAAATTTATTAGCCGGCGCCAAGCGCCGAAAAAATTTTAACATCTTCGCTGCTTTTCACCCAAAAATGATGCAGAAAATGTTTGATAACTCAAAATCGTCCGACAGTGATTAAAGTCTCGGATCCTGAGCTGGGGGTTAAACCCCCTCACCCACCCCTATGGAAATGTGTGCATTAGCATATCGCACATCAGAGCGACGCAATTTTCAGTAACATAGTGCTTAACAAACCGTGATACCACAGTTTTTCATATTACAATTTCGGTTTAAAATCAACAATCAGCATACATATACATGATCCTAGGGTTTGGGGAATTTCTGACCCTCTCCCAGATTTTTTGGTTTTCGAAAAAATCGTAGGAAAGGTGCTGCTTTAAGCATCGTTAAGGATCTTTTGGCGCAAAAGTTTAATATTATGTGTATATATGCTCATGTTTTGACCATCTTTTGTTCAATTTCCTTTATTTTCTCATTTTTCTGGACTTTTTGAGTCTTTTTATGTTCTATGAACAGAGCGCATCGTCAGAAACGCCTAAAATGATTTTTTTGTCGCATAGCCGTCGTTTTTGAGCCCAAAAGAGCACTTTAGAAGAAAATTTCGGTCTCACCCTCTAGAATTCCTATTTATGCATTTCTGTTAATCACAGTCAGGCTCGTATCTAAGATCCGGTCAGGAAGAGAGGGTGAAGGTGGGGTTCGGACTTAAAGTAAATTGGTTAATATCTCGCAAGTTTTCTGGGAATAGCTCGTAAAAACCGCATTTTCCGACGTTTTTTAACATGTTCTATACGTTAATCTCATAAAATTCGAACTTTTCGAAAAAGATTATGAAAAGTATGTATCATTTTTCTGGCCGCCCCTGGGGAAAAATTCTAGAAGATAATTCACAACGAAATTCGACGATTTTTAGGCTAACCGATGCAATTTTTCTCATCTTTCCGTGCATTATATTAACTTTTTTTCGGCAAAGGGGGTCGGCACCCCCCCCTAAATACGGCCCTGATCACAGTAATGTTTTGTAGGCTGCTCCTACATCGATGGACGACAAATACGTCTATATGGCGCACGAGGCGCTGAAATTAAGCGGAGAAGAGGTGTCAATAATCGAAAAAACTGTAACCAATGTTGAAATGGCGTTAAAGCTCGTTTCTGACGATTTGGCGCAAAAGTGAGCGAATGAGTGCTGTTTGTTTTTTGCGTTTTTGCCAATTTCGTCGCATTCTCCTTAGCTATCCTCATATATGTAACATCTCAAAATTTTGGGAGGCGTCCTTAGCCATTTTCAAGGAGAGGGGATAAACGACTCCAATTTTTGGCCAGAAATCGCAGAAAAACGGATAGAATAGCCAAAAGCGCAAGTTTTTGCCAAAAATCGCGGAGGGGGTCAAAAATTTTCTGACTCTGAGGCACTGTTTTTTGTACTCGGCAAAGATTTTTCCCGATATACAAAGACTTTTCGGGACTGTCTTTGTACATGTACAAAGATTTTTAGGGAGACAAAAATTGCAAAAAAAGGTCTGAAATTCGCTAAAATTTTCGGCGCTTCGCACCGAAATGAGTAATAGTGTGTTCTATCTTTATAATGCAGAAATTGCATTTCAAAAGGAAAAATGTCAAATTTTTCGGCGCTTCGCGCTGTTTTATGACGATTCTTAGTGATTTTTTCCCGTAGAGACCCAGAAATTAGCTAAAATACACTACCAAAAGTCGAACAACTCTGTTTTTACCACTCTAAAATCGCTACTGTACCGTATTATCGTACCCGAAAATTCGTGTCTACAAAATATACAAAGATTTTTTGGAAGACAAAAATTGCAAAAAAGGCCTAAAATTCGCAAAAATTTTCATCGTTTCGCGCCGAAATGAGTAATTGTGTGTTCTATATATCTTTATAATGGCAGAAATTGCATTTCAAAAGGAAAAATGTCAAATTTTTCGGCGCTTCGCGCTGTTTTAAGACGATTCTTAGTGATTTTTGCCCTTAGAGACTCAGAAATTAGCTAAAATACACTACCAAAAGTCGAACAACTTCATTTTACCACACCGAAATCGCTACTGTACCATATCATAGTACCCAAAAATTTGTGTGTACAAAATGTACATACAAAGACTTTTGAGGACCATCTTTGTACATGTACAAACGGACCTTGTACAAAAAAAAACATTGCTCTCACTTAGTGCTGCATACTATGCAAATTTGGCTACCCGGGGTTCCTGTCATTTTATTACCCGGGTAATTCGGGGACCCTGGTAGGAATAACATAAGGTAGGAATGCAAGAGACACCCTGTTTTTCCGGGTGGGGTGGTCGGGGCTGGCGCGCATCGTGATCCGGGAGCCCGGAAAACTTGGTAGGAAGAGAGAGAGCACTTTTAAGTTGAATCGTAACGTCTAAATTCTTACAAAATTGGTCGAATTTCGGTCCTGAATTTAGCCTAAGAGAATCAAATTAATATCCAAAATCCATCACCAGCATCGAAAAATGTTGTCATTCTTGCCATTTGCAACCGGCATTAAAAGAAAAAACAAATCGATAAACTAGTAAACTGGTGCCAAATTATTTTCATATCTTTCCACGATATCCAGTTCAAATCAAGCTTCAACAGAACGAAAGATAAATCAATGAACTCGTATGACTTTTCCGGCTAATACAAGCTTTTGAATTTAATGTTTGAATTTTGAACTCTAAAAGGTGAAATAGCAGAAATTGACCGGAACAGCGCAGAGCACCGAAAATTTTTTGACACCTCTGCATTTATTAAATTTTCTGTGGGCATTATAAAGGCACAAAGTACAGAAAATATCGGGTCCTGAAAACATTCCACATTTTTACGGCTCCACACATCTTGCTAATTCAAATCTTTATTTTATTATGTCAGGTTGGTGCAAATTTCTAGTTAATAATCAAAATTGACATATTTTGAATTGCAATTCATATAGCCGAGCTTTCCAGCTTGCTTGGTAGCAGACAGCTACGTCTATCAGAACAAATAGAATAATAAGCCTAAAAAAGTGCGAAGTAAAGCTAATTGAAAAACGCGTCCAAGTCAGAGGAGTTAAATCCATACATGGGCCGCTCAAAAATTATAGGGTTCCAAAACTTTTCGAAGTCAAAAAGCGCCTGATAATATATGGTAGGGCGAAAAAACACCGTTTTCTTGCGTTTCTCAATGAGAGCTATCCATTAGCATCAAAAAATCGCAGAAACACAAAAAATTCTGAAAATCAATTTCTGGGGCGTCTAGCGGATTTTTTGGGGGGAGAGTGTGAATTCTGGGGGTCTAGACCATATGTGGGCAGCACCGAAATTTTGGGAGTGTGAAAAAATTTCTGGGGGGTGGTGGTGAAAAACACCATTTTCCGACGTTTCTCGTTGAGCACTCTTCCTTGGCATTAAAAAATCGCTAAAAAAGCAAAAAAATTTCAAAAATTGAATTCTGGGGGGGGTATTCCAACTTCTGGGGGGATGCATACCCCTAACTCCCCACGCCCACGTCCCAAGCCTCCCAATGCCCATGTTCTGTTATATCTTGTAATCCCAACAAATATTAACGCTTGACGCGCATATCTACTAGCAAGAATATATATGTACATAGGTATAAGGGGTAGGGTAGGGTCGTACTATGAACACGGTAAAGCACGCTTTACTTGGCCCCGGCCAGGCCCCGGCCCCGGCAAAAAGGCGGCCCCGGCACAGCTCTAATATATATATATATATATATATATATATATATATATATATATATATATATATATATATATATATATATATATATATATATATATATATATATATATATATATATATATATATATATATATATATATATATATATATATGTGTGTGTGTGTGTGTGTGTGTGTGTGTGTGTATTCAGCCCCATATTCAGGATATTGTTTCGGAGTGGGGACCACCAAAATTTTGAAAACGTATATAATGCGTTTATACACAATTTTATGCGCTAAAACGACGTTTTTCGACATGTTTGACGTATTGGTACACATCTGCTGGTTGTGTTGATAAAGTGAACAAATATTGAGTAATTCGAGAAAAGTTTTTAGATTTTTATGATTTAAACTAAATGTAGCCTTTTTTGAGGACAAACAACGCAAAAACATGAATATTATTGAATTCTTGCTCGATGCGCCGGGAAACGTTGAAGTCTTCTTAATCCTTTTAAGCTCTGTTTTGGAGTTTGTTGAAGGTAAGCAATAAATAAATTATATTTGGCGCGGAGGGCTAAAAAAGTTTTGCATTATTGTTTTAAGAGCAATTTATAGGTTTCTAAATGGGAAATGCAGTTATCATGCTTGGCGGGAGGCATCGAAAAACTTCGAAATTATTCTTCTACGCTAAATTTTGCAACTTTCTGAACATAAGCAACGCCTGGCGTTAAAGCGCCAGAAAGTTTCAACTTTTTTATATCCTTTTAAGCGTCGTTTTGAAGTTTAGCAATATAAATTTCATCTGGCGAGAAGCGCTGGAATTTTTCGATGTTTTTATACTGTCAAGCTCATCCTTACAGCTTTACGGAAACAAACAGCAGGAATTAAATCTGGTGCGAAGCGCCGGAAAATTTACACGTTTTTATGTTCTTAAGCTCAATTTTGTGCCTTGTTGAAGATTTGACATGCAGAAAATTTGATACAGCCAAAAATGCAATCGAAAAAATAAATTTAAATATGTATCAAACAGTTATCGTGGTCGAATTAGTGGCGCGAAACGCCGTGAATTTGGGCAATTTCGCGCTGGGGAACGTCAAAAACCTAAATAGTCTCATAGGTGAAAATTCAAAAAATCATTTCGAGGGATTCTCCCCGTAACTCCCGCTTCTCCCTCTAAATACGGGTCTTAATGTATTATGTAATGACTGAAGGAGTTTCAAAATCAAGAGTTAATCAAACATCCATTCAAGTACAATCTTATCTGAGTTGACTGAATCCGAAATACTGATCGTTCTAAGTTTCATCAAGACGACAATAATGTCCAATTTATATCTGTGAGCAATTAATTATTAGCTTCCAAACACATTGGATCATGCCATAGACAGGCACCTGGCTGGCCGTCCTATTTCGGGGGGACTAAGCCCAAAAAGGCCAAAAATAGCACAAAATAAGGCTTAAAAATATCTATTTTCCCGATTTTTCTGAATTTGGGGGGCATTTCCCCAGAGATACGTACCTGGCCATAGACATATTGGTTGGTTTAGGTCTCACTTTAAAAACAAGAAGTCGTTTGATAAGTACACCATCTAATCCGATTCCCACCAAATTTCGCGTGATTGCCATGATATTTGAAATTTTTTTCATTGGCATTCGGGAACAGATATACCCGGGTACTCTGGTAATGAAATTTTTCTATCCGGGTACCCGTTGGGTACGCGGTGTGCAGTTCTACTGTGAGGCACTGGGGACGCCAACGGTTCGAAATTTCAGACGGGGTCCCCGGTCATATTTAGGGAGGGGGTTAAATGGTAAATGACCTTGAATTTTCGGCCAAAGACGGCCACAAAACACCGAAGAACGGTTAAAAAATTCAATTTTTTAAAAAAATCGTGGGGAAAAAATTTTCCTGGCTTTGAGAAAATTGGGACGACCAATTTTTTGGGTGGGTATCCCCCTATCCCCCTGTTACATGTTTGCATCACCCCCTGTTACTTTTATGGTTATCCTTGTCTAAACTCAAATGAGCTCGTTCAATTGAGCAGAAATCCCGAATTTGCCGAGGACAAGATGACGTCACTGGCTGGCGATGCGCCAATCGATGACCGTCTGCTGAAGGGCGTGATGAGGGTCGGCGATTTGGCCAAACAAATGCTTATTCGGTCTAGTTTCGGAGTCGAATTGGTCATTTTGTGCGAGTGCAAACCAACGCTCGCCATTCTGCTCGAAGTCGGGCGTCTTTTGCCCATTCATCTTGCTGTAAGAGCTTTTTTACAGAAATAAGCGTGGGACGGTGGCATACATGATCTTGGGGTTGGGGTGGGCAGCACATATGGGCGGCGGGGACTGGGGGTTCTGGACTCTTCCAGAAAATCTGAAAGACCCCAAAAAAACCGATAGACCCCCAGAATTGGATTTTTGGTGCTACACTTGGCAATTTGGCCCCATCAGACCCCCAGAATTTTGTTGCTGCCCATGTTTAGTCGGAAGCGGGATTTGGATGTTTAGAACATTCCTCACTATCCGGTACACCCCCGTCGATTAGACCCCAGAATTTAATTTTTGGTATGCTTTTTGGGATTTTCACCAATTTTACGAAAGGTCGGTGTTTTTTGTATTCGGCAAAGATTTTTCTCGATGTACAAAGACTTTTGGGGACCATCTTTGTACAGATGGACCCTGTACAAAAACAACACTGGGAAAGGTGCTGTTTCACGCGTTTTTAGCTGTCTGTTTGCTCAGAAGTGTCAAACCTTAGCCGGTTCACGCTATTAATGTACTCATTTTTTGACGATGTCTTGATTCGGATCACCCCCATCCTCCCTCTTACATACAGGATTCGGCCAGGGGGCGCAACCAACATAAATTGGACTATGTGTTTCAGAAAATTGTAGGGATAGCTCGCAAAAACCGCATTTTTCGACGTTTTTCGACATGCGCTATCTGATAGATAACAGAATTCGAACTTTTATGGAAACAAATTTTTTTCACTTAAAAAGCTTCAATATAAAAAATGTCCGTTTTTGGTCGCTTCTGAGCCAAAATGATGGCAAATACTTCACATCCGGCGCGAAGGGCCGAAAATTTGAAGATTTGTACATATGTAGCCTATCTAATCTCTTATCATCTTTTTTCCAGTCTATTACTGAAGAAAAATTTGAAATTCATGTTTCATCCGAAAATGCAAACATTTCGCTGGTGCGGGAAAATGAGCCGAAGGTCGAAGTAAAAATCTACTTGACCTCAATCGTCATGCGCGATAATCAACCAGGTTACATTTATTCACTTAAAATACTTCAAGAGCATAGCATTGTAAACAGTTGCATAATCGCAAATATGTAAATAAGTACTCTAGCTGGCATACATGTAATGGCTCGAAATTGGGGATCTTCGGCCATTTTTATAAGGGGGAGGGTAATGACCTCCAATTTTTGGCCAAAAACACATAAACAGGGCTAAAATTTCGATTTTTTTCCAAAAAGGGGGGGGGGTCAAAAGTTTTCCGACTTTGGGAAGATGGGGGACGGCTGACTTTCGTTGGGGGATCACCCCCATCCTCCCTCTTACATACATGTATGCTGGCTGGAGTCTGGGAACGCCCTTCGCTGTTTATATCTGTTTTAATCACGTCGTCTATTTTTTTTTGTTTTTAATTAATGTAATGTTGCTGGAGACTCAATTTAGAATTTTGTGGAACCTCGAGCTTAAGGTGACATGTCAGTTTTTGTAATTAACTTTATTCATTGTTTATTTTATTTAAAAAATTGATTGTCCACAACGATTACGACACAGCATTGGTAATTTTTTTAAATAATTTAAATAAAGTGTTCTTATTTAGTACATTGTTTTTTGATATTTTTCTTCATTTTCACTCTTTACAATACGATGCTCGCTCAGAACACCGAACAAATTCTACTGTTTTTGTTATTCTACTAAATATTTGGCTCTTTATGGTTGAAATTAATGGAAGATAATTAAGCCGACGCCATGAGCCGTAAATTCTTGTACATATGGTTGTGGCTTTCGTCACCTAAAATCATATATACATGTACAGTGGTCGCCATGAAAGATGACGCGCCATCACCCTCAGAATTATAATGGATGGTGCGTCGAGCGCCGCGTTACGTCCATCATGCGCCATCATCTCTTTTTCTATTCAGCGCAACAAGGAAGCGCGCACGTGAATGCTGGCGTGCTTCCTTCTTGTTGGTGCTATTAATAGCTAAATTGCGCCGTCCGCATCGCCAGATTAACAGGATGATGGAGGTTAAGGGCGCTGAATAGAAAAAAGAGATGATGGCGCATGATGGACGTAACGCGGCGCTCGCGACGCACCATCCATTATAATTCTTAGGGTGATTGCGCGTCATCTTTCATGGCGACGACTGTGTGTGAAGCCTCAAAATTTTGGGTGGGGCTCCCGGCCAGTTTTAGGGGGGTTTATGTCCTCCAATTTTTGGCCAACAAACACCTAAAAATGGCCAAAACTTTCAATATTTTTCCAAAAATCAGGGGTTGGTCAAAAAATTTTTCCCTCTGGGGGGAAGACTAATTTTGGGTGAGGATCCCCCATCCCCTGTTACATATACGTATGTCTCCAAATGATGCGAAAACAGTTCATGCATCTGAATTCGCGCGACACTGCCTTACAAGTTTATTTGTGGATTGTTTTGTTTTCTTATGATATAGATTTGTTATATGTATGTCTATAGTGTCATTGCTTGAATCTCAAGGTCTCTAGAAACATCTTCTCTTTATTGTTCATTATTCTCCTTACATTCTAAATTAGCAAGCGTGTTACCCTTCTCAGAAGACCTTGAAATTAACAAGCAACAGGACAATGTAGTTGAGCCATCGAGTATTTTGGATAAAAAGATGTGTCTTGAGGCGTTGGCCAAATTGCGACGGGCTAAATGGTTCCAGGTTTGTCTTATTTTTGGCAGGATAACAAATTTTGCTCATTCGGTCATACAAAGATTGAAGCAATTCTGGTTCACTTCAATCAAATACGTAAATCATTTAAAAACCGATATCCTGTTCAATTAGCCAAAGCCTTATGCATTAATGTACAATTATCGACTTTGTTTAATGTACTTAGCTTTAATTCGTAACGATGCCTGCCTGCACTTTAACTGACGATAAAATCTAAGTGATAAGAATGAAATCCTCTGATGACTGGCCATCTCTCAAATGGTTATTAAACCGATTTAGAGTAACAAATCTAGCGTATTCATGAAAATACTATAATAAAATAAAAAATATAAAATACTTTTTATAAACAAACGATAAGTACATAGCGTATAACGCACAAATCTTAGTTCAGGCAGGTTTTGTCTTACTGCTTGACGGTCATAATGATTAACCTAATCTGCCTTATTAATAAAATCATCCTGAAGCATCTGTATAAGGTTGTAGCTTTTTAAAGGCCAAATGTTTGCCCTATCCGGCTTTGTTGGCTGCTCTGCGCGTATTGAAGGATTTGCAAACGCGTACGGATCCGTGTTGCTTCTTGCCTCAGTGGGTAAGACGCACGTCCTCTTACAACTGAAAAGTTAAAAATATAACGTAGGTATATATACCTTCAAAAAAATGAAAAATTCGAAAGAGTATCTTAAACAATTACGAGATCTTTCGATCGCGAATGGACCTGAAATGTTTTTTAATAAATTCACATAAATTAAGATGAATCATGTCGAAATAACTACTGTAATTTATTTCAACATTAATATTTAAGTAATGAAGCGCGAGTTTTTTGGATTTCGAAGTTTTTGTTCATCTTGATTGTCTTCTTCTAGTCGGTAAATATGTACATGGGTGTTGTAACTGCTCATCATCGTCGAAGAATTCGAAAACTCTTGTCTTACAGTCTTCTAACTACATAACTACATAAATGCACGTGCAGGAGCGTACGCAGGATTTTTTAAGGGGAGGCGGTCCTAAAATTGGTGACCCTATATTTCGGATTATGTCCGGCGGTACACAAAATAAAGTGCATTTTCTGATGTTTCCTAACATGCTCTAAGCAATAAGCTCATAAAATCCAAACTTTTTAGAAAAATTTATTCTTCCCGGTAGACTATGAAAAGTAACGTTTTTTCAGCCGCGCTTGAGACAAACTTAAATGTGAAATAAAGATCCTATGGCGCGAAGCGCCGAAGAATATGTGATCTTTCGATAAAAGATGTTAATTTCCATTATTATGTGTACATTGTCGTACCTTTTCCATATTTTTGCCGCTTAAGGGGGAGGGCGACCGCCCCCTCCCCGCCCATCCTTCGTACGCCCATGTGTATGTTTATTCCGTACATAATCGACGCGCTTTTGAAGTTTATCTTACGTGCTTATCTTAAATGGTAGTGTGCTTATATAATTAATTAAATTTTTGTTCTATTCTTTCATGCAGAAAAATCTTTTTCCTTAAGCCATTGGAGCTCTTGGTTGAACGAATTTACTCGGCTGCGGGTTATATTTTGTCGCCGCCTCAGATTATTCGGCATGTGTTCGAAGCTATTGCATCTGGTTTATTTTACGAAGGTGCTTTTTGTACTTAATATCTTACAGTGTGCATGCACGCGGTATAATGTTCTACTACGGAACGCATATTTTTTATTAAATGATTCTGTTATTTTTTATTACTTCATAGTATTAACATTCACAGTACAAGTTTCATTCTATCCGCTTTACTTTTTGTGTCTTCCATACGCGGTTTTTTTTGTATTCGGCAAAGATTTTTCCCGATGTACAAAGATTTTCGGGAAGATTAAAATTGCAAAAAAGGTCTAAAATTGGCTAACATTTTCGGCGCTTCGCGCTGAAACGAGTAATTGTGTGTTCTATATATCTTTATAATAGCAGACATTGCATTTCGAAAGGAAAAATGTCAATTTTTGGCGTTTCTCGCCGTTTTAAGACGATTTTTAGTGATTTTCGCCCTCAGAGACTCAGAAATTAGCTAAAATACACTACCAAAGGTCGAATAACTCTGATTTTACCAATCTAAAATCGCTACTGTACCATATTATAGTACCTAAAAGTTTGTGTGTACAAAATACACAAAGACTTTTGGGGACCATCTTTGTACATGTACAGACGGACCTTGTACAAAAAAACACTGCTTCAATAGACGATTCAAGGGAATTCACGAGGAATCAGCATTTTAATGGCTATGTACCTATGCATATATACGAACAGCGTAACAAAAGCGATTTTGCGTCATTATATCGTTTTATTTATTTTTGACCATTTTTCTTACCCCGCCTAATTCAATCGGCGAACTATAAAGCTTGTGGTAATGAGTTCCAGGAATTCACGGCATTGGGTGTCCGTATTTTATTCATCATGAGTTTTCGTGTTTAAGTTGTCTTCGAAAGTAGGAAATGAAAAGAACTAGGCAAATAATATAAGCAATCTACTGCGCAAGAATTAAGGGCTTAATTTAGCTCTATTTTTTTGTACAAATAATTTGTCTTAATCTTAAAATGGCCTTAGGGCATACATGCATACAAATAGGGCGAGTATTACCCCCGCTGAATTATCAGAAAGACGGGCGCTATCCGGCAATCTGGAGCCGACAGAATATTTTCTGCATCATTTTCGACGAGAAGAGCAAGTACATAATAAGGTTACAAAACTTTTGTTTCAATTTTTAAAATTTTTTTGCAAAAGTAATCATTGCACACTTATGTAATGCATCTCTTAAATTCCCGGATCAAGTTCCATCGTTCACCAGTTGATATTCGATTATCAATCAATCTCTGAAAATTTCGCAAATACCTATCAATACTTTTTCCAGTTATTAAAATTACGTGCATATCTAAGATACGTTTTGATTTTTCTGTAAAAAGATGCAGTTCTTCGTTCAATTGTTGAACAAAACTTCAAAGGATTCGCATCCTTGTTTACTTAATCAATTAGAAAGCCCACTTGCTTTGATATATATGATATATATATATATATATTTATGTATGTACATATCATTTTTTAAACAATCTTTATCCCTCCTGAATTTTTTAGATAGCATTTTATCCAGTATTTGAGAATGTTATCAGCCATTAGCCAGTCTGTTCGATGTTTTTTAATGATTAATCCATTTGTCATTTAATTTACTGTTCTAGACTCTAATGGCTTGACTGATCCATGCGAAAAGGAAATAATGAATGCGGCACAAGACCTGTCCGTTCAGCAGCTAGAAGAAATAACTGCAAACGCTCAAGTACAGTAGTGATATTCATTTAATATTTGATATTCATTTAAGTTCTGGAAGGGGATAAACTGAGTTTCCTTGGGAGAGGGGGGTAAATGATTAATTTTTACGGCTGATTCTTACGCTAAAATGTTTATTTTTTGTTGATTTTTTAGATATTTATGTCGCTCCTTACCCTCCCCCTTATAACTCGCAAAACGCTTTAATCTGTTGTATTTTACTCTTCATGAATAATTTGTGATGAAGTTTGCATGAAAACAAAAAATAATAAGAACGAGGGAATGACTTGGACTAATGTACGAAAAATGGACAGAGTACTACTCGAAAAATACTTCAGATTATACTGCTGGGCATCGTTTGGCGCTGTTTTATAATTCCAACAATAGGTTTTGGTTCGGAAAAAGCCTGACGGGGCATGTTTTTCAAAAGTTGTGGTAGGGGTATACCACCCATACCCCCTAGTGTGCATTTGTGATTTAATTGTGAAAACAATCCCATTTATGTATTATTTACATGTAAACATCTCACAATACCCTTCCTGAAGTTTGCGCTGATGAGAACTATGGTTATGATTTCGTTTTTATGTTTATTTATGTGTATGTGTGAATAAAGTCTATTCTTTTACCTGTTGCATTACGTTTCCAGGAATCCAAATGTTTTTTTTATAAAATATGGGTGAGGAGGGTATTGTTCCTGCTGTTGGATCAGCCACAAAGGAAGTCGGAAAGCGCTCAAAATTGATCGATGTGTTTATCTTTTTGTGTTGAAAACGATATAATGCAGTAAAAAAATGGACTAAACTTGTTTTAAAAAATGCGGAATTACCACGAAAAAGCGTTTATAGGCTATTTTGACCGTTTTGTCGTTTGAATAAAAAAAATCGTGAACACTGAATTTACTATTTTGGATTTCAGGGATTTACCCCCCTCCTTACCGACCCCGACATTGTGCATCTATGGTCCTTATTACTGTAACACCCGATTTCTTGATTGTTGATCTCCGTCGAGCAAATGAATAATCGGATGCTACAGTGTAAAGGATATTTATGTAGTTTCAAAGCGACCTTTTTCATCAGGTTGCAAAATGAACTAAAAACATGTTTTGATTTTGTATATGATATACAAATGTATGTATTATTAACGATTTATCAGTGTTCGCTCAATTTATGAATTGTAGCAAAGCAAGCTTAAGAATAAGAACTATGTATCATATTATTGCACATATGTGTACGTATCTGTTTAGAATTGTAAAGTGCGCACTCCACTTATTGTCTAATGTGCGAACCACTGTAAAAAACGTAAAGATCATTTATCCGATGAATAAGCAAGATCACTGAACAAGTTCGTCGTGATACATATGCATAACATGTTGTTTGCCCATAAACACTAATTTTAATTCGACTTTTGTTATAAATTTAACTGAGACGACGGTTAAATTTTTAAAGAGTTATGCACATATACGTACTTAGTTCTACAGCTGCTTTCAACTTGTAATTCTTAATATTTTTATAATTGACATGTTATGGGCCGCATCGATATATGTCTTTAAATAACATACATAACGGTTGTCTACTAGAAATCTGCACTGGCTTTAAAGTCGTTTTGTTGACGACTTGAAAGCAGTGTTTTTTTGTACTCGGCAAAGATTTTTCCCGATGCATAAAGACTTTTGGGACCGTCTTTGTATATGTACAAAGATTTTTGGGAAGGCAAAAATTGCAAAAAAGGTCTGAAATTCGCAAAAATTTTCGGCGAAATGAGTAATTGTGTGTTGTTTATATCTTTATAATGGCAGAAATTGCATTCCAAAAGGAAAAATGTCGAATTTTTCGGCGCTTCGCGCCGTTTCAAGACGATTCTTAGTGACTTTTGCCCTTAGAGATCCAGAAATTAGCTAAAATATACTACCAAAAGTCGAACAACTCTGTTTTTACCACACTAAAATCGCTACTTTACCATATTATAGTACCCGAAAATTTGTTTGTACAAAATGTACAAAAGTTTTTGGGAAGACAAACTGTAAAAAGGTATAAAATTTCCAAAAATTTTCGGTGCTTCGCGCCGAAATGAGCTAAACGAAAAACGTCGAAAAATGCGGTTTTCGCGAGCTACCCTGACGCATTTTCTGAAGACCAATTTATGCTGGGTCCGCCCGCCACCCCCCCTGGCCGGATTCTGAATACGGGCCTGCAAATGTATGTTTTTTTAAGATTATAAAATATACCAATTTCAGCTCAATTGCATATGTACTTATGTACGTATTTTCTTTATTCATTTTTTATTACTTTGCACATACATAACTTAATATATAAACATCGATTGCCAATTTCTCTTGTCTTCTTGCCGTTGCAAAATTGTTTCCTATTTAGAAAGGCTTTCCAAAACGTGCAAAGATTTAAGTTATAGTTTCATTTAAGTAAATTTTATAGTGGATGAACATTGTCATACGTGTAACGGCTCAAAATTTTTTGGGAGGGTCCCCGGTCATTTTTTGGGAGGGGGGTAAATGATCTCCATTTATGGCCAAAAACGGCATAAAAAACTAAAAACGGCTAAATATCGCAAGCTTTTCCGGAAATCGGGAGGGGGTCTAAAATTTCCTGACTTTAGGGAAGGGGATGGGGACGACCAGGTTAGGGTGGGGAGATCCCCATCCCCCTGATACATGTCTGAACATTGAGAAAAAATAAGAGCTACATATTTATGTGCTTAAACAAAGAAATCCATACTCGTAATATAATTTCATGGTAATTTGGGAAGCTGTGCCAGGGCGATTTTATATGCGGAAGACTTCTATGGTGCTATAGGATTTAGGAGCTCGTAAAATGTACGTCTGTCTCTTCATGTGACTACGCTTGTTTATATGTGTTCTTATTTGTTTCTCTACTTATTCAGACGAATTTGCGTTTGATAGCTTTCGGTAAACTTTATAAAGTGTTGAACGTAGATGCTGACAGAATTAGCCAAGGAAAAAAACGTTCGCTTCCGGACTCATCTGACTCGACTCCTCCGATTGAAAGTAGTTAAAAATTTATAAACATTCAAACATGTATTCGTCAGATAAAATTCATCATGGTAATCAGAGTTGCAAATTTGGGTGGTTTTTATTAAAAATAGGTAAAAATTTTAGCCCAGTGATCATTGCATTGCTTTAAAAAAATTGGTTGAATGTATAGGCCGAAATTTGATGTTTTCATGGATGTCAACGCATGTGTATAGAAAAACATTTGATTATTCGACTTGCTCTTCTTTTGAAGAGTGAAATGTTCACATTTTTCTCTCATCAACAGTTACAATTTCTTGACTATCATCAGGTAGCGCGTTAGCGCGTACCTACGATATATTTGGGTACCCCCACAACATATGTCTACCCCTTTACATCAACACTGGGTCATTTCTGTATTGTGCTTCTTCTCAATTTTTTTACTACTTCTACCCGTTGTGTAAAGAGCATGTAAAGTTCGGTGGCGGATCTAGGATTTTCTTAAGGGGGGGCGGTATCCCAATTTTTCCGAAAACAGTCAAAAACAGGTCCGAAAATTTGCCCTTAACGCGCGAAATAGCGTCTTTTCGGTGTTTTACATTGTATACTTTGACATAAAATTGCTTTTGACGCAATATTTTTCGAAAAATAAAATTTTCGACAATTAGGTGCGAAAAAATCATTAAATTTCTTTGTTGACTTTTACAAAAATCTGGCGCGTAGCGCCGGAAAAATTTGTTACATTAAGGCGGATAGTCGTCTAGAAGCATGATTTACTGTTTGATTTCCTGTATTTATAGCATTTGATGCGAAGCGTCGAAATTTCCAATTGAAAATAGAAGAAAACTATTAAAAAATAGCTGTTTCTCCTGTTAAAATTGTTCTGAAACCTACATGAAAAGAAAATGGCTTCCAGGTTGCTAAGAAAGTAAATAAATGTCATTAATAGATATCTATGTATCATCCGGCGCGTAGCGCCGAAAAAGTTTTAGAAATTATGGTCACTGACGGCCAAAAATCATTGCAAATTGCATATCCATTCTTCATCTCGCCAAAAATATTTGGCCAATGAAGGGGAGGGGCGGCCGCTCCCGCCCCCCTTAAATCCGCGCCTGGTAAAGTTATACTGTAACGTTATAACATAGTTTTTAAATTTTTGGTCTGTTACACGCATACCTGATCTTGGGGGGTTTTCCCTCCTGAAAATTTTTACCCCACCCTCAAAATTTTTCCACCCCCCAGAATTGGCGATTTTTTGAAAGTTCCTAGAAATTTTCTGAAAATTTGTCGAAATGATGCTTTTACAAGCGTTTTTAGCTATCTATTTGCAAAAAAGTACGAGATTTTTGGCGCTTCGCACCATTATACTCATGTTTTGACTATATTTCGTACAATGTTTCCGACTTTTTTTAATTTTTTTACAACTTTTCTTATGTTTTTATGCTCTAGAAAGATAGAGCAACGTCAGAAACGCTGAAAAACGATGTTTTTGACACGTACCTATCATTTTTGGACCCACAAAAGGCATTTTATAATTTCACCCCCCCCCCAATTCTCATGCTATGCATGTATGGTCACACGACTTTTCTAGCTCAGTTTTGCATTCTGTTTAGTCTGGCTTTTTGAAATGTAGACAATTGAGTAAGCGTAAAACGCTTTCTTTTATTTTTAATGACTTATTTCCTGAGGGACAGTGTAAAAAAATGGAAAAATCTGGAGTTGAAAAAACAGGTTTAAGTCGGGTTTCCGACTTGTTTACGGCTGCCAAATTCTTTGTATAGGGGTTTCCCAAAGAGCTGTTCATAGAAATGCACTACGTCTCAAGGGCTACCTTCAGCTTACCTACAAACTTTCTTACAATTAATACGCAGTAAGATCTAAGGGTTGAAACTTTACACTACATATAGTGGATGATGTAAAAACGGATTTTGTCTCAGATTTGTCTGTCAAGTTTTCGGGTTATAAGTCGGGACAAATTGAATAGAACAAAATTAAAGTACATTCCAAGGGCTGCACATCGCAGCAAATTGTGTTCGAAAAAACTCAATATTGAGTCAATTCTGGAGGTGTAAAGCTCGAAGTTAGGGGTGTAATTGGGTGAAAAAACACATTCTTTCCATTTTTGATTGGTCTATATGTCAAATATTTTGCGCAACAGGAGTCTTACACACACAAACGTACTACAATTCAAGGGCTTATAAACTGACCCAAACCGTATTTCTATACACTCAACGGGGAGTAAGGTTGAGATTTTTAAAGTTTACAATGTGGTAGATGGTGGAAAAATATGTTTTTGTCCCTTTTTTGTTTGCCAATAGAGTCGAATAGGATAAAAACAAAGTACTTACAAAGGGTTATACGTCATGGTAAATTGTGCTTATTTGCATCAGTATTGAGCTTATCCGGGAGGTGTAAAGTCAAAAATCAGGGGTGTCAAACGTGCTTTTGTCTTGTTTTTTTCGGACAACTTTTCCGCTTATGAGTCTGAACATTATCAAAAGTGTAAAAATGTGTTTGTTTACACTCAACAATGGTGTAAAGTAGTTTACATTTAATATTTATTTGTCTGCAGACCATTGTGGATAGTCACTTTTTTCATAAATATTGATCGAAATGTCATAGTAGTATCAGGATTACGAATCCGACTAAAATCTTTACACTCATGGGTTGTGTAAAGTTTACACTGTAAATCAACTTAAGTTCTATTGCGTTACGGAAGCTTAATTTTTTCAAAATGTGCTATTTAAATTCAGAATTGCGAATCTGACTGTTAGTCTTCTCTACATCCAGTAGTTGGGTAATGTCTACACTATTTATTTATTACTGATGTGTTAAAATTACACTACAAATTTTTTGTACTTTTAGAGAATCGCAAAGCGTGAATTTTTTCAAAATATGTCCCGAAAGGTCAGGATTACGAGTGTGACTGTATGTTTTCTTTACACCCAGTAGTTGTGTTAAAGTTTACAATGAAAATTAACCTTAGTTTCGGAGCATTGCGAAAGCTTTATTTTTTAAATTTTCCATGTAACGCTAGGATTAAAAATCTGATTGTAAGTGTTCTTTGAACCCAGTAGTTGTGTAAAATTTATGCTGAAAACATTTTATCGGTTCAAATAAGGTAAGGCTACCTTGTTTAAAAAAGATAATGCTGATGTTCAGACTAATCATGAAAAATTGAATAAGTTGAACAAAACATAGTCGAAAAAGGAGTATGTATGTACCGAAAATTTAACTGTTTTGAGTAAAGGGGTAGCTTGAAATGCTTAAAACATCACTTTTTCTGCGAGTTTTTTTTGAAAATTTTGGAAAATCGCGAATTCTTGTGTGGAGTGAAAAATGTCCTGGGAACCCCTTAAAATCATGTTTGGTTTCTGGTCTGCACATACGTATTATCAGGCTTACAATGCGTTATGCGTACTTCAGCGTCGTACATGTGTCGCTCTTTCATCTTTAAAATGGAACTATTTTCAGATAAAAAGCCCAGAATCTGAAAGCTCGCTGTTCCCATCGAAAGAATGACGAGTATTCGATCGATTATGCGCAGTTTTGGATAGTTTTATATTCATGTACTATTGTTTTACTTCGTTTAATCATTATCGCATTTGGTTCCCATCGAGGATTCACGACCGGACCATGCAAGGGAGGTTTGGGGTTTTAGATGGAAAAATTACAAATTTTCTGGGGAAAATGAGGCAAAATGAAGACTAAAAATTGACGACAATTGAACGTTTTCTCCAGAAGTGCTTGAAATTGACAGAAACTGTGGAATAACATAGTTTTAAGGCTAAAATTAATTTACTAAAATCCCACCTTTTTCATTTTCTTATAGTTTAAAATCTTTTATAATTCTCTTCATAATTTAATGGTATGTTTAAACTTTAAGTTTCTCTTGGTTTACAACTCTCGCTTAACAAGCTCATTTTTCAAAATATTACCTACTGAACAGTCGCTTCTACAGTTTTAAGGCTATTTTAGCAATAAATGCAAGTTTTTCAGGTCATTTTGGCCCCAAAAAAATTTAATTTTTGACCTTCAGATCAGCTGACCCCCCGCGCAGATAGACAATAATGCATCTAAGTTCACGCCCACAACTTGAGCGTGGGGGGTATCGGAGGTTTGAATCCATAGGTGGGCGGCGCCAAAGTTCTGAAGGGGGCAAGATTTTTGTAATGATAAAAAATGGCCTTAAAAATAGTGGTATGGCGAAAAAACATCATTTTTTAAACTTTTAAACATCGAGCACTATCCGTTGGCATCAGAAAATTGCGAATAAAACAAAAAATTTTAAAAATTGAATTATGGGGGTTATTCTGGTTTCTGGGAGGTGCATACCCCCACGCCCGGGTATGTTTGAATCCCCATGAAAAATCTTCCCGCTCACCCCCAAAATTGATTTCGATAGAAGTGTCATAGTCGCAAATTGACAATTTTCAGTTTTTTCTCATGCTTTTCATGTCGCGATATTTTTATGTTTTTCGTCTCAAAAGGCAAAAATGAAGAAAAGTATGGCGGAATGAATTAGTGTTTGAACTTTCAAGGAATAAATAAGAATTTTTACTAAAAAGTTGGACGATATGGATGAAAAAAATTTTCCGGAGTCATTTCCTTTTCGTAGAAAATGTGACTGTTGTTGAATTTCGCATGATGCACGCACTGTGTTTCATTTCCTTTGCACGATGATGTTATATTTGTTTACGCAAATAAATGGTTTTTGCGAGCTCCTCGACTTAGTATTATGCTACGATGAGTATGAAACGCCTCTATTTTTAGGATTACACAATGCGTTGTTATCAATATGGTTAAGTAAAAATATTTAATCATTACTTTTTTCAATGTCTTATCATCAGTTGTATTGTCGATTTACCTGACGTGTTGGTTGTATTATTCTTCCTAATTTCTAGTCATCGATAAATTTGCTTATGAAGGTATTTTGGACCATCTAATTAATTTTTGGATAATATGGAATTGAAATAATATATTTTTAAGATTTTTACTTGTTTGCTATTTGAAATGTGCCTACATATGCTTTTGATTTAAATATGTGGTCAGTCGGGTGGTTTATGAATTTTCTTGGTGTGAACTACATGAAAAATATGGTTGTAAATATTCTGGAAAACCGCTAAGAATTTTGTGAGGGTTGAAAATATAGAAGTATGCAGGCCGGAGTGTATAGAAGTTTCCTCAACTGAGACATTCGAATTTTTTTAATGACGACGTCAATTTTGTCATGCATTTTTGCTTTTGAGAAACTGTTGATAAGTGTTGCGAAAAATGCGACCTCTTTGCCTCAAAGGCCACGAGCGGTCGATAACCAAGATTAAATATAATCGAGATGGCGACTTACTATTTTCAACTTCGAAGGACAAAAGTCCGTGTGTTTGGTTTGCGGAAAACGGAGAACGCTTAGGAACTTACGAAGTAAGGAAAGCATTACACGTGATTCTTGTAATGTAATGTAATGTAATTTACTGTAGCCAGCGATAAAACAATATACTGTACACAAAAGTTTAAATAGGTACAATGGCAAAATATATAACGAAACTGTCCAGTAATGAAAAACGCTGCACTACAAAGGGACACGAGGGATTTTTAATTTAAATCCACTAATGAGTGACCCTTTACTGGAAATGAGATTTCGGAAATGCTTTTTTAAATAATGCGGCGGTAGGTTTTGTTACGACATCAGGTGAGTATTATGTAATCTGCTGTGCTTTACTGAGTGAATACTACGACGTTAAACGTATGCCGATTTATATTCAACATCCTTTAATATATCTTTTAATATAGAGTTTCTCTCCGTTTCACTTTTATTCACGTAACTTACCTTGCAGTGTTGAGATAAAGAGCAATTCAGCTATTTGGCATTTCGCTATTTTCAATCGCTTTTTACGGCTGAGCGTTTTTCTTTTGGCTTTTCTGGAAGCAGAAGGAAAAACTTCAAGCAAATTGAGGCTAAATTTAGTGCATGAATGAATGAGAATTCAAGCTTTCCGTCAATGATGCTTTAAATTAATAAGAAATCGATTTATGTCGATTGGTAGTTTTTAGGCTACTTTAGCACTTGTACAAATTTTTTGCGGCCACTTTAGTTCATAAAAGCCTCCTGTCTCTAGACCAGCTATTTTGTGCATCTAAATCAATAATGGGTTTCCCCTTTAAAAAAATTGGGCTATGACATATTCACAAGCAAAGGCTTCCAAAAGAGTGAAATTCCAAAATTGACGATCAGTTGATATAATGTACAAGTTTGTTTTGCAAAGAATGCGTAGTTCTTGCGATCCTCTTATGTGATGAGTCCGCGTTTTCAGCATTTTTAGCTCATTTTGATTAAGTTATAGTTACGGTAAAAAGCCGAAATGCATCAGTGCGGTTATATTATTAGGTATCAGAAGGATCTTGACTTTATATTTCGATTTAATTGTAGTCGCTTCGCTGTATAAGTAAACAGCACAACAAACCATTTGTCCGATCAGCATTTGTGCGAACCTTGGGATGGGAAATTGCTAAAGTTGAATCTAGACTTCTGAATGGCTGCTGGTGCCTGACATTTCTGTGCTAACCCGCCGCGCAGAATTTTGGATTTTCTAAAAAAATAAGGTGTCGTTTTAAGCGTTTTTAGATATGTTTGGGCTTAATACTGTCAAATGTTCCGTTGCTTCGCGCCCAATTGCCATCTAATGTCAAAAAATTGTTTTTTTGACACATCGTTAAGCCAAAACAAGGTGTTGTGAGGCCAACCTCAAACAAACGGCTTTGAAATTCTGGGGGTGTGTGAAATTTTAAAATGCTTGTCAAGGCCTGAAATGATAGATACACGTCAAAAACATTGTGTGGTGGCTTTTCTGACGATGCGCTAATCTTTCTATAGCATAAAAACGTAAAATTTACCAAAAATCAAAAAATATAATAAAATATAATAAGAAATTGAGTATGTGTCGCGAAGCGCCGACAGTTTGACACTTTTGAGCAACCAGATGGATAAAAATGCTTAAAACAGTACCTTTCCTACGAATTTTCGGAAACCTTTGTAAAATCTCAAATTCTGGGGGGTGGGGTTGGGGTGAAAACCCGCAAGATTTCGTATGGTCGGATAATGCATAGGGCCACAATGGCGTCGTATGGTGCATGGACGTGACGTGGGACAGCACCCATTTATTGACGGGCAGCGGCGATAATCAGTGCGCGTTGTGGGACGTGGAAACGGGGCGTCAAACGACCGTGCTGCAGTCGCCGATCGCCGTGCGCACAGTTGGCTTTTCTTTCTCGGGCGATTTGTTCTTCTACGGCACCGACCTGCGCGCCACCACTTCTTGCACGTTGAATGTGTTCGACCGACGAGACAACGCTCAGCTGACCCAAAATCAGCCTCTGTTCAGCATTCCGTGTCCATACAAAAAGTCGCGTATCAGCAGTGCGCTGTGGTCACACTTGGATTACATGATTATCACTGGTTTGTTAGCGTGCGCTTTTTTACTAGAATGACCGCTTATAATTGCAAAATGCCGCCGATCATACCTGGGCGTGGGGGTATGCACCCCCCAAAAACCAAAAATATCCCCCTCCCAGAATTTAAAATTTGATAATTTTTTTCGCAATTTTTCGATGTCAATGGATAGTGCTCGATGAGAAACGCTGAAACATGTTGTTTTTTCGCCATACCACCATTTTTAAGGCCATTTTTTGACGTTTGAAGAAATTTTGCACCCCCCCCCCTTCTTGAACTTTGGTGCCGCCCACCTATGCTGCCGACCCCTGAATTTTTGATTCCCCGAAAATTCGTAAATATCTTGTTTTAAGCGTTTTAGAGCTGTCTTTTGGCTTAAAAATGTAATGTTTTTGGCGCTTCGCATCATGCATGCACTCATTTTGTGACAATTGTTCAATTGAGATACACCTACATACCTATGCAACGTTTTAAATTTTTCCAAATCTTTCAAAATGTCGGTAGAATGATCACTTTTTTAACGCGTATCCATCATTTGTAAGCCGAAAAGGCACTTTATAAAATTTCTCCGGAGCTTACCTCACCTCTGTCACATTCCTATATTTTTCACGTGTATGTGCATGAATCATCAATCGCATTGAATTGAAGGTGAAGCTATATTTTCCGAAAATGAGACCAACTTTCGAAAAATTTAAAATAGAGGCCGTAACACCGTTTTTCGACATTCTTCATTGAACACTGTCCATTGGCATCTAGAAGTCTAGAAAAAAGGGAATAAATTTGAAAATTTAGTTTTGTGTCTTTTCGAATGTTTGTGGTGTTCTAAATTCTGATGGGGAACGATCGAAATCGATCCAAAAGTTTGGATTCTGGCAAAAAATGGCCAAAAATGTAAATTTTTGCTGAAAATGACACAGTTGAAAACTAGGTTTTTCAGCATAGGGACGACCTAAACATGGGCAGGGGGCAGTCGTCTGGACCTCCAGAATCCGGTAGACCCCTCCAAAATCGATAGACTCACAAAATTGAATTTCCGGTGCTATTTTTGACAATTTTGCCTCATCGTACCTCAAGATTTTGGCTGCTGCCCATGTATGGTGAACATCACACGTTGGTGTGGGCGGGGGTCGCACGGGTTGAAGCCCCTCCCCGCAGATTACTGCAGACCCCATTATTCTATTCTTAGTAACATTTTTGGCTATTTCACCTTGTGAGACCCCAGAATTTTCTACCCAGTGTCCTTGTTTGGTGAAGATCCCCATGTTACATGTTTACATATGCGTTGTGTGTATGTGTGTTGGTAGCACTTTGTCATAATTATTTTTATGGTTTAAAAATCTGTATTATGATTCGCAAATAGATACTTTGAAAACTTGTAAACTTTCTCTTTTCGCGTTACTAGGCCACGAAAATGGCGAAATTTGTCAATTCGACATACGCATGACTAAACAAGAGCGGTTGGATTTGACGCCGGTCAATTTTACGCACGAGCACAAGCGCATAATCATGGATTTGCAGCTCAGCGACGATCAGTGCATGCTTTTGTCCGCTTCGAAGGACCAAACGGCTAAGTTATTCGACGCCAACACTTTGGAGCGTAAGAAAACTTATCAGTCCGAGAGACCGGTCAATTCGGCCGCCATGTCGCCCGCTAGGGAACATATTGTGCTTGGAGGCGGAGAAGAAGCGATGCAGGTAAACATATCAGACGGCATAATTATGCATGGATAGGGCTGAATATTCTGGGAATCCAAAGTTTTAGGACTAGATATGAGGGTAAAAAGGCGATAAAAAATGGTGGTAGGGCAAAACATGTGCGGATTTGGAGGGAGCGGACGGGGGGGGTGCTTTGCCGTCAAAAACATTTGGGCGCAATAGAGAATGATGTGTATTTTTTATGATTCTAGTTATTTTTATCACGATTTTTCAAATTTTTTCGGCTCTTCGCGCCGGATAGTTCTCACTAATGACTTTTACTTGGCGCTCTAAAAACTTTATTCTTTTGTCAGAAGATTGTTTATGTAGAGAAAAAGGATTTTTAATTTCTTAAAATAATTTATCTAGTATATATTCGGTGCTTTGCGCCGATTTTTGTGGAATTTGGCGCATTTTTCCGCATAAAATTTACGAAAATTTCTAACTTTCCCCGATCACAATTGATGCTGTCTATAAAAAAGCGGCGAAAAACCGATACTTTAAGCACAATGAACGGATATTTTGGGCAATTTTCGATACCATTGGGAAAATTTGCGGTCTTGTCTCTCCTTCGTTAGAAAATCCTGGATCCGTTACTGGGCAAAAACACTGTTGTTGGGCGTTTCTCATCAAGCCCTTTTTCATCCATCGACGTCAGAAAAGTCAAGAAACGGACGAATGCATTGTCGAAAATTTAATACTAGGGAGCATACATGTAACGGCTCAAAATTTTAGGCATTTGCGAGTGGGGGGGGGTAAATGACCTCCGATTTTTGGCCAAAAATAGCAAAAAGGTACATGAAATAGCCGAAAAACGTAAGTTTTTCCAAGAAGTCCGAAATGGGGGTCAAAAATTTTTCGACTTTGGGGGAACGACCAACTTTATTTGTGAGATTCCCACATTCCCCTGTTACATGTCTGCTAGGGATCTGCGGCCTGCGCTCTGAAGTTTTTTTGGATATTGGAGTTCCTAACCAGACATATACGTTTGGATCTAGAGTCTAGACCCCTAGAATTGAAAAATGGGAAATTTTCTGGGTAAAATTATGCTGAATTAAGGCCAGAAATGGAATAACATCATCGACATTCTATAAAAGTGCTTGAAACTCACTACGAACAGAGTACAGATTAACTTTAACATAGACTTTACGCTATTTAAGAGACAAGGTCTGTAAGAATCTCCCTGGCTTGTGCAAGTCAAAAATTAATCTATGCTCATTTTATGATATATTGTAAACATTTTTGCGCTCAGTTCAATGGTGGGATTTCTTTGGCATGAAATTGATTTTTCGTTGAGATAGCGCAGTGTAAAATTATGAAAATTTGCATATTTCACGTTTTTGACCTACAGTCACATTTTTTAACATAAGTCCTGAGCCACTTTACCATTTTCAATGAAGTTCTTTTATCGGAGAGAGGAATAATTCAACATTATGAAAATGCGTAGTTTTCAGAAAGAACTTAAGTTTTAACGTCTCTATGGGGATTTGTACACGAAAACTAGCATTAATCAATATTCTAAATTTGCTTCATCTTTGCCTATAACTCCTGAATCGGAAACGAGATCAATCTGAAATTTTACCAGCCTTTGGTCCGTTTATGCTTGTAAATATGCGCAAGAATAAAAAAATGGAAAACCACTTTTTGAAAAATTCATTTTTTTGTAAACCTATTAAGTTCGAAAAAAGATAATTTTTGAGTCCTTTTTAACTAGCCCTTTGAGTCACAATTTTTGCACCAGCTTATGTAATGTTGTGAAAACATGCCGTTCCGTAAAGTATTGATGGACGTATGTACACATATTGCCGTCAATAACAAAACGATCGCACAAAAATGTAAAGAATACAAGCGCTATGATTAAGTGCAATATTCGGGGGAAAACAGAAAAATTTTCGAAAATCGAATTCAGGGGGCGGTATTTTGGTGTCTGGGGGTATTTTGGTTTCTCGGGGGAGGGCCTACCCCCACGCCCAGGTGTGCATGCCACCAGTTTTAAGCCAATTTTTTGACCTTTGAAAAATCTTGCACCCCCAGAATTTAGGTGCTGCCCACCTATGGTAGCCATGGAGGGGTGAAATCGAGAATTTGTGATCAGGAAGAATGCAATCCTCGATTTGTGCTTCAGCAAATAGTGTTATGAAGCATGCTTTAAAATCGCATAAATTCACTCTTTTAGGCCAAAATCACTTGACACTGCATAATTTCTGGACCCTTGAGCAGAGGATAATGCCATTTTCCCCCTTCCAATGTGACGCCAGTATATGTGAACCAATATTGAACAAATTGGTACTTTCTAATAGCATTGCATTAAGTGGTTCAAAAATTGTGACTCAAAGAGCAGGTTTAACTGAACTCAAAAGTATCTTTTTCGGATCCAGTAGGTTTATAAAAAATTGAATTTCTCAAAAGGTGGTCGTTTTATTTTTGTTATTTTTTTGCACATATTTACAAACATAAATGGGCCATAGGTTGGTAGAATTTAAGTTTGATCTCGCTTTTGGCTCAGGCGTTATAGGCAAAAGTATATCAATTTTAGCATATAGATTGGTGCTAACTAGATTTGGTCTACAAATCCCTGAACGGACTTTAAAACCTATCCCTAAAAAAGTATGTATTTTCATAATGCTAAATTATTCCGCTTTCCAAAAAAATTCATGGAAAAAGATGAAGTGGTTTAAGCGTTACCTTAAAATGTGTTTGTGGGTCAAAAATGTGAAATACGCAAATTTTCGTAACTTCACTTTGTGCTATCTCAGCAAAAATCAATTTCATGCAAATCAAAAGCCACCATCAAATTCAGCATTTACAACATATGGTAAAATCTGCATGGGTCAATTTTTCACTTGTACGACTTAAACAGGCCGGCTGATTCTTACAGACATTAACTCTTAAGTATTTATACCTGCTGTTTTTAAAGCAATTTGTACTAAAAAACTGACTTACCCGCTAAATATGCTATGCTCATCTGCCATACCATGATCCGTCGATTCCCATCCGCCCTTTGAAAAATTGACATTCTTACCTTCTCCGACCTTTGAAAGCAAACCTTTTTTACGTGCTTTTTACCATCTTGAACAGAAAACTAAGTGTCATTTATCCTCTTTCTCGAAAAAGTGCTGCTCACTACTTTTTCCGAAATTTCGAGCCATTTCATGTACATATGCTATGCATAGAAAGAGACAATTACGCGCTCTTTTCGAAAATCATTGTTCTTTTAAATTTTTGAACGGCAGATGGAGTATTTTTGGGGGTGTTTTTTGATAGAATCGTTTCTTTATACAAGAACCTATTGATCTATGGAAAATGTGAGTACATACAGGTACGTTAACGTTAGCATTCGAGTACTCGATCTAATTTATTCATGATTTGCGAAAAAGTTTATTCGAGAGAGACCAAACCAGTAAATCAACATACTTTAGGTGACTCAAACAGACACTCGGTTGGGTCAGTTTGAAGCTAAGCTGTACCATATGGTATTTGAAGAAGAGTTTGCTCGGGTCAAAGGTCATTTCGGTCCGATCAATACTTTAGCTTTTCATCCCGATGGTCGGTCGTACGCTTCGGGCGCCGAAGACGGAATGGTCAGAATACAGACCTTTGACGATGATTATTGGGCTTTCGATTTTGACTTTTGAGTGTTAGCGCTAAGTATATTTACGGTTGTTGCACCTTTTTTATGAAAAAATAAAATTTTACCTGCCTATTCTTGTTGCAGCTCAATAAAATTGACGATCCCTTTCACGCAAGTTTGGGCGTAAGTTTAAAAAACTCGGACAATAAGCTGACAGATTGCGGTTAGCATTGACTTGGTTATCGTGCACCCGCATATTTTTAACCTGTAGCGCGAAGTTGCTCGGCGAAATCGGCCGAAGTTCCATTTCAAATCGTGTAGTAGCACCCACTCGTGGGTGGGAGGTATGCATGCACCCCTAGAATGCCAAATACCCCCAGAATTCAATTTTTTTAAATTTTTCATTTTTCGCAATTTTTATGCCAATGAATAGTGCTCGATGAGAAACGTTGGAAAATGGTGTTTTTTCGCCATACCACCATTTTTTGACCTTTGCAAAATATTGCTTACTCCTCCCTTATAATTTTGTTGCTGCTCACTTGTACCTTGAGGCCGCAGTCTACAGTCACCTCTTACTTAACCCAAGTCTTAGGTTACGCGCTCGTCCGGGGTTGCGCCCTGAATGGGGGCCACCAGACGGACTCGGGGGTAAGTATGCCCGACCGAATAGGGCCCCTGCGCACGCGAACTAAGTAAACTTATTTACTTAATTCCACACTTTGAACTACTAACCTCAGAATTTTCCGACGCGCGCCAAATTTCTTATTTTCTATCTCAATTTTTACCTTAGAAGCCCAGATTTGCGATTTGACTTGAAAACATCGAACATAACAAAATTTTCGGCGTTTTGCGCCGAATTATTATTTTCTGCATTGGTTTTCTTTGCAACGCAAAATTAAATGCAAAGACAAGAATTTCGAAAAGTTTTGGAGTCAAGCTTTCAACTTTATATTAAGAAATAAGTCGTACAGATAAGTTAAATGATAGATTTTTGATATCCAAGTTTAAAATCGAGCAAGACAATTTTTCAATTTTTTCTCTTTACCGTGGCATAGAGCTCGTCGAGAAACGCTCAAAAATGCTATTATTTTCGCGTATATCCTAATGGTTCTCGAGATATAGGACTTCTAAAATTTCAGGGCACCCCGAAATAAAATCCTTGTTACGCCCCTGATCGTATATACCATAATGTTGGAAAACAGAAAAAATTCGATGTCCAGGCCACTTAAATGCATAAGTGCCGGTATATTCATAATATGTGTAGTCCCAAATGCGCGGTCAAAATCAAAATACTCCATATTCAGTCGTTGAACAATGTAAAGTATATTTTTCATATATGTCTTCTGTTTTTCGCAGTTTTACGCACATGCATGGGCAGCACCAAAATTCTGGGGTGTGCAAGATTTTTCAAAGGTCAAAAAATGGCCTTAAAAATGGTGGTATGGCGAGAAAACACCGTTTTTCATCGTTTCTCATCGAGCACTTTCCGTGGCATCAAAAATTGCGAAAAAAACAGAAAAAATTGAATTCTGGGGGTATTTTGGTTTCTCGGGGGGGGGGTACATACCCCCAAACCACCCACGCCCAGGTGTGTTCACGCAGAACATGAGATCCGTGCAGGAAGTGAGATTGATAGACTTCTCATCTATGCTAAAAATTTTAGTGATGAAATTTGACTAACTGATATCAGAACCAAAATTAGGCTAATTTTATGAAAATTTAACGTTGCAATTCAACTTTGAGGTGCTTTTTACACCAAATTTTTCGAGGCTTTGCTTCGGACCCCGCTGGGGGCCACTGGCATAGCCAGTGGGGAGGGGGGAGTGGGGGAAATCCCCTGGGGAAAATTTCGACTTGTTTAAGAACTGAGCAATATGGTTGTGTGATGCTGTTCTGCTACGTAAAATCTAAAAAGTCGGTGCTTTGCGCCGATTTCTTTTTCTTTTGGCAGTTACTATCGTTTTATTGCAGGAAAAAAATTTTAAAACAATATTTAAAAAATAATTTTTTCATCGCTTAAATAGTGCAAGACGATGTGAAAAGCCCAAAAAACATCTTATTCAACGGTCCCACCCGTTTTTATGGGTTTTTTAGATGAAGAAAATTGGATCCTCCTGGCGAAAATTCTGGCTACGCCTATTTGGGGGACGCTTGAGCGCGCCTCCCTAGACCCCCAGCCCTGGAAGAGAGGTTGTCCGTTGAATTTTCACCATATCTCATGGATCCGGGTAGCAAAATTTACAGTGTGCAGCTCAAGTGGTCATAACACGTCTTTTTTAATTCATCCTTCTGTACTCCCTTATTTTTTAAGATTGGTCGCGCTCCCCTCGAAACAAAATCCTAGATACGGGCCTTGACCATTGTTATAAGAAATATATTATAGCAGTATTCATTGTCATTGCTATGATGACGTCATAAATATTTAATCTGTAAAAGCACCGGATTTCTTAAATTGCTTGTAGTATAATTTATTTAGAATAATGCAAAGCTAGAAGGTCATGAGAAAAAGGATACGATTATAAATAGCTAACTAAGTCATGGTTTTCTGGTCTTTTTATTTCATTTTTCTTCGTTTTACAACCAGTGTTTTTTTGTATTCGGCAAAGATTTTTCCCGATGTACAATGACTTTTCGGGACCGTCTTTGTACATGTACTAAGATTTTTGGGAAGACAAAAATTGCAAAAATGGTCTGAAATTTGCAAAAATTTTCTGCGCTTCGCGTCGAAATGAGTAATTGTGTGCGTTCTATATATCTTTATAATGGCAGAAATTGCATTTCAAAAGGAAAAGTGTCAAATTTTTCGGCGTTTCGCGCCTTTTAAGGCGATTCTTAGTGATTTTTGCCCTAAGAGACACAAAAATTAGCGAAAATACACTACCAAAAGTTGAACAACTATGTTTTTACCACACTAAAATCGCTACTGTACCATATTATAGTGCCAAAAAAATTGTGGGTACAAAATGTACAAAGACTTCAGGGGACCACCTTTGTACATGTACAAACGGACCTTGTACAAAAATACTGTTTACCACTTGTATTTATTTATCGCATAGCCGGAGAAGGAATTTTCATTGTAAAGGAGGGTAGGGTTGTGCCAATGCTCAAAGACTATTTTATCTCGGTTTTTTACGCGGCACAGTTTTTCCTAGCGGTTTAATTCACACATGAGTCGCATTTAATTTTTTTACGTTTAAGAATTTTAGTTTGCGTCACATTATTGATTTTTTTAATTGTGAAAATCAAAAAATCATACAAAAAATTTTTAAGCCAAAGCAAATATTATTTCCAATCCCTAAATTTTAGTTCACAAAACTCTCCAAATGTGAAAAATCTGTGATGCGGATTGCGGATGCCGTTCACTTATTCTATGGTAAATTTATCTCCTCAGCTTTTATCGGCCAAAAGCTTAAATCTGTGTGCTCTGTTTTCAGCATGCGATTTGTTGTGTTCTTTAGTTCAAGGCGCATTGATATACTAAACAATATAGATTAATAAAAGATAATAAGATAGCAACGTGGAATGGCGAGCTCGGAGAAGATGAGCAGCGAAGACGCGGGTACCCTTAAGCGTTTTAGTCAAGAAGTAATGAATTACGTTATTTCTAGCGACATTTTGTGTAATTCTGATACATTTTTTAGCTAGCTTCGCTTTATGAAGCGAAGCCACCAATAAGTAAGACCAAAATGATGCAGCTAACTAAAGTGGCAATGAAGAGTATAGGATATTACAAGCACGTCGTAATGGCTGTTGAAAAATTTATACATAGGGTGAGTTTTTAATGACCTTGTCCAGTTTACCAAACCCGACATGACCTGTGTACATTTGTGCACATTTGTATGCATGTTGCAGGTATTTTGTGTTCAATGTATTTAGTGATTATTTGCATTAGGAAAGGATATTGTCCTTGACTAACGCCATTATTTGCTTGCTGCTTTTTATTACTTTTAAAATATCGCTTTCGATATTTGCTGGAAAAGTTCCTAATGGTAGACGCATTATCTTTGGCCATGATAGTGGCAGGGCAGCGCTTAAACAGCTGGTCATTTTATGAGAAATTTTGGGTTGAGATTTAAAATCAAAAATGTCGCAAAAGGAATACGTCATCTCCTGTGAATGCAGCGGATTTTTCTACTCGAACTTGGAATTTCGTCTGACTGATTTGACTCGGTGCGTGTATACTATTTAAAATTTTCAGAAATATCTTTGCATGTTCATTTGGGAGTTTTTATGTGTGTCATCTTTGCTCAATGATTTATATAATCTCGGTTGTCTTTAGTTCATTGAATGTATACATGTAACGGCTTCAAATTGTGCGTGGGGGTCCTTGGCCATTTTTAGGCAGCGGGATGGGTGGTAATTGACCTCCAATTTTCGACGCCAAAAACACCTAAAAAAGGCCAAAAGATTCATTTTTTCAAAAAGATATCCCCAACCGAAGTTGGTCGTCCCCCAACGCCAGAAAATTCTTGACTCCCCTGCCCCCCTATTTTTAGAAAAACATTGAACTGGGAACAATTTCGAGCCGCTACCTGTATGCTCCTCCAATCCCGCTGTTGCATGTATGATTGAAAGCCTTCTCATGCAGCATATGATTCGATCTTCCTAATTGCACTTGTGTCTTTAATGCCGTCAGGGGCGTAACCTGCCGGGAGGCGGGGAGGGCCCGTCCCCCGAAAATGTACAGAATATTTTTATTTTTTGCAAGAGTCCTTTAGAGGAAAAAGTTAAAGATTCTCGAAATCTACTATAAGGACAGCCAAAATGCGTTTTTAGCACACTTTTGAGCTAATAAACTCAAAAATTTTCGGAGCTAATGAATGAAAATTTCGGGTCCAGGTTCGGGACTTGGAAAATAAAAATTTTAGGACCGGGTCCGGATCTTCAGGGCTAGACCTGATCGGGTCAAGATTGATTAGATTCTAGCTGGATGTACGGTCGCTAAGCACCTTGTAGTTAGTGCATAGCAAAGGAAAAGATAAAAGATGGGTGCTGCAACAGCTAATAAAGCTATGCATGATAAGCTACCATTCTAGAACTTGTAATAACATTATATTTCTATTCAGGAAAATGTTTATTCTATATAAGTCTATTTAGTCACAGAAATATAAAAGGTATATATACCCTACCCATTTTTAGGAGTTTGGGGAAAATCGCCAAGGTATAAAAAATGTATATGCGTTCGTAATGCGATATCACGTTATAAAAAGTCAATTTTTGATATGTTTTGCGTTTTTGGATCTCTTTTGTAGTTTGTGGTCATGTGATAAACTAACAAAAAGCAAGTGAATTCGCAAAAATTGTCTAAATTTTACTAGTTCAAGCCCAATTTCTCAGCCTTCAGAGGACAAAAAATGCGAAAAAACAAGCATATTATAAAAATCTGGTGCAAAGTGCCAGAAAGTTTTGACATTTTTATCTTTTTACGCTCAATTTTGTAACTTTCTGAATACATAAGCTATACAAAAGTACATTGTGTCCCACCTAAGTATCCAACTTGTTTTTTCGTAATAACTCCCTTATCTCTTATTATTCTTTTACGATTCTTTGGATATATTTAAAAGGTCCAATAGGAAACTGACAGGATTTGATCGGTTTAAATTTGATCCATCTCCTCAAGTTCACGAAAAGTTGCGGTCAAAAATCAGTACAACAATTTTTGCATAGCGAACAAAAGTTAGTTCTTAAAAAACGCTATATTTTGAACAGCATGTCACGAAATCACGCCAAACTTTGTAGACAGTCTGTATTCGTTTGAAAAACTTTTCAAAAACATTAAAAATCGATTGACTTAACTCGAGATAATAGTCTGGATACTTAGGTGGAACAACCTGTAAAAACTAAGGTTTATACAAACTTTCGTAGTTTTCACCATAAACAAACAAAAGCAACCAAAGCATGTCATCCAGTTTGCTATTGGACTTTCCAACCAATTATCATAGGGGTGAGGGGGGTATTTTACCCCCACCTCAGGGTCCGAAACTTGAATCACTGTCAGACGATTCTGAGCTACATTTTCTGCAATGATTTTTGGGTACAAAAGCAGCGAACATGTTAAAAAATTTTCGGCGCTTCGCGCCGACTAATACATTTCTCGTTTGTTTACCCATAAAATACCTAGAATGAAGTTAAAATGATCTGAAAAGTCAAAATTTTCGATGAATTCTTATATTTTTTACTTATGTGCAAGAGTGACGAAACTAGTCACAATGGGACAAAAAGAAGTAAAAATGTAGTTTTTCACATTAAAACATGATATATATATATATATATATATATATATATATATATATATATATATATATATATATATATATATATATATATATATATATATATATATATATATATATATATATATACAGGCCCGTATCCAGGGGGGGCGGGGGGCCTGCCCCCCCCGAAATGGGAAAAATTTTTGTTTTTCCCAAGGGTCCCCCAAAGGGAAAAATGAAAAATTGGCGAAGTTGGTCTGAAACACCGCCAAAACAGGTTTTTAGCATACTTTTGAGCTAGAAAACACAAAATTTTCCGGCGCTTCGCGCCGGATTTATTGTTTACGTATAGTTTTGTCTTCTGAACCGCTAAAAATCGCTCAAACTAGAGTTAGACATAGAAAGTATGTCAATTTTTTTCTAACGCTTTGCGCCGGATTCATTGTTTAGCTATAGTTTTTGCCTTCTAGCTTACTCAAAACAGCTCAAATTTGAGTTATGACATGGGAACAGGCCTGTATGCAGGGGGCGGGTAGGCCTTCCCCCCGAAATGAGGAAAAATTTTTGTTCCTCTCAAGGGTCCCCCGAAGGGAAAAATGAAAAATTGGCGAAGTGCGTCTGAAACAGCGCCTAAACAGGTTTTTAGCGTACTTTTGAGCTAGTAAACTGAAAATTTTCCGGCGATTCACGCCGGATTTATTGTGTACGTATAGTTTTGTCTTCTGAACCGCTAAAAATCGCTCAAACTAGAGTTAGATATAGAGAGCATGTCAATTTTTTCTAGCGCTGTGCGCCGGATTCATTGTTTAGTTATAGTTTTTGCCTTCTAGCTCACTCAAAACAGCTCAAATTTGAGTTATGACATGGGAAACATGAAATTTTTCCTGCGCTTCGCGCCGTATCTATTGTTTATACATGTTTTTTTGTCTTCTAGTCCGCTCAAAACCGCTCAAATTTGAGGTTGATATGCAGAGCATGTCAATTTTTTTGGCGCTTTGCGCCGAATTATTAATTATCCGTATTGTTTTTCTCTGTAAAGCTCAATGATTAAGTACAAAGGCAAGAGATAAGAAATAATTCGCCGATTAGGTGATGAGAAATCAGCTTGAATGATAAATTTGCTGTATATCAAAATGGAATAAAGTGAAAATTTTTTAATTTTTTTGTTGAAATTTTTCTTCACCGTTGTATAGAGCTCGCCGAGATACGTTCAAAACTGTCTTTATTTTCGCCTATCTCCTGATGGTTCTCGAGATATCTGGTCTCAAAAATTTTCGGCCCCCCCCCGAAATAAAATCCTGGATACGGGCCTGTATATATATATATATATATATATATATATATATATATATATATATATATATATATATATATATATATATATATATATATATATATATATATATATATATATATATATATATATATATATATATATATATATATATATATATATATATATATATATATATATATATATATATATATTGGAAAATATTCAGAATAGCGGAGTTATAAAAACAAATGCGACAGTAGGTGGAACAACCTGTATATTTGACACGATGCGCCGGAAATTTTCGACACGTACATATCACTTCAGGCTCAACTGCAGCTTTCTGAATATAAGCTATGCATGCACTAGTTATACGAGTCTATGGCACTAAGCGCCGGCTAATTTCGGCATTTTTATTATTCTTAGCTCAATTTCACACGTTTTCGAAGGAAAGACTGTAATAATTAGATCTAATGCGAAATGCCGATAATTTTTGACGTTCTTATTCTTTTCAAGTCAATTTTGTATCTTTTTGAAGATAAGAAATGTAAAAAACGTATTTCGCGGAAATTTTTTTACTGAAACAAGAAAATGTTTCTTTTCTTATTGTGTTCTTTTTTGTGCGACGAAAATAAAATATTTGTTTATATATTTGTATATTATATTCGTTTTATAATAACATTAAATAATAATAATAATAATAATAATAATAATAATAATAATGATAACCACAAGAATAATAATTACAATAATAATAACAACAAAAATAATAATAATAACAATAATAATAACAATAATAATGATAACGATAACAATAATAATAATGATAATAATGTTAATGATAGTAATAGTAATAGTAGCCACAATTGACTTTAGATCAATGATAATAGTAATAATAATACTAATAATAACGATGATAATAATAATAATAATAATAATAATAATAATAATATATAATAATAATAATAATAATAATAATAAAGATACTATCTTACTTGATTTAAAACATGTGATTGTTTTCTCATTTAGACAAAAGTTATTTGCATTTTAAAGCTTTGGGTGCAAAATAACGTTTTTGACGAAGCAGTGCTACAATCAGCTTTAGATCAACTGTCTCAAATCAAAGGTATGTATCAGTTCTTTCAAAATTTCAGTAGTGCTTACAGTACATATACCCTTTTCTTTTTTATTTTCCCCCAGATTATTAAAATTTTGCCTAATGATTTTTCTAATCACTGTATAAAAATTGGCATTGAATGTGTGTTACATATAGTTTCCTTGTTTTACAGTTTTTGTATCCTAATTTATTTTCACTGTTCTATATTTTTTATGCGTAATGGACTTCTCAAATGTTAATCTACTTCTTGTTTTTTCTCTACCCAACAAATCGTGTTAACCTTTATTTTAATCTGTTCAATCGTTAATTTTCTTTCTTTCGTGCTTGTTTTAATTATTGCAGACAAAGATTTCAAAAATATCGACTCTTCTGAAATAATTGACTTCGAGAAACCGGAGTGTGGTGTTACGAAGAAGGACAATGCGGAATTTGAAAATTCACGTAGTTTTTATATTTTCTAATAAGTTAATTTTTTGTCATTTGCTTTTATGTTCCCTACTATAAATTACAGACGTAACAGGGCCGCCTTTTTTTATTGGGGTCGGGCCTGCAAACAAACCATATAATGTGTCTATACGACATCCCCATGCTGGCATTATTTATTATGTAATATATATGCTGAAGCTCATATTCATCATATGTATATGTCATATAGTGCCCGCCACGAATGTTGATGCTCTAATATGCTTCAAAGGGTCGAAATAGGACCGACGTGTGAAATATATATTCCTTGGTAAGCTCTATCATCCTCTGAAGCAATTCAGAGCGTCTACATTCATGGCTAGTAGTGTAATAACTTGTTAAAAGATAATAAAAAATGATAAGAACAATAATAATAACGTAATAATGAAAAAGAATAATTAAAAATCGTGTTATTTCAAGGTGTCTGTTCAATTTGAAGCACTTTTGAAGAAAATTCTCAATTTTCATCCGTTTTTGGACTTCATTTTACCGCATTTTCCTTACAAAATTTTATATTTTTTCATTCTGGGGGTCTAGACCATAGGTGGGCAGCACCAAAATTCTGGGGTGGGGGTGCAAGATTTTTGCAAAGGTCAAAAAATGGTCTTAAAAGTGGTCATATGGCGAAAAAACACAATTTTTCGACGTTTCTCATCGAGCACTATTCAACGGCATCAAAAATCGCTAAAAAGCAAAAAAATTAAATTTCAAAATTTGAATTCTGGGGGTATTTCAACTTCTGGGGGCATACCCCCCAAACCCCCACATGCATGTCTGGTTGTGTGTGCCTACATAACTAATCATTTTAGTCGAAATACTGATGTGTTAATCTTTATTTTAATATTATTTTTTCCCTTTTCGTTTTATGTGGAATCTTTAAGGAAAAAAGCTGAAAAGACGTCAAAGCAGATGTTCGCAAAAAAAGCGAACCGGGTCGTTCTATCAAAGCGACGCCGCCTACTCCTTCATCAATTCCTGAAAATGTGAAGCTAGTAGATTCCAGCTTGTTGCAACAAATACAGAAGCTTACATCTACCTTCATTATGCAGCATCATCGCAAGGTGAGCGAATCGGAACAAAAATTGACCAAGGTTTATTTCATTTTATTATTTTGTTCTCATTTTTTCATCCATTCTTGTTATCTTTCAATTTTTTTCTACATGGTTTGCGTATTCTTCGTACAGTTATCGCCATGAAAGATGGCGCACTATCATCACCCTCAGAATTATAATAGATGGTGCGTCGTGAGCGCCGCGTTTCATCCATCATGCGCTATTATCTCTTTTTTATTATTATACGCCATCTGTATCATTCCGTTATTCTGGCGATGTGGACGGCGCAATTTAGCTATTAATAGCGCCAACAAGAAGGAAGCGCGCACGTGAATGCTGGCAGTGTGCATTAAATCAATATTTTTGCAAGCCGGCGACGGAAGATGAAGAATTTTGCAGAAAGGTACGCAATACAGAGCAATGTACGCAGCACTGATTAAGGAGTTTTTAAACATTTCGAATTGATCTATAAAAAAACCTCTAAAAATGCTATTGAAGTTTTTTAAATGACTTAATATATAAATAATAATTAATAGACAGTGCTCAGCTTGCAAAAATATTGATTTTAATATTGGCTCGCGCTCGCCTAAATATAGAACGACATTCACGTGCGCGCTTCCAGCATTCACGTGCGCGCTTCCTTCTTGTTGGCGCTATTAATAGCTAAATTGCGCCGTCCTCATCGCCAGATTAACGGGATGATACAGATTAATGGCGTATAATAATAAAAAAGAGATAATAGCACATGATGGACAAAACGCAGCGCTCACGACACACTATCTATTATAATTCCGAGGGTGATAGCCATACGTGGGCAGCAAGAAAATTCTGGGGGTCCAAGATTTTTTGAAGGTCAAAAAATGGCCCTAAAAATGGTGGTATGGCGATAAAAGCACCATTTTTCGACGTTTCTCATCAAGCACTATCCATTGGCATCAAAAAATTGCGAAAAAAACGAAAAAAATTTTCAAAAATTGAATTCTGGGGGGTCTTTTGATTTCTGGGGGGTCTTTTGGTTTATGGGGGGTCCAGCCAGACCCCCAGACCCCCCACGCCCAGGTTTGGTGATAGCGCGTCATCTTTCATGGCGACCACTGTACATGCAGACATGCACAGCATTGGAATTCTGAGGGTGAAATTTTAAAGTGCCTTTTTGGGCTCAAAAACAATAAATACGCATCAAAAACATCGTTTTGTAACGTTTCTGAAGATGCTCTATCTTCCTAGAGTGTAAAAATATAAGAAACTTTCGAAAAAATATCAGGAAAATTCGATTAAATTGAAGAAAATATTGTCAAAAAGACGAGTATATGGCAAGAAGTGCCAAAAATTTGGCACTTTTGAGCAAGCAGATAACAAAAAACGCTTAAAACAGCGCTTTTTCTTCGAATTTCTTTGAAATTTTTGGAAAATAGCGAATTCCGGGGGTGAATAAAATTGTAAGGGAGTGAAACTCTTCCTACCCCGAGGTCATGTATGGAGATGAGGTGAAACACTCCTCCCCACTTCTTGAGATCATTTATGCAAAAATGGAAGACACTAATACGAAGTTATTGGTCATTTAAACATATTTGATTCATTATAAGTGCTTTTGTTTTTTTTTCAGCGGATTTTGGCTGACTATAAATATAGCAACGACGATGAAGAAAGTTTGGAGGAAGAGGCATTAGGAAAAGATGACGATGATGAACTTGACAATCGAAAAAATTCGGCTATGACTGAGCAAAGCGTCCCAGCCCCCGTTGAACAAGCAACGCCGGTGCAAGACAATGCGGAACAGCGTCGTATATCCGCTTTCGCCATGCATTTTTATCAAACTATGCAACAACTGACCCAAATGAGGCCACCTTATTTATCAACCAAAAATTGCTACAATTTTCGTGATTGGCTTGGGCCAGAAGCTGGCATGGAAATTTACAAAGGACTGCATGATGATACGCAGGTTTATCACAACGCAATCTATGCCCGATATCTGCGATATTGTAAAATCGCAAATACGCCAGACAGGCCTACAATTTTGCCGACTAAACCCACTGAGGTGGACGAGGAAGAAAGCCGCAGGAACCAGGCTGCGCCGCGTTTCATAACGCAGCCCTGTGTTTTTCATAGGCTGTTCTATCCTGATCCACTGTTCACACAAAATCGCATGTTCATAACAATGGGCTACATGCTCTACGAAGTGAGCATTCCATACGTGGCAAATCATTCATTTTTGCCAACGCCCTTGCAAATGAACGCACAAAGCAGAGTGACTCTACAGCCTGAATTCTTTCCGCACCGCATACAGCCACAACCCGATCATACAGTGCCTTTGTGCATCACAATTCGACAAATGGTCAATATCTTTGAAGCGTTTCGCGAATTCGAGCGCGAATATGAAACAACGTTCAGCCGCAAACCAATTTTTGCCACACCGTACGTGATGCAAGCTTCGTCACTGTTGCGTTATATGGACCAACGTTTCTACACGTTTGCAGCTCTATATGGCGATCATGGAATCGCCTGGCGAATGTGTGAACAAATACGGCGCATGTTGCTTGCCGCGTTTTTCAGCCCAACTTATACTCAATTTCCGAGGGAAGTATTCCTGGAATTCCCGGAACTGGTGGAAGAAATCGAGGATCCAGTCGCGCTACATAGCGATATTCAGCGCATACGCGAAGCAACCAATCCAGATTTATCAGTGCTTGCCCAGTTTGGCCGTCACAAATCGCGTCAACATTCGTCGCTCTTTCTTCAGAAAAAGCTACCCAACGAGCTAGATTCAATTCGTTGAAGTTCACAACGACGTTAATTGCAGAAACGTCTCGCTCCATCGCAGGGCCCATCAGGACCCCAAGCAAAAAAGAGGCACAACGTTCTCGAACTCTCTTTGCAAGCTCAAATCGAAACGCGCCGAGTTCGAATGATAATTGAACAAGCCGAGCACGAAACAATACCAATGCCGCCACCGCCGCGCGTCACAGTCGCACGTTGTCCAGGCTCGTTAGTGGTTGCTTCTGATGTAAGGCGTGAGGATCAGACGGTGTACATGGAACGCCTACGATCCTTTCACGAAGCCATACCTTTTTTGAGAGCAAGCCGACAAGATCGAAGCAAATACGAGCATACCCAACGAGCGTACAAGGCAAATCAAAAACGAAAGGAAAGACGCGAGAGGCAGGCGATGATCTACCAAAAATTATCGGAGTCATCGAAGCCATCACATTTGAAACCCGGACCCTCTTTTTCTCGTTTCAGGCAAACTCAAACCCAAAAGCCGGCAACTTCAACGCCACACGCACCCACACCTGGGCGTGGGGGGTTTGGGGGGGTATGCACCCCCCCAGAAACCAAAATACCCCCCCCAGAAATCAAAATACCCCCCCAGAATTCAATTTTTGAAAATTTTTTTCGCTTTTTTCGCAATTTTTTGATGCCAATGGATAGTGCTTGATGAGAAACGTCGAAAAATGGTGTTTTTATCACCATACCATCGTTTTTAAGGCCATTTTTTGACCTTCAAAAAAATCTTGCACCCCCCCCCCAGAAATTTCTTGCTGCCCACGTATGCACGCACCGGCGGTACAACGTTCGAACACTCATCATCGGCCGTGTTCAACTCCACCGCCGCAATCAACTCCGCAGCAGCAATCGCCGCCATGTTTGAGTGACGTTTTCGGAGGTTTTGGCCATTTACCGCAGCTGTTGCAATCACCACCACGTTCGAGCAGAAGTTCTGGAGCTTTTGGCCGTTTTCCATCACCACCACGTTCTACACAGGACTTAGACGATTTTTGCCATCCGGCTACACCTTTAAGTCAGCCACAGGTCTATTACGGGTTCGGGCAACCATTGCCCGATTCTATTACGTACGACAAACATCGCCGACTGCGCGAACAAATGCACCCACATATTGATCTATCCAGCAGCAATCGCCTGTCATTGCATCGTGACACAAACCCTAGCAATTCTTCGCGGCGTCGTTAAAACCATTCGTCGCATTTCTTTCCGACGACAAAACTCGATTTTAAACACCGCCATTAGCCATGTTTGGCTTACTAATTTGGACTCTGCGATTTATGCCCGCCGGCCAGCAGCTTTATTGCTTGTTGCCTCATCGTCGTTTTTTGTGCCTCATCTTAAAATTTTTTGTCTTGTCAGTATCTTACTCGTCTTATTTTAACATTCCTTGTGCCGTAATCTCGTCATTTTATCTCATTGATTTAATCTCGTTTTTTCTCTTTGCTCAATCATTTTTGGCCTTATCTTAAATTTTATCTAAAATATACTTAATTTTTCTTTCTCTCGAATTTATTCTTCCGATCTCCACACTACTTAATAGAGGCTCAGTCATGGATTCAGCCGCCATACTTTTCAGTCAAAATTTTTCTCCCTCCATCCACAGGGGGCCCAACCCATACGTGGGCAGCAAGAAAATCCTGGGGGGGGGTGCAAGATTTTTTTGAAGGTCAAAAAATGGCCTTAAAAATGGTGGTATGGCGATAAAAACACCATTTTTCGACGTTTCTCATCAAGCACTATCCATTGGCATCAAAAAATTGCGAAAAAAAAACGAAAAAAATTTTCAAAAATTGAATTCTGGGGGGTATTTTGATTTCTGGGGGGAGGTATTTTGGTTTCTGGGGGTGCATACCCCCCAAACCCCTCCACGCCCAGGTGTGGCCCAACCTACAAAATTTCATCAAATTACTCAAAATTTCCCATTTGTTGAATCCCTAACAATTTTTCTCATATTTTGGTCAATTTTTTCATCCTCAATTTGAAAAATTTGGTTCGTGGTGATACGAATTTTTTCCTGGTGAGGGGTGGAGGGTAGTAAAGGTATCTACACGTGCCGTAGGATTGCGGCTAGAACGCAATTTACCGCATTCGTTTTCATCCACAAGTTGTCGAGATACGATACCAGCGCGCCAGCAGTCAAGAAGCGATCACTTCGCGGTCGGACCAGACTCCGACAGTAGGACGTGCGGAGGCTATCTAGCCACGCAGCATTGATTGGTTGCGCCCAAACATCATGTACATGTTGCGAGGAACACGCCACGAGAGTATGCCTGTGGAAACCATATACATCCCTCTTTCTTAACATACAAAACATAGGCGACATGACCGCTAATCTGTTTAAGCCTGTGTAGAGATCGGAAAAATCAATAACGCTTATAGCGCCATCTTACACTTAATCTTTATTGTCATAGAAATAATCTTTTTCCCCTTTCACTGTAATCCCCCTTCTGCCATTATTCGTTCAGCTTGGGTCGTGTTTGGCTTTGCTCCTTGTATAGCGTTTTATTTCGCCTTTGTGAACGCCTTCTTTTTATCAATTTGTTTGGTGTAGATAGAGTTAGATAGCAGCTTTCTTAAGGTGCAGTATACCACAGATGGTTTTTTGGAAGGCCGGCCTCGACTATTTCTTTAGCCGGTTTTATTGGGTAAAACCTTTTTGTGTTTATATTTTCTCAAAATTCTTCATTCCTTTTTCGAACCAAAAACTAAAAATTATTACATAATTTTTATAGAGGATGACAGCCCGGACTATAGCTCTTAGTTGTTGCCACACCTGGGCGTGGGGGTTTGGGGTATGCACCCCCGAGAAACCAAAATACTCCCCAGAATTCAATTTATGAAACTTTTTCGTTTTTTTCGCAATTTTTTGATGCCAATGGATAGTGCTTGATGAGAAACGTCGAAAAATGGTGTTTTTTATGCCATACCACCATAGGTGGGCAGCACCAAAATTCTGGGGGGGTGAAAAAATTTCTGGGGGTGAAAAAATTTTCAAAGGTTAAAAATGGCCTTAAAAATGGTGGTATGGCGAAAAAAGACCATTTTTCGACGTTTCTCATCGAGCACTATCCAATGGCATCAAAAAATTGCCAAAAAAGCAAAACAAATTTTTTCTGGGGGGGGGGTATTTTGATTTCTGGGGGTATTTCAACTTCTGGGGGGTGCATACCCCCCAAACCCCCCACGCCCATGTGTGCATACCACCATTTTTAAGGCCATTTTTTGACCTTTGCACCCCCAACCCAGAATTTTCTTGCTGCCCGCGTATGGTTGTTGCGCTTATTGTCCATTGCGCTATTGAAACCTAAAATTCGTAATTATTTCGCCATAGGTAATTTAGTCCGAAATCTTTTGGTTCCTTTTGCGAAAAATATTATTTTGGTCTAAAATAGGTCTAAGGACCTCGGGTGAATTCCAGGGTTATTTAATTACTCCTGTGTAGGGTACTGCGGTCGGCTATTCCCCCTGCAGTCTCCTTAGGTACGGACAAGCTACGTCCGAGGAGATTTTAGGTACTAGGTACTTAGGGTCAATAGGTGGAATAAGGCGAATTGCCGCAGCACCCGAACCAGTGCTAAGTTTAACAAGGTACTTAAGTAAGCCCTGATGGTAGGTACTTATTGAGGGTTGTTGTTTTCGTAGTTGTTTGTGTGTTGGATATCCGTTAGCATGCTGTCGGTTTAGGTATCTGCACATACTGCAAGTACATAACCAGCAAGTCCCTAGCTGCGCGCGCATTAGATAACTCCATAGCGCACACATAAGTTACACAAGTTTCAATCCTTTTTGCGATAATTCTTATTTTGGTATAAAATGGGTCAATTACCTAGGGAAAATGCCAGGGTTACTTAATTACTGCTTTGTTATGTAGGTATCTCGGCCGGATCCCCTAAATCTCCCTAGGTACGGACAGATCTAGGTCCGAGGATATTTTAGGTCGTAAGCACACCTGGGTGTGGGGGTATGCACCCCCCCCCCAGAAACCAAAATACCCCCTCCAGAATTCAAATTTTGAAAATTTTTCCGTTTTTTGCAATTTTTTGATGCCAATGGATAGTGCTTGATGAGAAACGTCGAAAAATGGTGTTTTTATCGCCATACCACCATTTTTAAGGCCATTTTTTGACCTTCCGAAAATCTTGCACCCCCCCCCCAGAATTTTCTTGCTGCCCACGTATGGTCGTAAGTACTTCAGGGTCAATTGATTGAATAAAGGCGGATCGCGTAGCAACCTGATCAGTGCTAAGGTTAGCCAGGTTCTTAAGTAAATCCTGAAGGTACTAGTTCAGGGTTGTTGTTTTTGAAGTTGTTTGTGTGTAGGGTATCTCCCGGGCGGCATGCTGCCCGTTTAGATATCTGTACATAGTGCAAGAACTTAACCAGCAATCACCTACATATTTGCGCATTAGATAATTCCCTAAGTACTTACAGAGGTAATCTGTACTGCGAATAGCGCAATGTCGCGGATTGTCTCCTAGACAGTTTTAAAAGGTGAATAACCCCTTTTTGTATTTCTTTTCGAAAGAATTCTTTACCCACTTTTTGTACCTAAAAATATTCAAAATTATATTTAATCAATTTTTACTGATGACTGGTCGGCATAGAGCTCTTTGTTGTGGGACTCAAAGTTCATGTCATTTGTGCTATTAGGAATCAGAAACATTTCGAAACCATCTAGATAAATCGAAAACAAGATACATAATTTATCAATTTGAGATTTTCCGGGGTTTTGAGAAAAGATCAACTGATCTTGCGTGTATTTGCGGGGTTATGTAATTAGCTAAGTGTTAGGAAACTAGGGCGTAGCTGCTTAGACCTCTGACCAGAAGCGGTCAGCAAGTTAGGACCGAGAAAATTGAAGCCGTAGGATTTAATCCATTGACATAAAAAATTGTGAAAAAAAAATTTTAAAAAACGAATTCTGGGAGGTATTTTGGTCTCTCGGAGGACCCCCCACGCCCAGGTATGGGCGAGCCCGTAGGTACGGTCGTCCATCATCGTCCTGTTGCTACCTATAGTCTATTTCACAACTTCGCCCATAAATTTTAAAACCATCTCAGACAATAAGTTTACAGATTGCGATTTTAACATTGATCTAAGATATAATTATCGTCACCCTCGGCTTACTGCCGATGAAAATTCTTAGAATTTATGCACGAAGTTATGTGAAACAGACTATAGGTACGGAAGGCGGTGTAATAACTTACACAATGGATAGTGCTTGATGAGAAATGTAGAAAAACGGTGTTTTTTCGCTATACCACCATTTTTAAGTGCCGCCTACCTATGGTAGCATCAGCCTCACATGTTTATCTTAAAGCATCTATTTCAACCCGTGTAGTAGCACCTCTGCTACAGTCTGTTCCACACAAGTTTGGTCATAAACTTTACAACTCCGACACTAAACTGACAGATTGCAATTATAACATTAATGATATATAATTATCGTAAACCTGTTGCTTATTGTCAATGGAAATTTTTAAAATTTTTGCGCAAAGTCGTGTGAAACAGACTGCATATGTATGTATATGTATGGTGCATAAATCCGTTTGACAAACCGATTTTCTTTGATGCATGAAAACAATCGCTATAAAGTGCTTATTACTGTAACTTCAATTTTTCACTTCTCGAAAGACGACAGGGATCATTGCGTACTCTGTCGCGTGCACAGCACATCGGAGAAATCAGGTAGGTATTACAGTGATGAGACATTTGCTCATCGCTTGATTCCATGCACCACATTAAAAAATTTACATACTATAAAACTACATATATGTATATTCTGTCGAGCAATGCTGAATTTGGATAATAATGACAGTGTGTTTCACGGAACCTTGTGCATGGATCACAATTCTGTAGTCGATGTAAATCGATAACAAAAGCGGTTTAAAGTGAAAGGCAGTCATGCTGTGCATTGTAATTGACGTGCATACGGATTTTTCCTTGTTAAATTGTATAACAGTAAGCTGCCTAAATACCACTATTGCAGCTGCTCTCTAGATAGCGAATAATACATTACCATGCACACGATTTAGTGAAATGGACTATATGTAGGCTCTCGTTCGAATGATATCGTGTATCAGATGACTTAAAAAGACCATAAGATTCTAGCGTGATGGCATATCCGCTTAGACAACCACAAGCTGCCGTCCGTTTAAACGACTACACTTTCTTTGCATTATTTATTTGTATTGGCGGCGTAACATTATTTTCTCTGTGTGCATGTAAGATTATTCGCAAATTTATAGTGCATGTAAGATTATTCGCAAATTTATAAAACAGTCAATAAAAATTGTTACTGTATTTTCATTTCAATGAAGAAACTAAATTTTTTAAAACTTCTTCGGAGTAATTTCGGCTGAAAGCACCGTTTTTTCCTTCCACTCTTTGGTCTATTTGTCAACCGAAATTTTTGAGAAATAATACAACCTTTTTGGGCTTGGTTGGCATTTGTGGAAAATTTTTGTAATGTTAGAATGCGTTTTACATAGGTGAAACTTCCGCGCCGCGCCAATTGTAGCATTTTTATCGACAATCTGGTCTAGAACTTCACTACGATTGAAAATCCTTATCTTCTGCACGGATTTGGTTAGATTTTGTAATGCAAAAATGCATTTTAGAGGGCTAAAACTTTAAAATTTTCTGGCGCTTCGCGCCATTTGATAAATTATACGGCATTGGTGTAGCTGGTCCACATATGTATTAAGATAGCCACGTTATAGGTACGTATACAGCAAGTAGTATTCGGTGGTTTGATTTGAGTCAAGTCGAAAACAAATAAAGCAGTCATCAGATTTTACCAGTAGATTCATGTGACGCGAGCGACGCGAGTTGCATCCCATTACTTAGGCTTATTTTAAACGCTGGCACCAACATTTTGGTCAGTCCATGATACTAAGCCTAAGCCTAATCAACTGGTAAACCAGCAAAACGGCATTCGTGTAGCTGGTTCACATATGTATTAACATAGTCATATTATAGGGGCGTATGTGTGCAGTCGTTTGCATCTGAAGAAACGAGAGAAAGTTGCTGGCAGTCGGATTCAAAAAGTTCTATTTGCTAAAAAATAATTGCCGGATAAAGTCGTTTCCTACTGATAATCTTAATATTTTTTTCAACACACTTTCGGACACTGGTTTACATCAGTTAATAACAGAAAATACTCATGATAATAATATATTAGATCTTCTCTTTGCATCTGATCAAATTTGTAACGTAAAAGTTTATATTCCTTTTTCTAATAGTGACCATAATTCAATTATATTCGATTGTCTTTTGATGCCAGTCAAAAATCCTAGATCATCTTTTTTCAACTTTTGTAAAGCTGATTTAATGCTCTAGGTCTTGCACTGTCTCAGATCTCTTGGCCTGATCTTTTTAATTCCTGTTCTAATGTAAATGATGTGTATGTACAATTTGTTTGTTGGAGTGCTTCACTCTTTAATTAACGCATTTGTCCCCTTAACTCAGCCCAAGCCCATGAAACGTAAATATCATAAACAAATTAAAAGAATGTTAACTAAGAAACGTGTTTTTGGAAGAAACATTAATTTTATCACTCGACTGATACAAAAATCAAATATAAATCTTTTCGCAAAAAATTTGATGTTAAAATAAAAATTTTCTCTGCTTAAGAAATAAATCTTCTTTCTGACAAAAGTTTAACACCCTTTTATAAATTTGTCAATAATCGGTTAAATAATCATCGCTCTCTTCCACCACTTCTTCATGACCACAAAATCGTTTCTTATACTTTACTAATACTATATACTAATACTTTATTTGGAAAAAGACAAGGGTAAAACAAAGTCGCAAGGAAAATAAAATGGCATAGTGTAAAAATGCGAAATGTCCTGGACACACAGGCAAAATAGATTGCACTCACGTGTGCCCCATCAAAAAATTCCGAAATCAACCTTTTTTCAAATTTATCTCAAATGTCTCAACATTTGGAGAACTTCGAATATATTGTGGAAGATCGTTTTAAATTCTACCTGATCTAGTAGCAAAACAATACTTTTTTTAATCAAGTCGATATTTTTCTAAATAGATCTGATTTGCAAATGCATTTCTGAGTACGCGAATGACCATAAAACTTATAAAAATCTTCAGAAGGCAAGAGATTATTGTGAATAATATACGTAACAATTAAATCAAAATAAATTCTATGGAGTTCAAGCCTCTCTAAATTTAAGGCTTTTTACCTTTCATCATAAGAAAGTCCCATATATTCGATTAACCTTTTCGTAAATTTCCGCTGTACCCGTTCAACCCTGTTGATATCAGAAAGCAAATAGGGGCTCCATACAGTTGGAGCATACTCTACTGAAGGCCGAATATAATTCTTAAAAGCAAGAACTAACATTTTAAGATCACGTGATTCAAAACATTTGAAAATCAAAGCACTCATTTTCAAAGCTTTTGCTGATATATTAGTACAATGACAACTAGATGATAAGTTTGTTGTTAAGGAAACACCTAAATCTCGAATTGAGGAACCTGCGTCAGATAACAAAAAATGGTTTATGTGATACATAAATTTAGGATTAGCGTACCCTAGATATAACAGAACATTTAGGGAGAGATATGCTTAACTGATTTTCTTCAGACCACGAAACCAGCTTATCTAAATCTTTTTCCAACGAAGTATAATTAAAAAAATAAAGAGCTTTAAATCATCAGCAAAGGAAAAGATTTCACTATGCTCAACAGCTTGAACAAAATCGTTTACAAACAACAGAAACAAAGAGGGTCCTAAAACGCTACCTTAAGGTTCTTTAAAAAGGTAAATTTGTTCAATAACTGCTTTTCTTCTGTTTTTTTCTGTTGATAATAATCATCTTCCTTTTTTAGATTCGATGACTGGTGTTGCATTGCAAACATACATGATCTTGGGGGGTTTGGGGGGGGTTTCATCCCCTGCAGAATAATTTTTTACCCCCCCCCCGCAAAAAAGTTTTCACCCCCTCCCCAGAATTGGCGATTTTTCAAAAGTTTCCTAAACTTACCTGAAAATTGGTGGAAAAAGTGTCTTTTTAAGGGTTTTTGGCTATCTATTTGCTCAAAATCGCCAATTTTCGTTGCTTCGCGCCATATATTCATGTTTTAAGCGATATATTGGTCAATTTATTCGACTTTTTTCGAAATTTTTTTCATGATTTAATGCTCTAGAAGGATAGAGTATCGTCAGAAACGCCAAAAAACGATGTTTTTTAACGCGTACCGGCCATTTTTGGGCCCAAAAAAGGCACTTTAGGTTTTCACCCCCCCAGAATTCCCATACTGTGCATGTATGATTGCAAAACATTCATTTTGACGCTTGGAACGTGTAACTGGTCTTAAATAGAATAAAGGTTCTTTTTCTGTTGGTCCTGATGGACTCTGTCATATTTTTTTTTGAAAAAACTTTCAAATTATCTTGCTGAGCATTTAGCAAGTATCTTTAATGTTTATTTTATAACTTGCACTATTCCTTATTTATGGAAATTGGCCAATGTAATTGCTGTCTTTAAAAAAGGAGACGCAGCCTTTATGAGTAATTACAGACCGATTTCTATTTGCTGCTCATCAAGTAAAATCATGGAAAGTTTGATAAACTCAAAAATTATCGATTTTCTCACTACAAACAGACTCTTATCTTCTTCTCAGTTTGGTTTTCTAAAATCCAAGTCTTGTGAATTACAACTACTTAAATGTAAACACAGCTGGACCGTATCTTTGAGCAATAGGACTCCTGTCGATGTAGCTTACATCGACTTTTTCAAAGCTTTCGATAAAATTCCGTTATCTAAGCTCTTATATAAGCTCTCAAAATATGGAATAAAAGGTCTACTTTTTAATTGGCTCAATTCCTTTTTACATGGTCGGTCTCAGCATGTTTGTATTAATGGAATTTTTCTGACTTTATGCCTGTTGGCAGTGGTGTCCCCCAAGGTAGTTGTATTAGTCTTACATTGTTCTTAATTTATGTAAATGACGTATGTAACTTGATTAAATGTAGTATAATTTACCTCTTTGCCGATGATGTCAAAATCTTTGGTCCATCTTCTGATTATCATTTAATACAAAAAGATCTGGATAATATTTATACTTGGTCTATTAATTAGCAACTTCCTGTTGCTAGGGAAAAATGTGCAGTTTTACATCTTGGTAAAAATAATCCAAAAAAGCTTTATTCTTTGAATAATATAAATATTCCAAATGACATTAGTTCCGTCCGTGATCTGGGTGTTTATATTTCTCATAATCTTTATTGTAAGGAAAATTTAAATCACATAATTAAAAAAGCTGTTTCTCCTTGTTTTCTAATACACAAAGCTTCTCTTTCTCGTGATAAAGATATTTTAGTTAGGGTCCATTCTACTTATGTAAGACCTATGCTTGAGTTTTCTGTTTCTGTATGGAATCCATATCATGCAAATGATATACAGTCGAACTTTGATAATGCGTACGTGGGATAATGCGTTTTCTCGCATAATGTGTACAGTATTGCTTGGTCCGGACCGAAATGCAATGTAAAACATAAGGCGATAGCATGGGATAATGCGTACTCGGTGAATGCGTAATGCGTGCAGCCGATTTCATCCATTGGCCTATGCCTACATGTTAAATTACCTGGCTCAATGCATACAGCATGTATTTTTTCACCTCGGATAATGCGATCAGCTCATCGGATAATGTGTACGGCTTTTATTTCGAATTCCATATTACATTATTTCTCATTTCTTTCCTGGCTTTACAGTTTTCATAATACGTTTTCTGTCTTCAACGAATACTTTAGGCACAGCGACATGAATGATATTGAAGATTTTTGTGACTTTAAGCTTGAAAATATGTTAAAACAGACTTGTATTGCTGATTTTTTCTATAAAAAAATGATTTTATCGCATAATAGTGTATTCCTTGATTAACATCTGGGGTATTCGGATAATGCATACACTCGGATAATGCATACAGAAGGGCTTGGTTCCTTGGGTGTACACATTAAGCAAGTTCGACTGTCTATAAATCGTCTTGAAAATGTTCAACATAAATTTACTAAACGTCTGTTTGATTATCATAGCAATTTATCCTATCTTGAACGCCTGAGGCTTCGTAACCTACCTTCATTAGAACTTTGTTATCTTCACATATGTCTATGTCTCATGTATCAAATTATTAACGGTTTATCTTGTATTGGTGCTAATGAATTCTTCATTTTTAGTTCCGGCATAACCTGACCCGAAAAGCGTCATAAACTTACATTACCAGTTGTCCGTTCCAATGCTCGCCTCAACGATTTTTCCCAACGCTACCTCAAAATTTGCAACTCCTTACCTGATCATGTGCCCGCTTCTCCTAACGTTTGTTCGTTCAGAAAAGAGCTCCTAAACATCTATTTTACGATTTTATTGTTGGGGCATACCTAGTTGTATCACTTCCGTGATCTGTATGTCCTTTTATTCAGTCACTGTTTTATCACTTATTCGTCTTTTATCAAATTTTGTGTATATTTCTGGACAATAAACATTTTCTTGTCTTGTCTTGACCTCTTGCTCTAAAGTCCCAAACCATAACCAGAGGACTAACACACGCTGGTTTATTTTGATAAAGAATGCAAGGTATTCGTAATGTTTTGCATTGGTTTACTAGCTGATTATCATTATATTGAAGGTAGAAGGCATTTTAAATGTTGTAAAGACTATACTAACATATTCAATTGAAAATTTTAGAATTCTTTGAGTGATTTTTTGAGTAAAATTAACTTTTAAAATGCAGAAAATATGCGGTTCACTATAACTTTCGATTTGAACAAAAATTTAGCTGAATATAGTTCGTTTTTGCGAAAAATAAATTATTCCATACATTTTTTAGCCTGAAATTAAGTTTTTGTGATGCAGAAAATATGTGGTTCTACCCCGCTTTCAACAGTCAATTAATATTTTCATCGAAAAATTGTAAAGGAATGAATCAAGTGGGTAAATTGTGGTGCCTGCTAGCCTTGGCCATGATTATGGCCAAGTCGGTAAAAGGTGGCGCTGGTGCTGGCCTTTTTCTGCATCACAAAAACTTAATTTTACGCTAAGAAGATATGGAATAATTTATTTCTCGTAACAAGGAACTATATTTAGCTAAAATTTTTGTTGAAATCGAAAGTTATAATGAACCGCGTATTTTCTGCATTTTACTCAAAAATCACTCAAATAATTTTAAAATTTTCAATTGAATATGTCAGTATAGTCTGTACAACATTTAAGATGCCTTCTACTTTCAATTGAATGATAAATAACTATAATTAAGTTTGACCCGTATTTTGGTGTTTCTGAGAAATTATATGAAACATCTTTGCTAGCTTTGCTCACATCAGCTAGGGCGAATGTCCAGCACTACCTTTTACCCAGTTGGCAATGGCCAGGGCCGCCTTTTACCCAGTTAGTGAGGGCCAGGCACAAGGCCATCGCCAGCGCCACCTTTTACTAGTGATCGACCGGGGCGACTTTTTTGGCCGGGGCCGGGGCGGTACCGGGGCTGGAAAAAATCCCCGGCCCCGGCCCGGGCCGGGGCCGGGGCTGGCCGGGGTCAGACAAGGAAAATATTATTGCATGACACATACTTGGGGTGGGCATAGGAAAAGAAATAATGAGCGACTGCTCCATTCAGTAGTAAATGGCTAGCGCAAAGTTAGGTGCGCCTTTTCATATCAAGTTTTATTACTATTTATGTCACAAGAAACAAATTTAGTTCAGTGTTTCATTGTCTGAATCATCAATAAAGTCATGTCGCTACTATTAGCACACTCTATATCATTTGAATCTTCGCTACTGCTACTGCTGCTGTAGCGATTGGATGCAATAGGTATTGGATGTAATAAATGAGACATCACACATTCCCATAAGGGAGAGGGTATAACCCCCTCAGGGTCCAAGACACAAGTCACCGTCCGACGATTTTTGGTGAAAACCTTTTGAATTTTTTGAACTTAATTTTTTAGTATGGCAAAAGTGTACCTATCTATTAGAATTTCACGAAGTGGTACATTATTTTAAATGTGAGCTAGAGTAAATTGAGAAACTATCACAATAAAACATGCATGTAATCGCTTAAAATTTTATGAGGGTCCCTCAGTATACATGTAACGGCTGGAAATCTAGGATAGGGGTCCCTCGCCATTTTTAGAAGGAGGGGGTTAGCGACTAAATCAAAAATGGTAAAAACACATAAAAATAGCAAAAAAAGCGCAGGTTTTTGCCAAAAAATGGGGGAGGGTGATTAAATATTTTCTGACTTTCAAGGAAGTTCGGGGCTTCAAAGCGTCGATGGGGGGTGGCCCAAACCCCCGTAACTTGTATATTTCTCGGCCATTTTCAGGGGAAGGGGGCTACGCGGCTCCATTTTTGCAGCCGCTTACCCCCTGAAAATCTTTAAAATTGTAGAATTTGCAATAAGGAATTCTACACCTTTTTACAGTTTTCTCCAAAAATCTTTGTACATGTACAAAGATGGTCCTGAAACGTCTTTGTACATCAGCAAAAATCTTCGCCAAATACAAAAAAATTGTGGTTCTAAATGTGATAATTCGGCCTGAATTTAGTTGATATATTAGTTTGGCGCGAAGTGCCGAAATTTTTATGAGCTTTTGATGGAATTCACACATAAAACTCGACTGAGAAAGCTAAAACAACTTGTACTACAAAATCAGAAATATTACAAAAATTGTAATATGCGAATTAAATCTTGTAATAAGCAACACTGCGCTTAGAATGGAAAAATGGAAAAATTTCAAATATTCAGAAACCCAAAAATTAGCCAAACTACTAAAGGCCGAATATGTTCTACCACATCGAAATCGTTACTGTACCATATTAAAGTATACAAAAATTTGCATGTACAAAACAGTGTTTTTTTGTATCCGCCAAAGATTTTTCCCGATGTACAAAGACTTTTCAGGACAATCTTTGTACATGTACAAAGATTTTTAAGAAGATAAAAACTGTAAAAAGGTGGTAAATTCGAAAAAATTTTCGGCGCTTTGCTCCGATTTGAAAACTTGTCTGTCCTATATATCTTTAAAAGGGCAAAATTTGTACAGTCGAACTTCGATAATGCGTACACGGGATAATGCGTTTTCTCGCATAATGAGTACAGTATTGCTAGGTCCGGACCGAAAGGCCATGTAAAACATAAGGCAATAGCATGGGATAATGCGTACTCGGTTAATGCGTAATGCGTACAGCCGATTTCATCCATGGGCCCATGCCTGCATGTTAAACTACCCGGCTTAATGCATACAACATGTATTTTTTCACCTCAGATAATGCGATCAGCTCGAAATGTTTGCGTCTCTCTGCTATCTTTGATGTGCATCATTTTAAATTTTGATACATTTTCTTTTTCTACTAAAGTTCCTTGTTTATACGAGTACTTTGGTCAAATTGACTTATGTGTTGTGCGAGCCTGTTTTCTCAAATGTGTATAATTTTTAGTCTGGATCTTTAGCTTTCTTTGAAAAGCTTAGAATTCTAAAGTTTTAGGGGAATTAAGCCTTAAACGAATTGTTATTTTTGATTGGTCATGGCGTTTTCAAAAAACGAAGTTTCTCTGGGGACAAATTTAAAAATGTTGACAAATCACCGCAAGTTCTGTGGTTATGCGAAAACTTTAGGCACATCGAGATGAGTGTTGCGCCTATTTGTTTTTAAAATGTGCATAATATTTAGTTTCGTGACCTGGACGATCTAGGAGAAACAGAAACGGTTCCGACTTCCGAGCTATCAGGATTTAAAACTGAGTATATCGAACATACGAATTTAATGGCACAGGACAATTGTGACACAAAGTTGTTCAGCGAAATGAATGATATCGAAAATTTTTGTGACTTTAAGCGTGAAAATATGTTAAAGCAGACTTGTATTGCTATATTTTTCCTAAAAAAATGATTTTATCGCATAATAGTGTATTCCTTGTTAAAAATCCGGGGTATTCGGATAATGCGTGCACTCGGATAATGCATACAGAAGGGCTTGGTCCCTTGGGTGTACGCATTAAGCAAGTTCGACTGTATTTAGAATGGAAAAATGTCAAATTTTTAGGCGCTTTGCGCCGTTTTGAGACAATTTTAGTAATTTTTGGCGTTAGAAACCCAGAAATTAGCTAAAATATACAATCAAAAATCAGAAGACCCTGTTTTACCACACTAAAATCGCTACTGTACCATATTATAGTAAGCAAAAATGTTTGAAAATATATTTATATACAGTTCTTGTCACGGAAATTGCAAACGCAGCGCCGCTGTGATCTACTACAATTGACAAACTACAGTAGAACGTAAGCGCTTCTACCGTAGCCACGCGTGTTCGGTCATATTTAAATTGCGTTCGGCCTTAGTAGATCGCAGCTAGCATATTGCGTTTTTTGTCACACTGCTTTGATTTTTTGCATGCGTGCGTCTCAAAAGTGTGTGCATGATGCAGGTCCAGCCCGAGAAAAAAAGGTAAAAATAGATTGGAATTTTCGTGCATATCATTATAATTCTCGTTTCCTCCATTGGAATCTCATCTAAGAGATAAGGTGCATAAAGATGGAAGAAAATAGTATTTCCTGTGTGTGATCAATTGCATATTGCTTTGTCGCAAAAGGGCATTTTAAAATTAATTTCAGGCTGAGAACGTTCGGCGTTTTAAAAGAAATTCATCGCCAATGAAGAGCAAAAGATTTAAAAATCATATAGACCCAGGGAACGCGAGCAAAATCTTTGTGAGCTTGTGTATTAAAATATCAGGAGGTAAAAATTTGTTGTTGTTTTCAAGCCTTGCCTTTATTACATGTGTCTGTAGGCGTATGACCGCTGAATAGAATAAATACAAAATGGTAGATACCCATATATAAGTACTTTAATTGAACAAGAAAAATTGCGAAGAAAGCTGGCTGGTCAGAATAAAATTTGCGCAAAATAATAGAACGGGTAATATTTTTTGAACTATATGCTTGCCTGAGGAGACAGACACTAAGCGATTTATTTCACTTCTGAACTGAATATATTATTGATGTACATATCGTAAATAAATGAAAAAAGCGAAGATTCAAAATATTTTTGAAAGAGGATAATGAGGAATTTTTAATCAATTTTGTAGTTTAAAGGCATAAAGATATTTATCATTTAGTTTATTTTATGTAACAAAAATTTTAAATATGCAGCACCTAAATTCTAGGGGGTCAGAATAAGGTAAATCGCCAAAAATATAACTTAAAATAGAATTCTGGGGTCTACAGTAATTTGCTGGGGTATGTATTTCAACTTCTGGGGTCACATCCCCCATGGCCATTTGTGGCCAGAAGGAAGAGCATCAACGGTGTTTTTAATACAAAATTATTTAGGTTTCATCCCTCCAGAATCCCCATGCTGTGCTGGTATGACATATGATTAATTTTATTATTCTTTTCAGCGCTATAAAAGAATCGAATAAAGATATGTGATTAATTAATTGATTCATTCATTTTAAAAATAATTTTAAATATCAATTTTCAAATTCCTGTCTAGTCGTATTCCATGTCAGTTCCCTTCTAATATTACTAATTGTATCATTATGTAAATATTATATAAAATTACGTAATAAAAATATAATTATTCTATCCAATCACTTCAGGCGCTTATTTAGTTCAATTTTTTCAACAAAATAGATTTTCGTTCTTCCATGCCTGTGTCAAAAGAACGGCCAGCCTGGCTATTTTTATCCTTCCGATTTACGCTGCATACAGCAGGCACAAACACGTACTTAGGCGCACAGGGAACCTTCCACGCTGCATGCAGCACGCGTTAAAACTACAACTTGCGTAAAACGATCATCATTGTAACAAATAACGGCGTGGTCGTATTATGCTCCGATTCGTTAAAGAAAAAGACACGCATACTGTATGTTTGTATTAATACGCAATAAGAAGGTCATCTCATTCTACTATCCGCGATCTACTAGCTTAGACCTCACAGTCACTATTCATTCTCTTCCCAATTCTGCAATATAATGGTGAAAAATATGGTTTGTAGAAGAAAGAAAATACCTTTTTAAAAAACCTTTCCCTCCAAAAGATAAGAGCAATTTGCTTTGATTTTATTTCTAATTTTGATTTAGTCAAAAAGATGCGCTTTTTAAAATCATATTACTAATGGCAAAAGAAATTTTTGGGCCTATATGATTTTGAATCTTTTGCTCTTCATTGGCTATGAATCTGTTTAAAAACGCAGAACGCTCTCAGCCTGAAATTAATTTTAAAATGTTCTTTTGCGGCAGAGCAATATACAATTGATCGCACACAGAAAATACTATTTGCTTTCATTTTTATGCCCATTATCTCTTAGATGAGATTACAATGGAGGGAACGAGAATTATAATGATATGCACGAAAATTCCAAACTATTTTTACCTTTTTTTCTCGGACTGGACCTGCATCATGCACACACTTTTGAGACGCACGCGTGCAAAAAATCAAAGCAGATTGAGAAATTTTTTTCCCGTTTGTGTGACAAATAACGCAATATGCTAGCTGCAATCTACTAAGGCCGAACGCAATTTTAATAAGACCGAACACGCGTGGCTACGGTAGAAGCGCTTACGTTCTACTGTAGTTGGTCAATCGTAGTAGATCACAGCGGCGCTGCGTTTGCAATTTCCGTGACAAGAACTGTAATATAGCTACAAAAAATATGTTAGCTCATACAAAGACCTTTTCGGAGATCTTTGTACAAGCACAAGAGGCTCGTACAACAAAATAGAGTCGGCTAATAATAGTCCACCACTTGATTTTCTGGTCCTCCAATTTGGGATTTCATCCCCCTCAACATTGGACCTTAGGAAACTATTTGAGACATATTAAGTTTATCGGATCGGATGCAATTCTGTAGCGTAGTTTACATTCGCCTATAATTAACCTCCATCCTAATAACTATTACAAAAGAAACGCGTTTTAAAGCCCGTGGTTCCCATTCAATTGAATGTAAAAGTGTTTTTTTGTAAAAATAGTTTGTCGAAAACGCACAATTTCCAACTAGAAATAGAACGTATTTGTCAACTCTAAATTTTTTAGCCATGGGTATGAATGAATGAGTTAAAAGTAGCATTTAGTTTAAATAAGTTAAGTGGAGGAATCAAAAACATGCAGATTTTCCGGAACATTTTTTCAGTAGAGGATTAAGTAAGTATACATATGGTCTAATCAGTACAGTTCTCAAAATTAATACTTGCTCATTGATAAATAAGTGCCAGTATCACAGCCTGTATCAAAATACGAATTACACTAAATTTTTTCTCGGCCCCGGCCATTTTTTGACCTTGCCCCGGCCGGGGCCGGGGATGCTCAAAAATGGCCGGGGATTGCCCGGGCCGGGCCCCGGTCGATCACTACCTTTTACCTATGTGGACCAGTGCCACCTTTTACCCATGTGCGCCAAGGCCAGTGCCACCTGTTACCCAGTTGGCGAGGGCCAAGGCCAGCGCCACCTTTTACCCATGTGCGCCAGGACCAGCGCCAGTGCCACCTTTTACCCAGTTGGCTAGGGCCAGGGCCAGCGCCATCTTTTACCTATGTGCGCCAGCGCCACCCTTTACCCATGTGCGCCAGCGCCACCCTTTACCCAGTTGGCGAGCACCAGGGCCAAGGCCAGCACCATCACCAGCGCCACCTTCTACCCATGTGGGCTAGCGCCAGCGCCACCTTTTACTTATGCCCCCATGATATTTCTAGTAGAGCGCAAAATTTTTAAACAAAAAGTGCATCAAATACCGCTATTACAGGATTTTCACTTAAAAAACTGATTTTTTAACACAGGCGCTCCATTTTTAACGTTTTTAGACCTCCCAAAAAATGCGGAAAAAGGGTGGAAAGGTGGAAAAAATTTTGGGTCTGGTCTATAATATAATGTTAACCGAATTGCCGGGGAAAAACGGTCGTGATTGTATTTATCCAGATTTTAAGAACACAATTTTAGTCTTTTAGACGGTGCAAAATATCAAGAGAAATTCGAAAATGGCCGTGGAAATCAATTTTTAATGTGCAAATGATGCTAATTTGCATTAAACAAAAACTTACAAAATTAGGGCACTTGTGTTTTGGACACTACCTATCTACCATAGGCGTAGCCAAGCCAACATTTCTCCCAGGGACAGAGTCCGGAAATTTTTACCTCTTAAATCGATAGAAACGTATACAAATGCATCTTAGGTGTGAAATAATGCCTGTTTTGGACTTTTCACATCGTTCTGCAACAATTGAATGCAAAAAAAATTTGAAAATCTTTGAGTTAATGTTTTTGGGTCCGGGATGGGGCGCTCAAGTTCCCCTCAGTGGGGTCTGGGGCAAAACCCCTGAAATCCTGAATTTTAACGTTAAAATTTGTAAATAGACACTGGTGTAGCCAATAGGGGGAAGGGGAAATCACCCCTGGGGAAAATTTTGAATTGTTCGACATTGGCGGCTGAATAACGCTGTTCTTTGACGATTTTTTGAGAATAAACCCTAAAAATTCGACGCTATGTGCCGATTTTTCAAGTTTTGGCTATTACCGATTTGCGAGCACTTTTAGTCAATAGAAATTAAAGTATGCAGAAAATTCGTACGCTCTGTATAGATTGCGTCTTTTAAAAACTGATTAGCATGACAATTGGCAACAAGACAAGTGTACAAAAGATTTGCATCTCACGCGTTCTAATAATTTTTCAGTCATTCTGGCATAAAAATGTCAGAAAATTTCCGCGCTTGGCGCCAGTTTATTTTATCTATGTACATAGGTGTTGCCAGGATATTTCAGGGGTAAATAAAAAAATTTTTCATCTAAAAAACCTATAAAAACGTGCGGGACCGTTAAATACACTCTTTTTTTAGCTTTTAAAATTGTTCTGCACTATTTAAGCAGTAAAAAATCGACATGTTTTTACGTTTTTGACGGAAAAATGCTAATAATGCGCGCAAAGCGCTAATTTCTTTGACTTTCCCTGCAGTAAAAGTATAAAAACTGTCAAAAGATAGAAATCGGCGCGAATCGCCGAATTTTTCGATTTTAAGTGACAGAACAGCATCATACAATCATATTGTCCAGTTCCTGAACACGTCGAAATTTTTTCCATATGGGATTTCTCTCCTTTCCCCCTGGCTACACTAGTGTCTGGCACCAATCTGAAGTCTCAAGCAATCACAGAAACTTCCTTCAATACTTACTCTCAGAATCAGTTGGCATAGCCGAGTGGTGAACGCATTGCACTGCAGAGCAGGAGGTATGAGGATCGGAACCTTGCAAGTTCAAGTTATTCGCTTAAGCGCTTATCTTTGTAGTCTCAAAATGTCACCGATATAATCAGCGCATGCGAAAACCTAGGAAATAGTGGCCAAGCGCTAATGTGTACTTAAGTATATCTTATAACATGTCCTACGGTTAAGGGTAGGTGTCAACCTATTATAGGAATGCCTTAGGTACCTAGCTTTCTTGCTCACTGTTCGGTAATAAAGCAAGGGCCAGGCCCATATCCAGGATTTTGTTTCGGGGAAGAGCGGGGCATATCTTTTTCAACACTGGGGTATATGCCATATCGTGCGTTGTTGGACACATTTGGCAGTACACATTCCCATAGGGGTGAGGGGGTATTACCCCCACCTCAGGAGTCCGAGACATGAATCACTGTCGGACAATTTTGAGCTATCAAACATTTTCTGCATGATTTTTGTGTACAAAAACAGCGAAGATGTTAAAAATTTTTCGGCGCTTTGCGCCGACTAATACATTCCTGTTTTGTTTACCCATAAAATACCTAGAATGAGCTTGAAATGATCTAAACAGTCAAAATTTTCGATGAATCCTTATATTTTTTACTTACAAGAGTGACGAAACTAGTCAGAATGGGACAAAAAGTAGTTTAAAATGCCTTTTTTCATTTTAAAAGATGCTATATAGGATGTTTCAGCCATTTTTCATATTTGACCTGCAAAAAAAGGCTAGACTCTAAAATTAGTGGTCCTAAATTTTAGGATTTCACCCCCTGAACTTTCGACCATGGGAAATTATGCTTGGCAGGGTTTATATCTACATGATTTTTCCTGTAAGATTAAATAACTTGCAGTCGCCGGGTTTCGACCCTCAAACATCTCGCTTTACAGCGCAATGTGCTCACCATTCGGCTACACCACCTGATTCTAAGACTTAGTAACGAAGTTATAACAGAACCATAGAAGGATGGTAGGTCAACCCTCTATTGTAACCAAGTTTCACGAAAATCATACAATTATGCCTAGAAAATGAGTAAAAAATGTGTATTCACTCTAAAATATAGTGAAATGCATCAAGCCTGAAAATTAATGATACAAAGAATGTATCTGATCGGAGCGTATCTTGAAATCTGCATGACTGGCAGCGGAAAACATTTTTATATTCCCAAAAATCAGCTGGCCACATGTCTGGCTCTGAGGATGCTGCAATAACAAGTCCCGGTCTTGGCACCATGAAATAGCCGTTACCTCATCGGACGTTGCACGTACATAAAGTTCAGATAATGTGCAGCCACGGGTATCGAAAATTAAAGCCGTTTTAGAAAGCCTAAAAAACAAAAAGACAATGTAAGAACATATCAGGTATGATCATGTACATATAGGGGCGTAAGCAGCCGGGGGCGGTGCTGGGCCCCGCGCCTTCACTGGATAAAAAATACTTTTATTTTTCACAAGGGTTTTGAAGGAAAAAAAGAAAAATACTTGAAGTTTACTACATAAAAGGTCATCCAAAATGCGTTTCTAGCACACTTTGGGCTACTAAATTCAGAATTTTCTGACGCGCGCCAAATTTTTTATTTTCCATCTCATTTTTTACCTTAGAAGCCCAGATTTGACTTGAAAACATCGAATATGTCAAAAATTTTCGGCGTTTTGCGCCGATTTAATATTTTCTTAGTTTTCTTTGCAACGCAAAATTAAATGCAAAGACAATAATTTCTAAATGTTTTGGAGTCAAGCTTTAACTTGATATTAAGAAATTAGTCATACATATAGATTAAATGATAGACTTTTGATATACATACAAGTTTAAAATTGAGCAAGACAGTTTTATTATTTTTTAAATTTTTTCTTCGCCATGGCATAGAGCTCGTCGAGAAAGGCTCAAAAGTGCCATTATTTTAGCGTTTATCCTAACAGTTCACGAGATATGGGACTTCTAAAATTTCGGGGCCCTCGAAATAAAATCCTAGTTACTCCCCTGATCGTATATAACCTGATGTTGGAAAAAATGAAATTCGATGGCAACTCAAATGCATGAGTGCCGGTATAATCATCATATCTTTAGTCCCAAATGCGCTGTTAAAATACTCCATATTCAATCTTTAAACAACCTAAAGCACATTTTGCATATGTCCTCTGTTTTCCGCAGTTTTACGCAGAACATGAGATCCGTGCAGGAAGCGAGATTGATAGACTTTTTTATCTGTGTTGAAAATTTCAATGATGAAATTTGCTCAACTGATATCAGAACTAAAATTAGGTTGATTCTATGAACATTTAATGTTACAATTCAAAGGTGCTTTTTCACAAAATTGTTGAGGCTCTGCACTGGCGTAGCCAGTGGGAGAAATCCCCTAGGGGAAATTTCACATGTTTAAGAACTGAGCAATATGGTCGCATGATGATGTTCTGCGACGTAAAATCGAAAAAGTCGATGCCTTGCGCCGATTTCTTTTTTCTTTTGACAGTTACTATCGTTTTATTGCAGGAAAACTAAAAAAATTGCACTTGTTCGCTAAATAAGAATTTTTTCGTCAAAAACGTAAAACAGTCTTGGAAAAAAATAAATTTTTCTATTGCTCAAATAGTGCAGGACCGTGTGAAAAGCCTTAAAAACACGTTATTTAACGGCTCCCACCCGTTTTTATGGGTTTTTTAGATGAAAAAATTGGATCCCCTTGGCGAAAATCCTGGCTACGCCTATGTGGGGGACGCTTAAACGCGCCTCCCTAGACCCCCAGGCCTGAAAGAGAGGGTGTCCTTTGAATTTTTACCATATTTAATGTTTGTGGGTAGCAAAATTTACAAAGCGTGCTGCTCAAGTGGTCGGTAAACACGTCTCTTTGAATTCATCCTTCTGTCCTCCCTTATTTTTTCAAATTTGGTCGTGCCTTCCCCCTCCCCCGCAAAACAAAATCCTAGATACGGGCCTGGCCATTATGTTATAAGAAATATATTATAGCAATATTTATTGTCATTATCATTGCTATGATGACGTCATAAATTTTTATTCTGTAAAATTACCGGATTTCTTATATTGCTGTTAGTGTAATTTATTTAGAAAAACGCTAAGCTAGAAGGTCACGAGAAAAAGGATACGATGATAAATAGCGAACGAAGTCGTGGTTTTCTGTTCTTTTTATTTTATTTTTCTTCGTTTTGCTACCTGTATTTATTTATCGCAAAGGAATAAGTGCCAATGCTCAAAGACTATATTATCTCGGTATTGTACGCGGCACAGCGTCACATTTTTGATTTTCTGACTGTAAAAATTAGAAAATTATCTAAAAAATTTTTTAATGCAAACCAAACATTATTTCCAATTCCTAAATTTTAGTTCACAAAACACCCCAAATGTGGAAATCTCTGATGCGGATTGCGGATGCCATTCACTTATTCTGTGGTAAATTTATCTCCTCAGCTTTTATCGGCCAAAACCTTATATCTGTGTATTTTGCTCTGTTTTCAACATGCGATTTGTTGTCTTTATTAGTTCAAGGCTTATTGATATACTAAACAATATAGATTAATAAAAGATAATAAGATAGCAACGCGGAATGGCGAGCTCGGAGAAGATGAGCAGCGAAGACGCGGAAACCCTTAAGCGTTTTAGTCAAGAAGTAATGCTGTGAATTACCTTATTTCTAGCAACATTTTGTGTAATTCTGCCAAATTTTTTAGCTAGCTTCGCTTTATGAAGCAAAGCCACCAGTAAGTAAGGCCAAAATGATGCAGCTGACTAAAGTGGCAATGAAGGGTATTAGATATTACAAGCACGTCGTAATGGCTGTTGAAAAATTCATTCATAGGGTGAGTTTTTAATGACCTTGTCTATTTTAGCAAACCCTACATATGAATGTGTACGTTTGTGCTTATATGCATGCACGTTTGTTTGTATTCGGCAAAGATTTTTCCTAATGTACAAAAACTTTGGGATCGTCTTTGTACATGAACAAAGATTTTTGGGAAGACAAAAAGTGTAAAAAGGTGTAAAATTCCCCGAAATTTTCGGCGCTTCGCACCGAAATAAGTAATTGTCTGCCTTATATATCCTTGTAATGGAAGTATTTGCATTCAGAATGAAAACATGTCACATTTCTCGGCGCTTCGAGCCGTTTTGAGACAATTTCTAGTGATTTTTGGCGTCAGAAACTCAGAGTTTAGCTAAAATACACCATCTAAGGTCGAAAAACTCTGTGTTACCGGAATAAAATCGCTACTATACCATGTTATAGTTCACAAAAATTTGCATATAGAAAATGTACAAAGACTTTTGGGGACCATCTTTGTACATGTACAACGGGACTTTGTACAAAAATACTCGATATGCATGCATGTTGTAGGTATTTTCTGGTCAGTACATTTAGTGTTTATTTGCATTAAGAACGGATGTCGTCCTTGAATGACGTCATTAGTTGTTTGCTGCTTTTTGTTACTTTTAAAATGCTGCTTTTGATATTTGCTTGGAAAGTTCTTAATGGTAGACGAATTTTCATCTGCTCGGATATTTTTGGCCATTATGGTGGCAGCGGTTAAACAGCGGGTTATTTTATGCGAGCTTTTGGGTTGGGATTTAAAATAAAAAATCTATTAATGATAGGCGGTGAAGTCTTAAAAGGAATATGTCATCTTCTGTTAATGCAGCAGATTTTTCTACTTGATCTTGGAATTTCGTCTGACTAATTTGACTCGGTGCGTGTATATATATACTATTTAAAATTTTTAGAAATATGTTTTTATGTTCATTTAGAAGTTTTTATGTGTGTTATATTTGCGCAATGATTTGTAAAATCTTGGTTTTGTCTTTAGTTAATTGAAAGCATACATGTAAGAGTTGAAATTTTGCGTGGGGGTCCTTGGCCATCTTTAGGCGGGAGGAGGGGGTTATTGACCTACAATTTTCGGCCAAAAACTGCGTAAAACACCTAAAAACAGCCAGAAAATTCACTTTTTTTCAAAAGATCCGCCAACCGAAGGTGGTCGTCTCCCGAGGTCAGAAACTTTTTGACACCCCATCCCCTATTTTTGAAAAAAATTGAACTGGGAACAATTTCGAGCCGCTACCTGTACGCTCCCCCAATCCCGCTGTTGCATGTATGATTGAAAGCCTTCTCATGCAGCATATGATTCGATCTTCCTAACTGCACTTGTGTCTTTAATGCCGTCAGGGGCGTAACCTGCCGGGAGGCGGGGAGGGCCCGCCTCCCGGAAATGTACAAAATATTTTTATTTTTTGCAAGAGTCCTTTAGAGGAAAAAGTTGAAGATTCTCGAAATCTACTATAAGGACAGCCAAAATGCGTTTTTAGCACACTTTTGAGCTAATAAACTCAAAAATTTTCGGCGCTAACGAATGAAAATTTCGGGTCCAGGTCCGGCACTTGGGAAATAAAAATTTTAGGACCGGGTCCGGATCTTCGCGGCTAGACCCGATCGGGTCCGGGTCCGAGTTTGAATTAATTTATATGTATATAAAAGCTATAGTTATAAATACTTACGTTAAAGATTGATTAGATTCTAGCTGGGTGTACGGTCGCTAAGCACCTTGTAGTTAGTGCATAGCAAAGGAAAAGATAAAAGATGGGTTTTGCAACAGCTAATAAAGCTATGCATGATAAGCTACCATTCTAGAACTTGTGATAACATTATATTTCTATTCAGGAAAATCTTTATTCTATATAAGTCTATTTAGTCACAGAAACATAAAAGGCATATATACCCTACCCATTTTTAGGAGTTTGGGCAAAATCGCCAAGGTATAGAAAATGTATATGCGTTCGTAAGCGATATCACGTGATAAAGAGACAATTTTCGATATGTCTTGCGTTTTTGGATCTCTTTTGTAGTTTGTGGTGATGTGATAAACTAACAAAAAGCAAGTGGATTCGCAAAAATTGTCTAAATTTTTCTAGTTTAGCTCAATTTCTCAGCCTTCAGAGGACAAAAAATGCGAAAAAACGAGCATATTATAAAAATCTGGTGCAAAGCGCCAGCAAGTTTTGACATTTTTATCTTTTTACGCTCAATTTTGTAACTTTCCTAATACATAAGCTATGCAGAAGTACGGTGTGTCCCACCTAAGTATCCAACTTGTTTTTTCGTTATAACTCCCTTATCTCTTATTATTCTTTTACGATTTTTTTGGATATATTCAAAAGGTCCAATAGGAAACTGACAGGATTTGATCGGTTTAAATTTGATCCGTCTCCTCAAGTTCACGAAAAGTTGCGGTCAAAAATCAGTACAACAATTTTTGCATAGCGAACAAACGTTAGTTCTTAAAAACGCTATATTTTGAACAGCATGTCACGGAATCACGCCAAACTTTGTCGGTCAATGGCCTATTAGACAGTCTTTATTCGTTTGAAAAACTCTTCAAAAACAATAAGAATCGATTGACTTAACTCGAGATAATAGTCTGGATACTTAGGTGTAACAACCTGTAAAAACTGAGGTTTACAGAAACTTTTGTAGTTTTCACCATAAACAAACAAAAGCAACCAAAGAATGTCATCCAGTTTGCTATTGGACTTTCCAACCAATTACCATAGGGGGTTAGGGGGTATTTTACCCCCACCTCAGGGTCCGAAATTTGAAACACTGTCAGACGATTCTGAGCTACATTTTCTGCAATGATTTTTGGGTACAAAAGCAGCGAACATGTTTAAAAATTTTGCGCTTCGCGCCGACTAATAATTTCTGTTTTGTTTACCCATAAAATACCTACAATGAAGTTAAAATGATCTGAAAAGTCAAAATTTTCGATGAATTCTTATATTTTTATACTTATGTGCAAGAGTGACGAAACTAGTCACAATGGGACAAAAAGAAGTAAAAATGTAGTTTTTCACATTAAAACACATATATATATATATATATATATATATATATATATATATATATATATATATATATATATATATATATATATATATATATATATATATATATATATATATATATATATTGAAAAATATTCAGAATAGCGGAGTTATAAAAAAACAAATGCGACAGTAGCTGGAACAACCTGTATATCTGACGCGATGCGCTGGAAATTTTCGACACGTACATATCACTTCAGGCTCAACTGCAGCTTTCTGAATATAAGCTATGCATGCACTATTTATACGAGTATATGGCACTAAGCGCCGGCTAATTTCGGCATTTTTATTATTCTTAGCTCAATTTCACACGTTTCCGAAGGAAAGACTGTAATAATTAGATCTGATGCGAAATGCGATAATTTTTGACGTTCTTATTCTTTTCGACTCATCGACTCAAATTTGTATCTTTTTGAAGATAAGAAATGTAAAAACGTATTTCGCGGAAATTTTTTTCTGGAACAAGAATAAAATATAGGCATTAGATGGTTACTTTGATCGAAGTTATGGTGCGAAGCGCCAAAATTTGAAAAAAGAAAAATTTTCGTCTGTTTTAAATTTTTTTCTTCACCATGGCATAGATCTCGTCGAGAAAAGCTCCAAAATGCCTTTATTTTCGCGTATCTCTGAATGGTTCTTTACAGACATGAGAGGTTTGGGGTTTTCGCCCCTACCAGAAATTTTTCCTCTTCTCCTTGAATTCGCGATTTTTCAAGAGTTTGCAAAAATTCTCTGAAAATTCGCAGAAAAGTGCTTTTTAAGCGTTTTCACCTACCTATTTGCTCAAAAGTGTCAAATTTTTGGCGTTTCGCGCCTTAAACTCATATTCTAATTACATTTTTGTTTAATTTATTCGACTTTTTTGATTTTTTTCCGAAATGTTTTATGTTTTCATGCTCCAGAAAGGTAGAGCATCGTCAAAAAGGACCAAAGACGATGTTTTCGACGCATACCCAACCCATCATTTTTAGGCCCAAGAAAGGCACTTCTAAATTTCACACCCACCCCCCCCCCCGAATTCCCATGCTGTGCATGTATGGTTCATTAGGTATATGACTTCAGCAATTTCGGGTTTCCCGAAATAAAATGCTGGTTACGCCCATACTTGCCATTGTCTTCTAAATCATGGAATCCAGTTTTTATCATTATTTGGCGCATCCGAAGCAGTGTTTTTTTTGTACAAGGTCCGTTTGTACATGTACAAAGATGGTCCCTAAAAGTCTTTGTACATTTCGTACACAAAAATTTTTGGGTACTATAATATGGTACAGTAGCGATTTTAGTGTGGCAAAAACAGAGTTGTTCGACCTTTGGTTACGTATTTTAGCAATTTCTAGGTTTCTGAGGGCAAAAATCAGTAATAATCGTCTGAAAACGGCGCTAAGTGCCTAAAAATTTGGCATTTTTCCTTTCAAAATGCAATTTCTGAAATTAAAAAGATATATAGAACACACAATTGCTCATTTCGGCGCGAAGCGCCGAAAATTTTGCGAATTTCGAACTTTTTTTGCAGTTTTTGTCTTCCAAAAAATCTTTGTACATGTACAAAGACGGTCTCCAAAAGTCTTTGTACATCGCGAAAAATCTTTGCCGAATACAAAAAAACCGTGATCCAAAGAAAATTTTTTGCTGCGTTCAAAAGTATGACGGTTTTAAGTGCAAGCCGGAGTACAAGTTGCCTGGTTTATATGTTATCGATTCCATTGTGCGTCAGTCAAAGCATCAATTTGGAGCGGATAAGGATGTGTTTGCGCCAAGATTTGGTAAAAATCTAGAATCGACGTTGCAAGCCGCTGCGACATGTTTAGATGACGATAGGGTTTGTCTATTGGTTACCTATGAGATAATGATAGCTTTAATAGTAATAATGTAGTAGCATAAATGTAATATAATTTTTCTGCGTCTTCGATTGAATATAAATGACTTACCGTGTGAGAGTTTTGCTATTAATCATTTCCCTGGGCTATTTCAGAGCTCTTTTGAAATAACTTAGAATTTGGTACCCTTTATTAAGTTTTTCAATAATACTATGATTTTGATTAAAATTGTCTTTGATAAACTTGTCGCTTCTTTTTAAAAATTATATTATTTTGATGAGCAAGCGATAGGGGGCAAAATTTTTGGTAATCTACCATTATCTTTTATGTACAATTTTCATGTTTTACATATCTATTACTCTGAGTATATATTTATATGTAGAGTTTTTCTTGCTTCATTTTTTTCGTGTTAAATGTATATCTTATGCCTAAAAATTTTGCATTCTGTAACTTTAACATTTCTTTTTTTCTAATATTAATTTTATAATAACATTAAATAATAATAACAATAATAATGATAATCACAATAATAATAATTACAATAATAGTAATAACAAAAATAATAATAATAACAATAATAATAATAACAATAATAATGATAACGATAACAATAATAATAATGATAACAATAATTTTAATGATAATAATATAGTAATAGTAGCCACAATCGACTTTAGATCAATAATAATAGTAATAATAAAACTAATAATAATAATAATAATAATAATAATAATAATAATAATAATAATAATAATAATGATATGTTACTTCATTTAAAACGTGTGATTGTTTTCTCATTTAGATAAAAGTTATTCGTATTTTAAACCTTTGGGTGCAAAATAACGTTTTTGACGGAGCAGTGCTACAATCAGCTTTAGATCAACTGTCTCAAATCAAAGGTATGCATCAGTTCTTTCAAAATTTCAGTACTGCTTACAGTACATATACCCTTTTCTTTTTTATTTTCCCCCAGATTATTCAAATTTTGCCTAATGATTTTTCTAATCACTATATAAAAATTGGCATTGAATATGTGTTTAATGATTTCAGTTCAGTACATATATACGTGTACACTTTAAAAAACGAGTTTTCTTTCGGAAAAATTTTTTGAGCGTTAATTGACATTGAAATGTCGGCCTTCTCAGTAGTCCGGCATAGATTAAAAAATAAAGTATTTGTAAAATATAATTTATGAGACAACGTCAGTGAACCTTTTGGATAAATTAAGCTTTGCCATGTCAATGGCTTTTCAATTCTGTGATAATTTCCATCAATCATTTTTTAATACTGCGCGAAATAAAGTTCATGATATACTCTTTCAGATCTTACTGTGGCAAAATCTTGACGTTTTCAAATATATTAATGGGAAATAATGGTCATTCCACGTATATTACGACCAGAGCTCGTGTAACTTTTTGTGCTTAAATTTAGAGTCTTGCGATATACGTAGATGTATGTAAAATACTTGAAATGTACAGTGTGAGACTTCTTAAGTTTTGGGGATCGTTTTGGTCAGCAATTTTTTTTGGAAATGGTGGGTTTACTGACTACATATACTGAATTGTTGATTCTTGACTTAAAATTGCAGAGGACATTTAAAATTGCTCATAAAAGCTTTGCCTAAAGTTTCAGGCAATTTTTCAAATTTAAAGGATGGGGCGGTCATATTTGACTGTCTTAATTCCCCATCTCTTATCGCATGTACATATAGTTTCCTTGTTTTACAGTTTTTGTATCTTAATTTATCTTCACCGTTCTATATTTTTTATGCGTAATGGACTTCTCAAATGTTAATCTACTTCTTGTTTTTTCTCTACCCAACAAATCGTGTTAAGCTTTATTTTAATCTGTTGAATCTTTAATTTTCTTTCTTTCATGCTTGTTTTAATTATTGCAGACGAAGATTCCGAAAATATCGACTCTTCTGAAATAATTGACTTCGAGAAACCGAAGTGCGATGTTACGAAGAAGGAAAATGCGGAAATTGAAAATTCACGTAGTTTTTATATTTTCTAAATACTTAATTTTTTGTCATTTGCTTTTATATTCTCTACTGCCACCTTTTCTTATTGGGGTCGGGGCCTGCAAACAAACCATATAATGTGTCTATACGGCATCCCCGTGCTGGCATTATTTATTATGTAATATATATGCCAAAGCTCATATTCATCATATGTATGTATATGTCATATAGTGCCCGCCACGAATGTTGATGCTCTAATATGCTTCACAGGGTGGAAATAGGACCAACGTGTGAAAGATATATGTATTCTTTGGTAAGCTCTATCATCCTCTGAAGCATATTAGAGCGTCAACATTCATGGCGAGTAGTGTAATGACATGTTAAAAGATAACAAAAAATGGCAAGAAGAATAATAATAACGTAATAATGAAAAAGAATAATTAAAATTCACGTTATTTCGAGGTGTCTGTTCAATTTGAAGCTCTTTTGAAGAAAATTCTCAATTTTCATCCGATTTTGACCTTCATTTTACTGCATTTTCCTTACAAAATTTTCAATTTTTTTATTCTGGGGGTCTAGACCCCAAACCCCTTATGTGCGTGTCTGGTCGTGTGTGCCTACATCATAGTTTCCCAAGGTCGAAAGTCCTGGGACTGAAATCTCCAAAATTTAGGGCTACTAAATTTAGAGTCTAGCCTTTTTTGCAGGTTAAATATGAAAAATGGCTAAAACGTCCTATATATGTAGCATGTTTGAATGTAGAAAAACTGCATTCTAACTACTTTTTGTATTATTCTGACTAGTTTCGTTGCTTTTGTAAGTAAAAAATATAAGAATTCATCAAAAATATGGACTTTTCAGATCATTTTAGGTTCATTCTAGGTATTTTATGCGTAAACAAAACAAATGTATTAAAAAATTTTAGTATCTTCGCTGCTTTTATACCCAAAAATCATGCAGAAAATGTTTGATAGCTCAAAATCGTCCGACGGTGATTCAAGTCTCGGACCCTGAGGTGGGGGTTATACCCCCTCCCTCACCCCCTATGGAAATGTATGGCCTACATAACTAATCATTTCAGTCGAAATACTGATGTGTTAATCTTTATTTTAATTTTATTTTTTTCCTTTCTCGTTTTATGTGGAATCATTAAGGAAAAAAGCGGAAAAGACGTCAAAGCGGAGGTTCGCAAAAAAAGCGAACCGGGTCGTTCTATCAAAGCGACGCCGCCTACTCCTTCATCTAATCCCGAAAATGTAAAGCTAGTAGATCCCAGCTTGTTGCAACAAATACAGAAGCTTACATCTACCTTCATGACGCAGCATCATCGCAAGGCGAGCGAATCGGAACGAAAATTGACCAAGGTTTATTTTATTTTATTATTTTGTTCTCATTTTTTCATTCATTCTTGTTATCTTTCAATTTTTTCTACATGGTTTGCGTATTGTTCGTGCATGCAGACATGCACAGCATTGGAATTGCGAGGGTGAAATTTTAAAGTGCCTTTTGGGCTCAAAAACGATAAATACGCATCAAAAACATCGTTTTGTAACGTTTCTGAAGATGCTCTATCTTTCTAGAGCGTAAAAATATAAGAAACTTTCGAAAAAATATCAAAAAAATTCGATTAAATTGAAGAAAATATTGTCAAAAAGACGAGTATATGGCGAGAAGTGCCGAAAATTTGGCACTTTTGAGCGAGCAGATAACTAAAAACGCTTAAAACAGCGCCTTTTCTTCGAGTTTCTTCGAAATTTTTGGAAAATAGCGAATATTGGGGGTGAATAAAAATGTAAGGGAGTGAAACTCTTCCTACCCCTGAGGTCATGTATGGAGATGAGGTGAAACACCCCTCCCCACTTCTCGAGATCATGTATGCAAAAATGGAAGACGCTAATACAAAATTATCGGTCATTTAAACAAGTTTGATTCATTATAAGTGCTTTTGTTGATTTTTCAGCGGATTTTGGCCGACTATAAATATAGCGACGACGATGAAGAAAGTTCGGAGGAAGAAGCATCGGGAAAAGATGACGATGATGAACTTGACAATCGACAAAATTCGGCAGATGGCAAGGAGGAAGAATTATCAGCCAATTTGGCTGCGTAAGCTGCATATTTCTATTAAATACATTAACTCGTGTACGCACCCTGCATTTTTATTATGTCGCTGTTTAAACATTTTTACAATTTTTGCGCATTTGAAGTGCTTTACCCTCCTGTTTTCGCTTATACCGACCTATGTAGGGCCTCCTCATTTAAAGATCGTTTGTCAACACTGCCTTTGCTGTTTCTCATCTATCCAATTTTTCGTTGATGTTATCATCTTGTCAACAATTACAGCAGCAAGAAACCACCTTATGCGCAAACTCTAAGCCATTAATTCGTTCGCCATGCATCACAGTAAAAAACGAGCTTTTACTCTTGCTTCACACGCGTTGACGTTGTGCATGCACCTGCTTATTTATGTTGTTCACGCGTCCCTCTTTTAGTTTAAATAATTGTTGTATTTGCCCCCCCCCTTGGGCGAAAAAATTTTTGAAAGCTAGGATTATGCACGAAAAGATGGAAAACTTGCATGTCTTCGACGTGAAATCTTGAAATTTTCGGCGCTTCTCGCCAATTGTGAATTCGTTTCCATAATTTTGTCTCAAGCGCGACGAAAAAACGGTACTTTTCTATAGCCTTTTGAGAAAGACGAAAGAGTCTTTGAAAAGTTCGTATTTTATGACCTTAATGGATAGAGCATGTCTAAAAACCTCGAAAAATGTAGTTTTTGTGAGCTATCCCGTCGAATTTTCTTAGATATAAGCCAATTTATTTTCGGTCCGCACCCCCGCCCTTGGCCAAATCCTGGATACGGGCCTAAACTTATATACATGTATAATAATGATTTTTGACAGACTAGAAAAAATCGAATTGAAATTACTCAAAACATTGAATGTACTTGGTTTGGTACTTCAATTGTGGTAATAGTTGTGGTGTGTGCGTTTTTACGCTCGAAATCATTTCTTCGGTCTTATTAATTTCTTGTGTAAATTCTGTTATAAAACTGGTAATTTATTTCAACAATTTATTCATAATCAATTAAAAAAGTACTACTTAAAAAACCCATAGTAATGAGACTTAAAGGGAAAATGCTTTTGTATACACAATGCTACATATTGTGATTTAACTACTTTTGCTTCTTTTTTTGCCGTTATGTTGAACTAATTTTGTTATTCGCTCATCATTTTTTAAATAATAACAAGTTTACCGGAATTTGAGAAGTGGCTTAAAAATTTGAAGTTTTTTATCGTAATCGACCATTTATAGCTCTTCACTAAAATTTGCCTCTTCGATTTTCCGTTATTTCGGCGCCAAATTGTTTTGCTTGTATTAATTTATATTTTTTAAAGTTTTTATCCGAAATAAGTCTTATGGAATAAATTTGCAGAAGTCTATTATGTGTAGAATGTTGTGCCGACCTTTGCAAAACTACATCAATTTTCAAGATGGCTCAAGTATTCTTCGAATATCCCTTTCCTTCTAAAGCGTAAAAATATTGCGCCGAAGTCCTTATAAAATATGAGTGCTATTTGTATCTCTGATTGATCTCTCTTTCATAGTTTTGAATTTATTATGTTCAGTGAGCGAACGGTGCTCTTACTCTCCAAGTTCAATTTCTGGGCCAATTTATGTAAAATGCTTAAAACATTATTTTAAAATTGTCGCATACTGTGCATACAGGGCTGCCCAAAACTTGTTGAACAATCCCCAAATTTTGCAACAAATTCAAAAGATGCAGCAGTCGATTCGCCCGACGCCCGTCGCCCCGCCCTCGTCGTCGACGACGCCGGCCGCCGTGCCGCCGTCATCGACGACGCCGTCGCTGGTGCCGCCGCCTCCGACCGTAAGCAGCGCCGCCGGACACTTAGCGCCGCCACCGCCGACGCCGGCGATGCCGGAAGCCGGGCGGCACGCCGGACGGCATTTAGCGCCGCCGACCGCGTCGGCGACCGCCATCGTCGACTTTACCGTTCCGCCGCCGGCCTTTCAACGTCACGATAGACAAACGCATTTGTTAGCGTCGGCGCCGCCGCCGCCGCCCGAGGTTCATCCTCAAATACCTTTTTCGCGTCCGTATGAAAACCAGGTACACAACTGTCACCTTTACCTTTTATTGTGAACTTAATGGATTTTGCGATATTATATTATAATAATATAATTATGATAATAATACTAACAATAATAATAATAATAACCAAATATAACACTATTATAATAATGTTATATTATTATTATAAATAATAATATAATTATTATATAATGATTATGTGTTATTAGAATAAAAATGTATTAGTTGTAAAAACTAATTAATTATAATATTATTACATACATTGATTATTATTAACTAATAAATTATTATTATTTACATATCATATAAATAAATAATAATAAATCTTAATTTAAAATAATATTATAATTATTTTAATTTAATATTAAACACAAACTACAATCTAGTTACACATGTAATTGCTTCAGTTAGCCTTAGTTTCCCAAGGTTAAAAGTTGAGGGGTGTAAAATCCTTAAATTCGGACTAGTAAATTTAGGGATCGGGTCTTTCTCGCGCAAGTGAATGGCGGAAAATGATCAAAATAGCCCATGCAATGCTTCAGTTAGCTTACGATCACAAGTGGGGAGGTGTTTAGACCATACGTGTAACGGCTCGAAATTTGGGAGGGGGTCCCTGGTAGACATGCTTAGTATAGGAATTCTGTGGGAAAGTGCCTTTTTGGGCCTAAAATGGTAGCTGCGCGTCAAAAACATCGTTTTCGGCGTTTCTGACTGCTCTATCTTCCTACAGCATAAACACATGAAAAATTTTGAATTAAATAAAAAAGTCGAACAAATTGAACAAAGTATAGTCAAAACATGAGTATAATGGCGCGAAGCGCCGAAAATTTGACACTTTTGAGCAAATAGATAGCTAAACGCTTAGAAAATCACCTTTTCTACAAATGAGAAAATTTTTGGGAACTTTCGAAAAATCGCGAATTCCGGGGGAATGGAAAAATTTTTTGGGGGGGGTTAAAATTTTTCTGGGGGAGGGGTAAAACCCTCTTCCTCAAACCCCTCCCCCTCTAAACCCTCAACAAGATCATGTATGGTCCTTGGCCATTTTTAGGGGGGGGGTAAATTACCTCCAATTTTTGGACAAAAATCGGGCGGATGGGTCAAACATTTTCTGACTTCGGGGGATGGGGGAGGCGATTAACTTTGGGTAAGAGGATCGCGCATCCCCCGTTATGTATATACATGTCTGGTTAAGACTCCCAAGAATTTGACAGACCCCTATATCCCCACAATTAAATTGTTGCCAGTTTTCAGGAATTTTTGTTAGTTTTGCACCACCCAGACCCCGACTTCAGTGTAAAAACTTTAGAGAAGGCAAACATGCTTATGATCCAATGTGCTGAGACGGAGTACACCGAGGTTCATTTAGGGGGGGTAAATAGTTAATTTTAACGGCTAATTATAGCGTCAACGTGATGAATTTATGTTGATTTTTAGATTTTTTGTCGTTCCATACCCCCGCCCCCATCACAACCGGTGAATACGCTTTAACCCATTGTATTTTACTCTGTTTGAATATTCGTGATTAACTTTGCATGAAAACAAATGATAATAAGAACGGCGGAATTACTTGGACTATAAAATATGTACAAAATAATGGAAAAAGTTGTCTGTATGAATGAACAGTGTAGTACTCGAAAAATATTTCAGATTAGATATACTGCTGGGCGTCGTTGACGCTGTTTTATAATTTAATTAATAGGTTTCAGAGGGGCACCGCACATAGGTGCACAAGGTCAGGCTCAGCAGGGGTGTAAATCTGAGAAATCCAAAATAGTAAATTTAACGTTTACGTATTTTTTGTTGTTTAAACGACCAAAATGGTCAAAATAGCCTAAAAACGTCTTTTTGTGGTAATTTCGCATTTTTAAGATTTTTAGTCCATTTTGTTTGTATTATATTACTTTTAGCACTAAAAAATACAGAAATTGATCCATTTTGGGCACTTTTTGAGTAAAAAGTTCATAAAAGTCTTAATCCGCCAAAAAATTTTGACGACCCTTTAGCTGGAGGTACATAATAGCCCCTCACTCTCCTATGTGCATACATACGTGCATGTATGCCCCCATACCCCCTGCCCCTCCCTAATGTGCGTGTGTGAGAGAGCGTACATATATATGTATGTCTGCTAGGATTATTTCATTCCTTGATGCAAAATCTAAAATTCGAATGATCGCACAGGCGATGAATTGTCCTCCGCCGGCTGAGCCGTTGCCGCCTGGCTTCGGCAGCGGTGGCAGCGTTGCGTCTAAGTCTGATCGAGACGAGCGTCGCCGTGCCACTGACGACTCGTCGCACGAACGCTCGTCGAGCCACCGGAAGCACAAATCGCGCGACGCTTCACGCTCCAGGTAAATTTTGTTTTAAAAATTTTTGTTATTAATTATATGTGAATAAAGTTACTCTGCTCAAAATTGCATGCATACATACAGTCAGACCCGTGTTCAGGGGGGATGGGGGCCGCCCCCGTAAATGAAAAATAATTTTTGAAACACACTTGGGTCCCCCGAAGGGAAAAATTAAGCATTCTCGAAGAACAAACACCACCAGAACAGGTTTTTAGCGTACTTTTGAGCTAGTTAACTCGAAAATTTTTCGGGGCTTAGCGTCGGATTTATCGTTTATCTATAGTTTTGTCTTCAGTCCGCCCAACACCGCTCAACTTTGAGTTAGACATGCAGAACATGCCGAATTTTTTCAGCGCTTCGCGCCGAATTATTCATTTTCTGTATTGTTTTTCCTTGTAAATCAGAGAGATTCACTAAAAAGACAGAAGCTAGGAAATCATTCGTCGATTGAATGATGAGAAATGAGTTTACATATGTTATGTAGATTGTTTAGACGATAAATATGTGCAATATGACTGAAGATTGAGAATTTTTGAAATTTTTCCCGGAATTTTTCTTCACCATTGCATAGAGCTCGCTGAGATACGCTCAAAAATGCTATTATTCTTGGCCATCTCCTAATGGTTCCCGAGATATCTGGCCTCAACTTTTTCGCCCCCCCCTCTAAATAAAATCCTAGAAACGGGCCTGCATACAGTCGAACCTCGTTGACGGACACAGAGAGCAGACCAGACATGAATAGCATAGGAATTCTTGGGGGTGAAGTTTTATTGTGCCTGCCTTTTTTGGGCTAAAAAATGGCGAATACGCGTTAAAGACATCGTTTTTGCCGCTTCTGATGATGATGCTCTATCGTTCTAGAGCACAAAAACAAAAAATTTGAAAAACAGAAAAATTCGAATAAATTGAAGGAAATATAGTCAAAAAATGAGTGTATTACGCGAAGCGCGGAGAATGACATTTTTGCGCTAACAGACACATAGCTAGAAAAGCTTGCACCCTACGGATTTTCTGAAAATATTTGGAAAATCGCGAATCCTGGGGTTGAAACACCCCCTTCCACCATGATCGAGCAGGCACTTATGTTTAATGAACACGCTTCCCTTCCGTCCCTGTCAAACTGTTATGCTTTTTTACAGTGAGGAAAGTGCTTCACTCGGTCAATAGCTTACAAGCACTGATGGCTACACGATAATGTGCTAATAATCCCATTAGTAAACTTTTGACCAGAGCACGTGGCTAAACGGCACTATGCTCTTTTTCATTTAAACCACCCGGCTAGGGAATACGTCGTATTGTATATTAAACAAAACACGCCTTTGTGCACAATAAATGTCGAAATCATATAGGTAGCGCGATGGCTCGTATACCTATTATATACTTGGGTACCCTTAACAATATGTCTATTTTCCCCTAAAGCTATAACGGGACACATCTGGGAGATGCAGTTTTTGTACAAGAAAGATAAAAAGATTTTGGTCGAGTTTTCGGCTTTTTTATGTGTGCCAACTTCTTCGCATAAGAGCCTAACGAAAACCTATTTATGGAAAAGTACTACGCTTAAAGGGCTACACTAGGAATTTATTCGTGATTGTGTAAACTCAAAATGGAGTTAGTTCTGGCGGTTTAAAGTTTACACTCAGATGGTGGACGAAAAAATTGTTTTGACCTTCTTTTAATTTGTCAAGCGCTCCGGTTATGAATCAGGAGATGCGAAGTATTATAAAACTAAAGTACGTCTTAAGGATTACAGATCAAACTTAGACGCGTTTCCTTACAGTGGTCGCCATGAAAGATGACGCGCCATCACCCTCAGAATTATAATGGATGGTGCGCCGCATTACGCCCATCATGCGCCATCATCTCTTTTCTATTCAGCGCCATTAACCTCCATCATCCCGTTAATCTGGCGATGCGGATGGCGCAATTTAGCTATCAATAGCGCCAACAAGGAAGCGCGCACGTGAATGCTGGTGCGCTTCCTTCTTGTTGGTGCTATTAATAGCTAAATTGCGCCGTCCGCATCGCCAGATTAACGGGATGATGGAGCTTAATGGCGCTGAATAGAAACAAAGAGATGATGGCGCATGATGGACGTAACGCGGCGCTCGCGATGCACCATCCATTATAATTCGAGGGTGATGGCGCGTCATCTTTCATGGCGACCACTGTAACTCAATACATAGTTAATTCTAATGGTGTAAAATTTAAACTCTGGGGTACAAAAACACGCTTTTGACCATTTTTTTGTCTATCAATCACTCGGGTTTAGAATTTAGTAGTGTGAACTACTCTAAAAATAAGGTGCATGTCAATGGTTACACATCGCACTTGGTCGCTTTTCTTCACGCTCAATACCGAGTTATTTTTAGAGGTGTAAAGAGCGTTGCGGAACGTGAATTTTTTCCAAAATATTCTCCATAACGTCAGAATTACGAATCTCTGTCAGCTTTCTCTACACCTATTAATTTTTTGAAGTTTGCACTATTCATTTATTGTAGAGGTGTACGGTTTACACTAAAAATTTATTTCACGCCCAGAGCGTTGTGAAACGTTAATTTTTTTCAAAATATTCTCCGTATCGTCAGGATTATTAGTCTGACTATGTTTACTTTACATTCTGCAGTTGTGTAAGGTTTACTCTGAAAATGAATTTTAGTTCCAGAACGTTGTGAAAGCTATTTTTTAAAATGTCCTACATAACATCGGAATTATACAAAATAATGATATGAAAAGTGCCTTGATGAATGAATTGAACAGTCTATTGCTCAAATAATAAGTATATCTGTACATAAAATTACACTGTTAGACGTCATTTGACACTTTTTCATGGTTCAAGCAATCGGTTTTTGTCCAAAATGGCCTGAAGGGGGATGCCCCCATACCCCCTCCCAGTGTGCATGTGTGTTTTTCACTGTCAGTGAAAATTTGCCAATGTATACCTAAACTTATGAATTTCTTTAGGTCACGTGACAGGAAGCGCAAGCGCAAATCTAGGTCCAGATCACATGATAGGCACAGACGAAAGTCTAGGTCGAGGTCGCGATCAAAAGATAAAAGGGACTATCGGGAGCGAAAAAGTCGCGGCATGATAGCCGTGAAACCCGGCCACGTTTGTAGTAAATTATGAATAATTTAATCAATTTCTTAAATATAAATATACATAAATAATGAATTTGACTCGATTGAATTGTTGACGCGAGTTTCACTATATTTAATTATATTGGTTTATTTGGTCAGCTTCGTTTTCATACATGAACTTCGTGGTTTCTCTCAACCCCGGAAAAGATCTCACCGCCGTAAAAATATTTTCCTGCCTCTGAGAATTTTTGATTTTTTTTAAATCGTATGAAATATGTATCTTGGTTTAACAGTGCTGTTATTTTTTACTTCGAACGTGTCATTTTTGGTGCTTCGCGTCAAACAGTCATCTTTGACTGCAGTTTATTGAATTTTTCGTGGAAATTTCTAATATTTTCATCATTTAGATAGGTAAAGCATCGTCAGAAACGCCTAAAATTGATACTTTTTGACGCGTATTCATCGTTTTTAAATTCCAAGAGGCACTGAAGAGAAAATGTTTGGTTACAATCCTCCTCCCTGAATTTTTATGCTTTGCATGTATGTACATACATATATATGGTCGTCTCGTCTATGTACATCAAGTATTTATGTACCTAAGTCAGTGATCGACCGGGCTCAAAAAATACCGGGCCCGGGCTCTGCTGCCGGGCTTGGTACCGCGCCCGGGCCCGGGCTTCTCTTCTAATATAATGTTATGCATAAGATACATATTTTGACCGATTTTACATTTGTTATTTGTCAAACGCAAGGCTTACTGCTGTATCAAGAAGATTTTGAATTCTAAGATCTGTTAATTATTCAATCTTTCTAAAAATAAATTAAGTAGTTAGCAAGGATTTTGGTAGCATTATTCAAGCAATAACAAAGTTATTAATACAATAGCGCGCAATTCCATTATTAAAATGCACGTGCAACTAAACACGGTTTGAAAAAGCACAAGGTTTCATGTAGATATTTAAAGGAAATTAAGCATTAAATTTATGCATTCAGACATAACAGCGACTATGATATGGTCGGATAGAAGATATTCTCTTTGGATTTTAAAACTCAAACTACAGCGTACATTGACGTCAATTGAAATTGTGTAGTGTATAGGATAGCACACGTATTGAAGCCATAGGCGTAGCCAGGGGCATTAGGGGCACATGCCCCCCCCTCCGAAATTTTTCAGAAATTTTGTTGATTTTTCGAGTGTAATAATTGTGTCCAGCAAATTGAGTTCAAAAAGGCAAAAACGTCAAAAATTTTGCGGCGCTTCGTGCCGATCTTTATTATATTTATTGTTATATAGATCCAATGAGTTCAAAGGCTTAAATTAGCTAAAATAATCGATCAATTCACATCACTTTAGTGATTTATTGCTCTATTTGTTCGTTGAAAGAAACTGCGCGTGCTTGTTGAGCATAACAGTAAATGTGCGAAAATGATTGTGTACCAGTTTGTCTATTCTTTGCTTTGTTTGTCATTCTTTACAAGGACAGGACACATAATCTTATTTTAAATGAAAGGAATGGCTAAATTTTCTTATGTTTTTGCGCATTTTCTGTTTTCTGAATTATATCTTGTTAATAAGAAGGCCACAAATGGGTCTGAAAACGATAATAACAAAATTGTCAATGATATATTTTTTTATATCTTATTGGCAGCACCCTTTGCTGCGCTTTATACTTAGCAGAGATCGAAAAGCGCATTTCAGCTCAGAAATCTTGTACAATGTAGGACTTCAACAATTTCAAGTGTTTTGAGCCTAATTTAGAACCGAGATTTGGCCGGTTTTGCGAAAATTTTAGCGATAGTATTTAACATTAAAGTGCTTTTTTCACAAAATTTTCTAGGGGGCGATTGAGCGCGTCACCGCAACCCCCCCGCCGTAAAATCTCGTTGTATATGTGCAGCGAGATTTTTTGGGAGGACGAAAAGGAAAAGGGTTCGCCGAAATTAATTTGTCTGTTCTGTATGATTTAAGCGGTATAAATTGTGTTTAAAGAGCTAAAACGTCAAAATTTTCCGGCGCATGGCGCTGCTGGTTATTGTTCTTTCTTTTTGTAAAGCTTCAGCATTGCGTTTAATAGCCTAAATCAGGCGAAATATCACAGAATATTAGTATTCACAGGCTACAAAATGTTAAGGACGGTGAAAGATTACTAAATTCCTTGGTGTTTTGCGCCTCTTATGATTTCCGAACTGTTTGTCAATTAAAAGACCGTAAATTCTACATGAAAACGGTAAAAATTTCAACAATTGGCGGCGTTTCGCGCTGATTAACATTTTTGTATTTCTGATTGTCAGATTCCCATAAATTAGCTAGGCTACACTACTAAAGGTCGAAAAACTCAATTTTATTATAGGTACATTACGTTACTAACATTCAATGCAAAATAAGTCTTAAAAAATTTTTTGTGTATGCCCCCGAATCAAAATCCTGGCTACGCCTCTGAGTTGAAGCGTTGTATAGAAGATGAATGCACATATGAAGTTGACAAGTATATGATAATGAGCAGGTGGACAGAAGTAAGGCAAATGGATTTAAATAGAATCACAGGTTAGCAAATTCATAAGAAATACGGACAACAGCTGAAATAGTAAACGTCTAAAATATTAACGATAATTATTTGAGCCCCGGTGGTTTTCAGCCGGGCCCGGTCCCGGGCCTGCTATGACCGGCCGGGCCCGGTTCGGGCCCGGGTATTCGGTCGATCACTGACCTAAGTTCCACATTCTTTCCTATTAATTATGATTTGTTAACTTAACTGTGTATTGAAACGTCAATTAGGATTGGACTGAGTCAATGATTTGTGTAAAAGTTTCACATTAAATGATAGTGCTTGATGTTTTCATGAGAGAAATTTGGTCTCACGTCCAGTTTTTGCAGTGAATTTTAGTGGTTTCTCAATTTCCGGTAATTTTTTTCAAAGCATTGCCGCTGAATTCCAGAACCGAGCAGTTTGCTAACGGGTAGCTAACATAATGCACACAGTTCAAAGGTTTTGGAGGGGGCAAATCGACTTTCCTGGGGGAATGATTAATTTTTATATCTAATTATGGTGCTAGAAATGATGAGTTGTTGATTTTTTAGATATTTTTGTTGTTCACGCGTTAAAATGCTTTAATTCGTTGTATTTTACTCTTCTTGAATATTCGTGATTATGTTTGCATGAAAACAAATGATGATAAGAACGATTGAATGACTTGGACTATCAAATATGGACGGAATAATTGACAAAAAGCGAATGAATGAATGAATGAACAGAGTAATACTCGAAAAATACCTACTGCTGGGCATCGTTTGGCGCTCTCTCATAATTCAACATAGCTTTTTGTCCGCAACTGGCCTGTTGGGGGTGTGCCCTTCAAAAGTTGTGATAGGGTGAATACCCCATACCCTACCCCAGTGTTCATGTGTGAAAGCTGACCTCATATATATGTACGTATAAGAAGGATGAGGGGGTATCAACTCTCGCTAAAGGGTCAACCAGACAGGTACTGCCCACAATTTTGAGCTGATGAAACGTTTTTTTGCAGTCATTTTTGAAATTAAAAGCAGTAAGAATGTCAAACCTTTTACGGCGGTTTGCGCCGGATTAGTAGTTTTGATGTACTTTTTACTCAAAAGGCGCCCAAAATTGATCAATTTCTGTATTTTTAGTAGTTATAAGTGGTATATTTTGCAGTCAAAATGGACTAAAAATGCTATATTACCACGAAAAAACGTTTTATTGGCTTTTTTGACCATTTTGGTCGTTTAAACAGCAAACAAATCGTGAACCTTAAATTTACTGTGTTGGATTTCTGGAATTTTAGCCCCTCCGCCCTGCCGACCCTGACCTCGTGCATCTATGGTTGACCTTGTTCCAGACCATGGTCTGAATAAAAACAATGCGACCTTACTTTCGGTAAATTATTACCATAATGATTTTAAAAAGTCAAAAAAGTTTAGTCGGAATAAGTCCTACAGAAATGCGAATTGAAGTTCTTACAAAATCCCTAATTTTCGAGGGGGAGTTTGAGCTCTTATGCCAGTGCTACTCATGTTGTGTTCATATAGTCCTATACAGATCGTGCATATGCTATGTAAGAAAAAGTGCTTCAACATTTTAATCGATAATGAAGTCAGTATCGTACTTTGCGGAGCTACATGCTTGCCTGAAGTGTACAATAAGGTGCAATTTCACTTTTCCAATGTTCATCGACTTAGCATGTGTCGTTAATCCTTTGATCTTGCTCGACCGCGGATCTTGAGGGGGCTGATGGGGCGACCGCCCTTCTTCGTTGTCAGAAAATATTTTGGGCGCAATAGAGAATGTTGTGTATTTTTTGAGGATTTTAGTTGTATTTTATCACGATTTCTTCAAATTTTTCCGCGCCGGGTTGTACTCATTATTAACATTTACTGGCTTGGCGCTCTAAAAATTTTTTATTTTTACGTCAGAAGAGTTATTTATATACAGAACAAGGAATTATTAATCCTTGAAATGATTTCTCGAGTATTTTTTTCGGTGGTTTGCGCCGATTTTTGCACTAAATTTTGCAGGTTTTCATTTAAAGTTTTCGAAAATTTCTAATTTTTCTAGATCATAAATGATTTTGTCTACAAAAGATGGCAAAAAAATCGATACTCAAAGCACAATGGGCGGATTTTTGTACAATTTTCGGCACTATTAGGAAAATTTGGGGTTCCGCCTCCTGTCAGAAGAAGGCCGGATTCGCCACTCATCTAGCTTCATCTTTGTTGTACACAGGGGTGCAGGCCCGTATCCAGGATTTTATTTCGGGGGGGCCAAAAATTTTTGAGGCCAGATATCTCGAAAACTATTATCAGATAGGCGAAAATAAAGGCAGTTTTGAGCGTATCTTGGCGAGCTCTATACGATGGTGAAGAAAAATTTCGAAAAAATTCAAAAATTTTTCACTCTATTTCATATTGATATACACCAAATTTATCATTTAAGCAATCGACGAATTATTTCTTATCTCTTGCCTTTGCACTTAATCATTGTGCTTTGCAGAGAAAAAAATGCAGATAATGAATAATTCGGCGCCAAGGACCGAAAAAATTGACATATTCTGCATGTCAAGTTCAAATTTGAGCGGTTTTGAGCGGGCTAGAAGACCAAAAACATAAATAGACAATAAATACGGCGCGAGAAAAATTTCATGTTTCCCATGTCAAACCTCAAATTTGAGCTGTTTTGAGTGAGCTAGAAGGCAAAAACTATAGCTGAACAATGAATCCGGCGCACAGCGCTGGAAAAAATTGACATGCTCTCTATGTCTAACTCAAATTTGAACGATTTTTAGTGGTTTAGAAGACAGAACTATACATAAACAATAAATCCGGCGCGAGGCGCCGAAAAATTTTTGAGTTTACTTGCTCAAAAGTACGCTAAAAACCTGTTTTGGCGGTGTTTTAGACGCTCTTCGCCAATTTTTAATTTTTGGAAAAACAAAAACTTTTTCACCAAGGTCTTAATTTTAATCGATAATGATATGATAAGAAGTCAGTATCGTACATATAGTTTGCGGAGCTACATGCTTGCCTGAAGTGTACAATAAGGTGCAATTTCGCTTTTCCAATGTTCATCGACTTAGCATGTGTCGTTAATCCTTTGATCTTGCTCGACCGCGGATCTTGACGGGGCTGATGTGGTGGCCGCCCTTCTTCGTTGTCAAAAATTTTTTGGGCGCAATAGAGAATGATGTGTATTTTTTGAGGATTTTAGTTGTTTTTATCACGATTTCTTCAAATTTTTCCGCGCCGGGTTGTACTCATTATTAACATTTACTGGCTTGGCGCTCTAAAAATTTTATTTTTACGTCAGAAGAGTTGTTTATATAGAGTACAAGGAATTATTAATCCTTGAAATGATTTCTCGAGTATTTTTTCGGTGCTTTGCGCCGATTTTTGCACTAATTTTGCAGGTTTCCATTGAAAGTTTTCGAAAATTTCTAATTTTTTCTAGATTATAAATGATTTTTTCTACAGAAGATGGCAAAAAAATCGATACTCAAAGCATAATGGGCGAATTTTTGTACAATTTGACACTATTAGGAAAATTTGGGGTTCCGCGTCCTGTCAGAAAAAGGCCGGATTCGCCACTCATCTAGCTTCATCTTTGTTGTACACAGGGGTGTAACCAGGCGGGGGGCTGCCCCCTTAAACGGAAAAATATTTTTATGTTTCACAAGGGTCCCTAAAGGAAAACATTAAAATTTCTTGAAGTCTACTGAAAAGGACTGCCAAAATGCGTTTCTAGCTCACTTTTGAGCTGCTTAAACTCAAAATTTTTAGGCGCTTCGCGCCGGATCTTTTATTTTCTATTATTTTTCTTACTTTAGAAGCGCAGATTTGACTTTAAAATTGCGAATATGGCAAAAAATTTCGCGCTTCGCGCCGATTTATTATTTTTTCATTAGTTTTCTTTGCAAAACCGCAATATTAAATGCAAAGACAAGTGTGTCGAAATGTTTTAGAGTCAAGCTTCAAATTGATATTGAGAAATTAGTCGTACAGATAGCTGAAATGATAGATTCCTGATATCCAAGTTTGAAATCAAGCAGGAAAATTTTTCATTTTTTTAAATTTTTTCTTCACCATGGCATAGTTCTCGTGGAGAAACGCTCAAAAATGCCATTATTTTCGTGTATCTCCTAACAGTCATCCAGATATGGGACCTCAAAAATTTTGGCCTCCCTTCGATATAAAATTCTGGTTATGCCCCTCGTTGTACATTTAGGTAAATATGTGTTAATTTATATGTAGTACTGAATGTATGTAAAAGCTTAGAAGGTCGATTAATTTCCCTGTCAGCTTTGAATCAGTTTCGCTCTGTTGTTGACGAAAGCGTTGATTATAAATTGCCGCTTTATGCTCAATCATTGCATTTTTGGGCCGGAGCTATAAAATAATTTGTATTTGTGCTTCTGACACGTATGCATGTATGTACCTACTGTAATCGTGCATCTTTTTTCAGTTTATAGCCGAACTTTATGGTTTGGCAGACTACCGGCGTCATGTGAACCTGACGAAATCAAAAATGCTCTGAAGGACTACGGTGAACCAGTCTCAATTGATATAATTTTTCCCATGCCTTTACATATCGCACGTTTTGTAAAAACTTACATACGTACATTCTTAAGAGGTAGTTTTTTAAAAGCTCAAAATTTTGGAAGGAGTTACTTTTCCTTGTACATAGTCCGCCACTTTTAGGGTCTGTTAAATGATCTTTAATTTTTGGCCAAAAATCACAAAAAAACAAGTAAAAACGGCATAAAACGCAAAATTATTTATTAAAATGTTGCTGCTTGCTCCTTTATCTCAGTTACTGGTATCCGCGTTTTCTCTCTTTATACTCATGTGGTTATTAAGTATACATGAATACATTATACACATTTTGTTCCAATTTATTTATGTTAATAACGTTTTTATTGCTTTGCGAAAGCATTCTCTCATTAACTTAAACTTGCTCACATACTTTTACTTACCGATATCCTCAGTAAGAAATTAAAAAGCAGGCAGATGTTCATGAAAAATAGAACGATATACAAAATATTTATTTCGAGAAAGTCACAGCGTATTTCTATGATTTGCGGTTTGCTTGTCATATGAACATTACATGATCTTGGAGGATTTAGGGGATTTCAGCCCCCCCCTCCTCAAGAAATATTTTCACCCCCGCAAAAAATTTTCCACCTCTCCCTCCTAGAATTGTCGATTTTGTTAAAGTTCCCAGAAATTTTCTACAAATTTGTAGAACAGATGCTTTTTTAAGCGTTTTTAGCTATCTATTTGCTCAAAAGTGTCAAATTTTTCGCCATTATACTCATGTTTTGACTATATTTGTTCAATTTGTTCCGACTTTTTTCGAAATTTTCTTATGTTTTTGTGCTCTAGAAAGGTAGAGCATCGTCAGAAACGCTGAAAAATGATGTTTTTTGACGCGTATTTACCATTTTTGGACCCAAAAAAGGCACTTTATAATTTCATCCCTCCCACCAGAATTCCCATGCTGTGCATGTATGTATATGAACCTGCGTTTGTTTAAGATAATACCACCGAGAGGATGTGCCTATATTGTAATGCCGGATAGAAAAGCGGCGTTTAAAATTTTGGATCGGTTGAAGGACCTGAAAATTCAACATAGAATCTTAAAGGTATTTTTCTCATCAGATAATCGTACATAAATATGTAATATTTCAATCAATTACTGCGCATATGTAACACTGAAAAGGTATGGCATGTACATATGTCTTGTCGTGTACATATGTTTGTTAGCTTTTTCTGCCTTACCATAAATCTCAGACATGCACACTGGGGAGGGGTGGTATCCGCCACAACTTTTGAAGACGCCTACCCCTTCAGGCCATTTGCTGACTAAAACCTATTGTTGGAATTATGAAAGAGGGCCAAACGATGCCCAACAGTATAATCGGAAGTATTTTTTGAGTAGTACTCCGTCCATTCATTCGGACACTTTTTGTCCATTGTTCTGTGCATATTTGATAGTCCAAGTCATTCCATCATTCTTATTATCATTTGTTTTCGTGCAAATTTAATCACGAATATTTAAGAAGAGTAAAATGTAACAAAATAAAGCATTTTACGGCGTGTGACGGGGGGTTGTAGAGAACGACAAAAATATCTGGAAAATCAACATAAGCTCATTATTTCGGCGCCATATTTAGCCGTAAAAATTAAATCATTGACCCCCTTCCACAAAGGAAACTCGGTTTACCCCCTCCCTCTCAGATATATTGCTTTTCTACATGTTCTTTTTACATACAGAACATTATTACGTGTTTTCCCGATTTCAAAATTTAGTCGGTTTTAAAAATTGCCCTTAGTACAAAAATAAAGCTTGCATTTGAAAAACAGTTGATATTTTTGTTTTTCTCGTCCTTGTTCTGCGCAACTGAAATGCAAATGGGTTGAATATTCGAAATTGGTAATAAATATGAATGCTATCCGTGAATATCACTTGGTTCAAAATACATATTCGCGTATGTATTTTTGAATGGATCATTCATACATAAATGGTCGGAATACATTTCAATATTCGGCCGCGTCTGTAATTATTTTATTCAACTTTTTTGAACATCCTTCCATAATTTTCATAAAGCTTCTCCGAGTTAGACATTATTGTTGTCTAATTATCATACACGGGCAAGGTAGAGGTGGCTAGAGGGGTTGAAATCCAGGAATGGTCATTTAGTAAATTGTGATCGTTTTTGTACAGAGTCTCTTTGTGCATGTGCAAAGACCGTACTCATAAAGTCGGTATAAATTTCGTGCATGTAAATATTAGGGTAATATAATATTGTACAGTAGCACGTTAAACTTGTTTCTTGACCTGTGTTTTTTTATACTCGGCAAAGATTTTTCCCGATGTACAAAGACATTTCGGGACCGTCTTTGTACATGTACAAAGATTTTTGGGAAGACAAAAATTGGAAAAAAGGCCTCAAATTCGCAGAAATTTTCGGCGCTTCGCGCCGAACTGAGTAATTGTGTGTTATCTCTATAATGGCAGAAATTGCATTTAAAAAGGAAAAATGTCAGATTTTTCGGCGCCGTTTTAAGACGATTCTTAGTGATTTTTGCCCTTAGAAACCCAGAAATTAGCTGAAATACACTACCAAAAGTCGAACAACTCTGTTTTTACCACACCACAATCGCTACTGTACCATATTACAGTACCCAAAAATTTGTGTGTACAAAATGTACAAAGACTTTTGGGGACCATCTTTGTGCATGTACAAACGGACCTTGTACAAAAAAAACACTGTTCTTGATCCTAACTAGTAAAATTTAGCCAATTTATGGATTCCTATTGATGACAAATACAAAACTTTATCAATAGGGCGCGGAAAATTTTGATACTTCTACCCTTTTTCGGATAAAATTTCCGGCCTTTTTCCGCAATAAACACAAAAATTGTCTCGCAGTACCTATCGTTTTCTCAGAATCGCCGGACAGAAGCCGAGTTTTCAAAACCTTGAGGTAGGGGTATACCCCCTCTAAGCCCCTTCCCTATGCCCATATGAGTAATTTTTCAATTTTCCACATATTTTGAAGATATATTTTATCATCCAAAATATTTTTCAATAGATGGCCTGGGCGCCGGGCAAAGGCGTCAAAAACGAATCCGACTACGACTGGGACTGGGACGTCGAAAACGGCGTTTCGTACATTTCGTGGGAGAAAATATTTGCCGTCAAGGATTTCGATTTAACGCCCTACGTCGACGGTGGCATGTTGGACGTCGATAGTTTGCCGGAAGATGTGCGCAAATTATATGACGCCAACGGCAAAATTCCAACGACGACAACGACTGCGGTATTTTTAGTACCGGATCCAGGATTTTCTGACCGTGGAGAGGGGATGGAACCACAAATTTTTCTAAATATTGTTTAAAGTTGGCCGAAAATCCGCCTATTGTGCTTAACAAAGCGTTTTTTTGCCGTCTTTTGATAGACGGAATCATTTGTGATCCGAGAAAAAAGTTTAAGATTTACGAAAGTTTTCTGCGGAAAAACGCGCAAAATTAGTTTTAAAAAATCGGCACAAAGCGCCAAAAAATACTCGAGATATCATTGTAGTGACGTAAAAATAAAATTTTTCAAGCTTCAAGAAAATCGGTAAATGTCATTGATACTACATTGAAATTTTGGAATGTAATGATAAAACATTGCTAAAATCATCAAAACATACATGTTATTCTCTATTGCGCCTAATATTTCTTTGACGACAGGGGCGGCCGCCATACATGATCCTGCCCCCAGAAAAATTTTCACCCCTCCTTGGAAATTTTTCACCCCCTTCCCCAAAATTCGTGATTTTTCGAATTTTTCCAAAAATTTATTGACAGTTCGTGTTCTTTTTTAAGCATTTTTAGCTAGTAACTATTTACCCAAAAGTGTTGAATTTTTCATACACTCATGTTTTGTTCATATTTTGTTGAATTTGATGGACTTGTTTTGATTTTTTTCGAAATTTTTTGTTTCTATGCTCAAGAAAGATAGAGAATCGTCAGAAACGCCAGAAAACGATGTTTTTGACACGGGCCCACCATTTTTGGACCCAAAAAAGGAACTTTAAACATTCACAGTTTATTTCTCTCTCCTTTAAATCCGCCCTTGTATATTTTATATTCTTGATGTTTCGGTTTTTTTATATTTTTTATTTTTATTCATTTTTTACAGCCATTGACGCAGTCGCCGGCGACGTCTATGCCGCTGACGCCATCTAAGACGGTGCCGACGCCGTCGACATTTCTAAACGCTGCCGGCGTCGGCATCGGTCATCCGTCGAATATGCCTCCGCATGTTCTATTGCAGCCGTTTGGCGGTCCGGTGGCGCCGCATTCGAGTAAAAATTTTTAATGCGACATTACCGAAAAATTTAAATTAATTTGTAAAATTATTTTTGAAAGGATGCTCTAAAATTTCAAGCTTTACCGAAAAATCAAGAATCCAAATTTTCAATCATAGTTTTTGAGCGACGCTTCGAAATTTCGACTTTTGACGAAAAAGCCCAAATTCAGTCCAATTGTGCAGAATTTAACTAGTTCCTTTATTTTTCGGGCAGCGATTGAACGCAAGTTTCCAAAATTTAAAACTTTGCTTCAAAATCCTAATTTATTCGAAATATGTACAGTTCTCGCCAAGAAAGTTGAGAAAGTTGAACACTTGGATATCCTTAAGGACTGTTGTGCCCACATATGTTATGTATCACAAGGTATCGTCCATACATGTAAGAGGGGGTAGGGGATTCCCCTACCCAAAGTCGTCCGTCATCCCCCCATCCTCCCAAAGCCAGAAAATTTTTGACCCCTTCCCCTCGATTTTTGAGAAAAATTGAATTTTTTAGCTGTTTTAACGTGTTTTTGGACAAAAATTGGAGTCCATTTACCCCTCCCTCCCCCTAACAATAGCCGAGACCCCCACCCTAAATTTCGAGCAGTTATATGTATGGTATCGTCGTATGTTTTTCATTGCTGTTTTGTAATATGACGACGTCTTATAGTATAAGATGGGCATTGCAATCCTTAGCAAAACTTAATAACCATTAAACGTTGTGGCGACAACTGTAAAGGCATACATACTTCTCTTATGCGTATTGCATAGGTAGGTACAGCAAGTACATGTGCATAATTCAATAATCTTTTATTTTTGAGCAGCGAAAAAATTTCAGTGTCTAGTTGACCCATCTTGGGTGGTTTTGGAGGCACGTACATATCTCTGGGGGTTGGGACCCCCAATATTCAGAAAAATCGGAAAAATATGACTTTTTAAACTTCATTTTGTGCTATTTTTGGCCTAGTAGTGCTTTTGGAGTTTGGACCGCTTTGTGTGTCAGTGACACTGAAATGCGCTTGTAAATCGATGAGATTTTTGTGTGGTATTATCATAGGACTTCTATTGCGTTCAATTTATAATATAGAATGCGAAACATCTCGAAGTTTCTTATATATGCCGATCGGATAGGTCTCTAGCATCATCTTTCATAATTTCTTGCATGAGGTTAAAAATTGATATTGGAAACTAAATGTACATTTCATCCAAGTGCGCGTGAAGAACTGACCAATAAGGGCTTGGGGTGTGTTTGGGGAGTGTTGAATTTGTATACATACATTGCAAAATGCGACCTGCATATACATAATGTATAAAATACTTACTATGTATAAATGTACCTCCTTGCTCATTTTTTTGTAAAACTCGAATGGATGTAGAGCTGCACGCGGGTACCCGAACGGGTACCCGGGTACTGGTATACCCGGGTACCCGGGTAGAAAATAATTTTACTACCCGGGTACCCTACGGGTACCGGGTATACCCGGGTATCCGAATGCCCTAATATAAAATGGAAAATTAGCACTACAGTTATGCAATCTGTGCTAAGAATTGAATTAGAAACCTAGAAACATATTGCTTCTAAAGTGCCACTCAATCACAATGTACATGTGATTTGATATAAGCAACCGTAAAATGTTAAATAAGCAAGTCTGTTAATATTTCCTATTATCACAATATATCGCGCATACGGTCTAGGCATATTCCATCATTCAGCTCTTTAGTTACATTATTTTATTTATGCCGAATTCTTCTTATTCTTCATTGTAAACAAAATTAAACAAGAAATTATCTGTTAGCGACGCTTTTTTATAATTCATTCACTTCTGTGACCATTATATTAATTTAAACTGCAACTTTTATTCACATCGTGCGCGCAACTGTTTTAGTTAGACCTGGTTCAAAGCCTTTCGATGTTCCAAATGCAGTCAGCCATAGGCGTAGCCAGGGGCATTGGGGGTACCTGCCCCCGAAATTCTTCAGAAATATTCTTGATTTTTTTGTTGCAATAATGTATGTCCAGAAAACTAAGTTCAAAAGGGCAAAAACTTCAAAATTTTCCGCGCCGAGTTATTATTATTTATTGCTATATAGATCCAACAAATTTAAAAGTTTGAATCAGCTGAAATAATCCAGCAAAATGAAATTAATTAAATTAAGAAGATTACTCGTATGTACTTTCAATGTAATAAAATAATTAATAAAACTAATTAAAGTCGTTATTCGAATAAAAATGTGAATCAGCATGATGCTCGATCTCAATTAGCTATTTGTTAGTGTTTGGTATTTTGTTTCTTTGTTTAATTTTAACTTTAATTTTATTTTTAATTAGTGCTTTATCCGCCGATGCAACCGTACAACGTGCCCCCGCCGTCGGTTTTCCCTGGTCAACAATCGCCTGCTATCGTCCAACGCATGCTCGGTTCCATGGGTTTCCAGCAGATCCCGCCCGCTACCAGCCTCTTGCAACCCAATACCGCTGTACCTATTGCTACCTATGGCAGTAAGTTATAAAATTATCGTTTAATATTATAAATAGATTAAATTAATTTGAATATTAGGGCTCAGAATTGAGGTTTGGGCTGCTGGCCATCAGACATGATCATGGGGGTTTGCGGGTTCCCCCCCCTCAGAAAAATTTTCAGCGTCTCCCCAGAAATCTTTTCAAGTCCATCCTCCAGAATTCGCGATTTTTCAAAAGTTTTAAAGAATTCCCTGAGAATTCGCAGAAAAAATGCTTTTTAAGTGTTTTTAGCCATTTATTTGCTCAAAAGTATCAAATTTTTTGGATTTTGTGCTTATGGATCGTTTCGTCTGCATCATTTTTTGGACAAAGTCGCAATTATATTAAAATTTTCTTGCGCTCTGTACAGCCGAAGACTGAGGTATATCGTAGTGTTTACCCTCAAGCGCCTTATTGCGAACAATATTTAAAGAATGAAGCTGTCCCTATAGAAATATGTCAGCATTGACGAATGTCAATTTTCGTCTACGATTTATGTACGTCAATGCTTACTGGATTTCGGTATTATATTTTTATATTTTCGGCTGTTTTGCTTTCATTGGGAGTTTTCATCGGCACTCTTGTATGCTTTTGCATGTTACCAGTTGATCTGAGTCATAGTTTTTCAAGGTCCACAGCAGTGATCGGACCGAGGCCTCGGCCTCGGCCTCGGCAAGCCTCGGCGTTTTTTGGAGCCTCGGCCTCGGCGCCGAGGGCGAAGCTGAAAAGTGCCGAGGCGCCGAGGGTTAAAATCAAATTTGAATATGTTTAATATATCCGTTAAATATTAACTATTTAGAATGCATCTGCAGTACACAGGCTGTTTCTTACCTATTGGCTTTTCTTATGGTTTTAGGCGCGTACCCAGTTACACCAAGTTACATACAGCAAAGTGCCAATTGATATTCATATGATGACTAACTTTTATTTCTCATGCTCGCTACATGGATCGGAAAGTACAGTGCAGAGAAAATAATCGTAATATTAAAGACTTTATCTAACTAAAATAAATGTTTATATGTTTATTGTTGTTAGCCAGAATTCTGATTTTAATCGGATGAAGCAGATAATTCATCATCAAAATCCAGATCATCTGAATCAGAGTTAGCCTCATCCATTTCGCCTTGTTGTGCTATCGCATCATCGTCGTCGTCATCGTTTATCAGATTCTTTAAAGTCACACTATTATAACCAACTGCTTTGAGATTATGCTTTACAAAAGGAGTTTTGAACATTTGTCTGTCATTCATTCACCACAGCTTTTCTATTCTTCCACCGCATTGTCATGAATTATTTTTTATTTTAGAGGTTTTGTGTATCAGTATCACTGATTAAGTATCCTACCGACCTTCCTGCATAGCATATAGTTCCTATTTTAACCCTAACGTAGAGCTCAGGCTCGTATACAGGGGGATTGGGGAAAGTGCCCCTTTCGCGAAAGACTTTTCGCGCTTCGCGTTGAATTTCACAATGATAATTTTTACAACCAAAAGCGTCTTTTTGCTACATGGATCGGAAAGTACAGTCGCTACATGCATAAGCGGATTTAAGGGCGGCCGCTCCCATTGGCCAAAATATTTGGCGAGATAAAGAATGGATATGCAATTTGCAATGATTTTTGGTCGTCAGTTACCATAATTTCTCAAATTTTTCCGGCGCTGCGCGCCGATGATGCATTTGACACTATTACATGACTACCATAAGTTTAAGACTCCTAAGAGTCTACGACTTCTGTTTTACGGGAAAATCGGGTTTCACCATCTTTTTACGAGTTATGAATTACGACTACGAGTTATGAGTAACGAGCAACGGGTTAAGAGTTCGTATTACGAGGGTTTCACCAGGGTTTCTGTAGGACTCATAAAAACTCATTTTTTATGAGTAACTTTTTGGACCTTTTTACGAGTACTCGTAATAAAATGTATATCTTTTCTGTTGCGTATGACATTCTTCGTTAGTCATTGTCTCTGTTTTAAACAGCATAATCATGTAATTAATTGCAGATTTTATGCCGCTCGATAGAAAAACATAGAAAGTGTTAAGAAATGTTTGGGATTTAGTCAACAAGAATTAATAAGCTTCTCAGAAAATTTATAACCTTAAATAAAAACGAAAATAATAATATTAGTAATAATAATAATGACGATAATAACAATAATAATAAAAATAATAATAATAATAATAATACTAATAATAAGAATATTACTAATACTAATAATAATAATTATTATTATTATAATTATTATAATACTAATACTAATAATAATCATATTTCATAGTTCAGGGGAGGTAAAATTGCAAAATTGGGTACTACTTAAAATCAAGTGTTCGCTTTTATGCAAGTCAAATGCGTAAAATGATCAAAGCATCCTATCTTTTCATCCGATTCCGACTCATTTTGTCAGTCTTATTAGTAAAATATACAACAAATCATCGAAAATTTTGACTTGGGTCATTTTAAGTTAATCGTAGGTATTTTATGGGTAAGCAGAAGAGAAATAGTAAGAAGTCATCAATGTGAGAAAGATGCAAATAGAAAAATGAAAAAAGAGAATGAGCAGAAAAATAAATAAGTAAATAAACAGATAAATAAAACAACAAATTCTAAAAAAGAAAAGAGAAAATGTTGAAAAAAGAAAAAAATAATGAAGAAAGAAAGACAGATATAGAGGTGCATCATGCAATTAGTAAGAAGGAAACAAAAAAGACGCGTGAAATAGCACAAGTGTACATAAAGAAATTATATTATGAGAGATTGCATGTTTTATGAGGCGCAAAAGTCTGATTGAAAAGAAAAAAGGTAGGATTATAAAAACGAAAAGTTACTTAGAAAAGAAAAAGGAAAAATGGAACGAAAAAATAATCATATAAACAGACGAGGTCATTAGTAGAGGAAGTAGGTTGCTACAGTTTCGTGCCTTTAATCCTCTGTTTCTCACTGCAGTCAGAGGATTAAATAATGTACTACTCAGCGCAAAGCACCGAAAAATTTTAACACCTTTCTACATACTTTCGTCTTAAAAAATCGCGCAAAAAGTGTTTGATAATTTAAAATCGTCTGACAGTAACTTGAGTCTTGGACCTTGAGTTAGGGGGCGTTACCTTCTCACCCCCATAAGAATGTGTGGTCTAAGTGGTCAATGTCTTTTTTAAGATTTTCCCCAGTTTATCAAAAAATTAGCAAAACAAATAATTGTTGGGCTCCTGCTCTCTGGTTTTTGGAGTAATAATATCAATCTTGACTACCCAGGCCTAAGGCTCTTTGGTAGTATCCAACTCATTCGAAAAAGCCTGTCAAAAAATCGGAGAATTTTTATAAAAATTCGTCCGAAAAAATGATTATTTTTTGTATTGTAAACTTGTCTGATTCATCGCCAGAGATGGGCAACGCCGGACCTCCAATGCCATTCGGCACCATGCGTATGCCGCCGCCCGGTTTCCCGCTCATCGGCGGCGTCGGCATGCCGCCCAGACGCGCCGCCCTTTTGCCGTCGCGCGCCGCCGCCGCTCCCATTCAAAATCTTGTCGTTGGTGCTCCTTTGAACGTTAGCGTCGGTCAGCGGCCGCTTGCGGCGCCGCCGCCATTCGTCGGCGGCGAAAAACCCGTCAACGTCGTTACCGCCGCCAGCGGCGGCGAAACGCAGCGATTGCCGCCGTCGCGAACCGATCGAGGCGAAGTCGCCGGGTACGAAAAAGACGCTTTAGCCCCGCGACGGCTTATGGACGTCGATAGTCATCCGCTTATGCCGGAGCAACAGCGTCAATCTTACGGATCGCGTTACGACGACGACGACGGCAAAGGCATGATGACGTCATCGCATCGCGAACGGTATAGCGGAAGCGGCGGCGAAAGACGCGACGACGACAGACGCGGCGGCGATCGACGCGAGGGCGATCGACGCGACGGCGATCGACGTGACGACGATAGACGCGACGGCGATCGACGTGAAAGACGGTTCGGTCGTGATGAAAGCGACGACGCGGACGACGGTCGTCGACGTTTCGGACGTCGTGACGACTACGATTATCGCGGCGGCTACGATGACGCTGGTGGCGGACGATGGGAACGACGCCGAGGCCCGGCCGCTTTTGCTGGAGGCATTGGACGATACCAGGATCGCCGGTAAGTTCACTTCTATGTATGACTACGTCAAGGCACTGTTCTTTCATAATTTTTGTCTGATTGTCTCATAAAGTGCTTAGAATTAGTAAGAATTTTAAACAATGTTTCGATAACCTCGCGCAGTACATAAAATTTTCATATTTTTAAGTATGCATTTTATTGCACAATTTTATATTTTAATAAAAAAGCAGCGACAGTAGGTCAGTGAATTAGCTCAAACTTGGGATGTCATTTATTGTTTCAAAACCAGTTTTAGGTTTGTACGGTAATATATATCAACGCGTAGGGAGAATCGACTACCTATTATCCCACAGAAATTGTTGTACATATACACATCACTATAACGGAGACCCAAAAAGCCTTTTTGTCGTGACCGCCTAAAGCCGTAATAGTTGCTTAAAATACTGTTCATATAAAAGGATTGTATTTTTGAAGATCATTGCTAGCTGCTGCTTACAAAAATTTCTTGGAAATTGCTGCTCTTTTCCTTTTGGGAATACATTTGGATTAGTACTGTATAAATAGTCAATGATGGTAGTACTGCTGAATAAGCACCTTGTGTTAATTTGAAAATTCATTGATTTCAATTATAGTTTTGATTAATAGTCTTGTTTTTAAGTCCAAATCTGTCGCAGTTCCTATGTACTACCTATACTGATTGATTTATCACAGATAGCGCGTTTATAATATACTTGGTACCTCTAACACATGTCTACCCCCTACAGCTATAACGGACACATCTGGGAGGTGCGGTTTTTTAAAAGATAGATAATAGAAAAACTCGATTAGCTCTTTTGTTTACACTCAATACCGAGTTTGTAATGAGCGTGTAAAGTTTTGGCGTAACGTTATAACATAGCAAATTTTGGTGGTTTTTTCTCCAGCTTGTACATTACTCTGTAACTGCCTTATACAATTCAATGGTATAGAATTGTAAAGGATAGAATTCTCTAGATACGCTTTTTTTGTTTTTTGAATTTCGCATCAGTTCTTGAGGGGGGTGTAAAGAGTGTGAAAATCCGGAGGTGTAAAAACACATGTTGGTCGAGTTTGCGACTTGCTTATGTCTGCCAACAACTCCGGTTATGAGTCCCAAGAAAGTTTTTCTGATAGAAATGTACTACGGCTTAAGGGCTACTTTCTGCTTACCAACAAACTTTTGTACACTCATTACGGAGTTCTAAGGATTTAAACTTTACACTCTAGTGGATGGTGTAAAAACAGATTTTGTCTAAGATTTCTCTGCCAACTTTCCCGCCTATAAGTCGGGATAAATTAAATAAAATAGAAATGAAGTACTTTCTAAGGGCTTCACGTCGCAGCAAAGCGTGTTTGAAAAAACGTAATGCTGAGTTAGGTATGGAGGGTGTAAAATTCGAAATTAGGGGGTGTAAAATGGGCGAAAAAACACGTTTTTTCCTATTTTGATTTTGTAAAGATCTCAAATATTTTGCGGAACAGGATTTTTTCACATGCAAACTTACTACGATTCAAAGGCTACAAAATGGCCCAAACCGAATTTCTTTGCACTCAATTGATAGTTAGGTTCAGATTTTTAAAGTTTACAATGTGGTGGATGGTGGAAAATACGTTTTTGTCTGTTTTTTGTTCGCCACCCTCTCTGTTTGGAAGTCAGGATAGGTCGGATAGAATAAGTACTTTTTAAGGGGTACATGTCACAGCAAATGGCGTTTATTTACATCAATATTTAGCTTTTTCGGGAAGTACAAAGTCAAAAGTTTGGTGTCTTAAACGTGTTTCTGTCATGTTTTTTTTCTGCCAACTTCTCAGGTTATGAGTCTGGGCATGATCTCTACTCTAAAAATGTATCAAGAATCAAGCGTGATACGTCAGTTGGGCGCGTTTGTTTACACTGAAAGGTGGTGTAAAGTGGTTAATATTTACTTATCATCAGGCTACTGTAGAGACTAAATTTTTTCATAAATGTTAATCGTAATATCAAAGTTATATTAGAATTACGAATCCGACTAAAATCTTCTTTATACTCTGTGGTTGCGTAAAATTTAAATTGCAAATCAACTTTAGTTCTAGAGCCTTGCGAAATTTTATTTCTTTTCAAAATGTTCTATGTGACATCAGAATTAAGAATCTGACTGTTAGTTTGATCTACATCCAGCAGTTGTGTAAGGTTTGCACTATTCATTCATTATTAATGTGTAGTTTACACTACAAATTTATTTTGCTTTCAGAGCGTTGCAAAACTTGAGTTTTTTCAAAACATGTTTCTGTAAGATCAGGATTACGAATCTGATTCTATGATTTCTTTACACTCAGCAGTTTTGTAGAGTTTACACTGAAGATTAAATTTAGTTTCAGAGCGGTGCTGAAGCTTAATTTTTTCAAAATGTTCCACGTAACGTCAGGATTACGAATCTGAGCGTAAGTGTTCTTTACACCCGATATTTGTGTAAAATGTATGCTAAAACCTTTGATCTGTTCAAATAAGGTAAGGTTGTCTTGTTTAAAAAAAGATAATGCTGATGTTCAGAACAATATTGTTTTCCGAGTTCTTGGACTGCTGTCAATAATATGGCATGTTACCGTATGTATGTGTTTACTGACTGATTTACTCAAATCGTGCTGATTAAAAATAGGGTACTAGCAAGGAAAAATGCTCCTATGGAACAAAAAGACGAATATACTCGGGATTGTGGATTACTAAGGATGTAAATGGAGGGGCTGGGAGATAGCTGCATTCCTCTGTATATGCCTAAGTCGCAAAATCTGTTAAAAATCAGACTTTCTCTACGCAACACAAAAAATCGAAGTATATTTTGCGGCCTCTGAAAAAGTGTGACCTGTCAATAATTTTCAATGCTTCACCTAAGAGTGTATAAACATAATCTAAAATGTTTACTTTTTGTAAATTGCTTGCAAGTTGCAACGCTGACTTGCTTCATATCGTGATTGATAGAAAACTGCAATTGTATTTGAAGGTGTTTTATTTTGTTATAATGAGCATTACAGCAAGCAAACCTGGCGTCAATTGATTTGTGCACACAATCATTGCGGGCATGTAAGTTTACATGCATGCAGTCTGTTTCACGTAAACTTACGCGTTTCCTACTGCTCTAAGCCAACAATTTCTTTGACTGTCTTGAATGCGTCGTTTGCTATTACATTCAATTTGCTTGCAAAGTCTCTCCTGGTTTACTCCATCTAAGCATAGCTAACTTGCTGCTTTTTCAATCATTTTTTGGTTCAGTAGTTTATTTCAATCTGTAGGCCGCAGAATATACTTCGATTTTTGCGTTGCTCAAGAAAGTCTGATTTTTACCAGATTTTGGGAGTTCAGGCATATACATAGGTAGCTTTTTCCTAAACCCCTCCTTCACAATTTTAATAATACACAATCCCAAGTAAATTCGTCTTTTTTGTTCCATCGGAGCATTTTTCCTTACTAGCATGTTGAAAGCGCCGGGAGTGTGATTGTTTACTAAAGCAACGCGTAACCTAAAAATTTGTATTCGGATATTTAATAAATAACAATCTTAAAATTTGGAAGGGGCGAGCATTAAAATTTGGTAGGGTTAGCGAGCATATTTAGGAGGCAGGGGTAAATCATCTTGAATTTCGATGCAAAAATGGCAGAAAAAATCAGCTAAATGGCAATATTTTCTTTGCTAAAAATCTGAGATACAAGATCTCTAAAATAAAAATAAAATGAATTAAAAACCACTCACGCTCCAATGTGAGTATAAAAACAGAAAAAGAAAATTAAATATTTTCTTTTTCTATACTTTTTCCTTGCAATTTAGATTCGGCACGACCAATCGAGATCGATATGGTCATTCGCGCGATCAATACGACGACTACAGTTCGTCGCGCGACCGTCGCCGCGGCGAAGACAACGACGATTATTCTCGCGAACAAAGCACTAATAATAATCGTTGGATGGACTCCGCGAAAAACGAATCAACGGCTGCTGCCGCCGTTGATCTCAGCGATCAGTATCCGTTCAATAAATTCAAACCGGCCAATCGGGATCCGGGTTACGAAAAAAGCGTTCAATTGGCGACGAGCGACGAAATCGCTGTCGCGCGCGCGGATCCGTTCGATAAATTCAAACCGGCCAATCAGAAGTCGAGTTATGAAAGAAGCGTTCAATCGGCGATGAGTGACGAAATCGCCGTCGCGCGCGCTGATTCGTCCGATAAGTTCGAACCGGCTAATCCGGATTCGAGTTTCGAAAAAAGCGTCCAATCAGCAACGAGCGATCCGTTCAATATAATCGAATCGGCCAATCCTGATTCGAGTTTCGAAAAAAGCGTCCAATCGGCGACGAGCGACCCGTTTGATAAATTCGAACCGGCCAATCTGAATTCGAGTTACGAAGAACGCGTCCAATTGGCGACTAGCGACGAAAATCGATCGATAATTGACGATTCGAATCTATCTGTTTTGCCGACCAACGACGGTGATCGGATGGAATCGATTAATCAGTCGGACGAAGGGCGATTGGAGGATCAAATTTCGAAAGAAGAAGCGAGTTCGAACGTCGAATCGACCGATTTGCCGCTCGGTAAATCGCGCGACTCGTCCGATCAATCGATCGGCGATCAAACTGGTTCGTTTATCGGCTCGATCGTCAGCGAGCCGTCGTTCAATAACTCGGCTGTGCTCGACATTTCGTCCGACACTACGGAGAATCAAAGCCAAATTTTGACCGAAATGGACGCCGGAGGGCCAAATTTGGGAACATTTGTCGCGCCTGGTGAAACTGAATCAATTGAAGAGGCGTGCGTCGATGAAGCTGATGCGGAATTAAGCCATACTGACTAATTTATATAAATAATTCATCCTAAAAATCCTTCCATCTAACGCTTTTCTAATCTAAAATCGCACTCTGCTTCTTTTTTTCAAATTGAATGGCGGCAAATTTCGCCGAAAATTTTGAAATGCAATGAAGGGCGCATCTGACTATTTTTCTATAATGTGTGTACGCATACATGTAATAGGATGATGGAGATCCCTCCCTACCCAAAATGGTTGTCGTCCACAAAGCCGGAAAATTTGTGACCGCCCCCTTCCCGAAAAGAATTGAATTTTTGGTCGTTTTTAGGGGTTTTTCTTGCTATTTTTGGCCAAAAATTGGAGTTGATTTATCCCCCTTTCCTCCCTGAAAATTGCCGGGGACCCCTTCACCTATAATTTCCAGCCGCTACATGTACATATGTAAGTAGGTATGCGGTATATTTTTTCAAATTCCGTATCTAGTCCAGATAAATTTTTTTCTCATAAGGATCCCCGCCCTGGAAGGAGAACTTGATAAATGCTCTGAATGCATTTGAAAGACGCTTAAAACATGTTTTTAGCGTATTTTGAGCTAACAAACTCAATATTTTTTCGCGCTTCGCGCCGAATTTATCGCACATCTATAGATTTTGTCTCCTGAATTGCTCAAAACGCTGAATTAGAATTATACGCGTGGAATTGGCTTTATTTTAATGTATTGTTTTTCTTTCCAAAGCACAATGATAGAATGTATAGGTAAAATCTAATGAATTGTTCATTGATTGGATAATGAGAAGTCAGTTGGTTGTGTTCACACCTGGGCGTGAGGGGTTTGGGGGTATGTACTCCCCCCCCCGAGAAACCAAATTACCCTACCCCCCAGAAGTCAAAATACCACCCAGACTTCAATTTTTGAAATTTTTTGTTTGTTTCGCAATTTTTTGACGCCAATGGATACTACTCGATGAGAAACGTTGAAAAATGGTGGTTTTTCGCCATACCACCATTTTTAAGGCCATTTTTTGACCTTTACAAAAATCTTGCACCCTTCTCCAGAATTTTCCTGCTGCCAACGTATGATTGTGTTGATAGTTTTTACCGATAGATTTTTCCTGAATACGGGCCTGCATGTGCATATGTACATGCTATATTTACATAGGTCATTTCATTTTTGTTTTTAAATTGTCGAATTGTCCACTGATAATGCTGCACCAGCTTCAGTTATTTAATGTTGCTTGCTGATGCGCTAATCCTTTGATCTAAACTACATATAAGATTAAACAAACCGAAATTTTGGAAATTGCTTTTGTTCTAAACCCGATAAATTCCGTTAGTTCTCAATTTGCTAACCCGTAAGTTTAATGGAGCTACTGTGCTTTAAATGAAACTGAAGCTGCGCCTAATGCATTTCAATAGGTGCCTGCCTATTCTACAGTGTATTTCGCGAGACCTTGATCATGAAAAGCGATTTTCAGCAATAAAGAAGCAGCTACAAAAGTGCTTTTATAGCACAGCCGTAGAGTTATTAAATTAAAAAATTTTGCACTGTAAAATTTCGTTTGCATGTTACCTACGACCGCTTTTGTTCGAATTATGAATTGGTTCAGAAAATGTGGATCACGCACAAAGTTTCGTCAAATTAAGCGAACCTGCAAATGTTTTATGATAGGTTTATTTCATCATATGTGTTCAAATTTATCCGCAAATTGTGTCCAATGAATATGCCTACGTCGTCATGTTTTATTATTTAAATTGTAATATTAATTTGGAAGCTGTCAGAGTGTGGAATTGAATTTCTCATTCGCTCGGGAATTATTCTCAATTTTTTAAGGTATCGGATTCCAACTTTATATGTACCCAATCGAAGTTGCCTGATCGAGCCCGCAGTGCGGGTTAGCCGATAATCCTCGAGTAGGTCCGCCTGTAGTTATTTTGCATATATCTACATCGCCTTGCTATAAAAATTCATTCCGAAGCTTAGGCATCGAAGGATAGACGAAAATAGTCGTGCGTGATCACGGCAGCTGCTCCTGATATAAAATATAATTTATGTACATAAGCTGGTAGGTAGATATAGTCCAAGAGTTCTTGCGACTTTTTTGCAGTAAGGTGATTCGGAAGCAGTAAAAATTCGGTCAATCAGCGTGAAGTGTTTTCATCCGGTTAGCTAGCAGTTATTGCACGTTATTTAATTTTAAACCTTTTGCTTAGGCACTGGGTGAGTTTTGCTCGTATAGTCTGTTTCTCATAAAATTTTAAGAATTCTCATTGACAGTAAGCTGAGGGTTACGATAAGTAAATACATGAGATCAATGCTATAATCGCTATCTGTCAGCTAAAGTTTCAAAATTTATGACCGGAGTTGTGTGAAACAGACTATAGGATTTGTGGAGGCCGCAACCAGCAGCTTCGCGCTCAAAAAGTGAATGGGCACTGGCGGAATCGAACTCTTTATTTTTCGCTGTGAAGTGGGTGGTATGCATACGTGGGCAGCAAGAAAATTCTGGGGGGGTGCAAGATTTTTTTGAAGGTCGAAAAAATGGCCTTAAAAATGGTGGTATGGCGATAAAAACACCATTTTTCGACGTTTCTCATCAAGCACTATCCATTGGCATCAAAAAATTGCGAAAAAAACGAAAAAATTTTCAAAAATTGAATTCTGGGGGGGGTATTTTGGTTTCTGGGGGGTGCATACCCCCCCCTCCAAGCCCCCACGCCCAGGTGTGGTGGTATGGTAATACCGATAGACCACTAGAGGCGGATTTAGGGGTACCGCCCCCCCCATTGGCGCAAAATTAAGGATTTTCGGGTTAAAACGGCTAATCTTTCCGCTTAAGTCAGGGTTCCACCCCCTCCCATTAGGAAAATCCTGGATCCGCAACTGTAGACCACTGCGGTGGCGAAGTTTAAGTTGCTAAATACAGTCTGCTTCAAAACTTACGGTAGGGTGATTCAAAACTACACAATTCAGTCAATCGGCGAAGAGCTGTCTCTTAGTACCAGCCACACCTGTGCGTGGGGGTATGCACCCCCCCCTCGATAAACCAAAATTACCTCCCAGAATTCAATTTTTGAAAATTTTTTGCTTTTTTTCACAATTTTTTGATGCCAATGGATAGAGCTCGATGAGGAACGTTGAAAAATTGTGTTTCCTTGCCATGCCACCATTTTTTAAGCAATTTTTTGACCTTTGAAAAATCTTTCATTCACCCCCACCCCAGATTTTTGGGGCTGCTCACGTGTGGTACTAGCCTCTCGCTCGCCATGGCTTCCCTAAGACCGGTATTACAACTCACTTCACAGCGCAAATATGGATTTCGATTCAGCGCATGATACGTGTTATTCTTGTGCGAGGCTGTTGGTCAAGGTCTCACAGCTCCTAAGAGCCAGAGTGACAAAGTTCAAGGTTTAGAGCCAAAAACGTACAATTGGCTACATAGCCATAGGTGGGCAGCACCAACATTCTGATAGGATGTGCGTGTGCAAGGTTTTTTAAGGGTCGAAAAATGGTCTTAAAAACAGTGTTATGCCGAAAAGACACCATTTTTCAACGTTTCTCATCGAGCACATGGCATCAAAAATTGCGGAAAAAGAGTGGGGGTATTCGAACTTCTGGGGGTTGCATACTACCCCAACCCACGCACACGTGTGGCCATAGTCCATCGGATGAAAGGCCATACGCCGATTGGCTGAATTTATACTTCCTTCGAATCACCTTACTGTAAGAAAGTCAAAAATTTTGAAAGATAACTCAGTGCTCAATCTATGTTGAATTAGCGAATCAGTTGATGCGAGAGGCGGGTACATTTGAAACTGCTTTTTGCCGATTGGCTGAAACAGAAACAAATTGAAACAGACTATTGCATGCATAGGTTGGCAGCACCAAAATTCTCGGGGTGCATTTTTTAATGGTCAAAAAATGGTCCTACAAATTGTGGTATCGCGAAAAACGCCATTTTTCAACGTTTCTCATCGAGCACTATCCATTGGCATCAAGGAATCGCATAAAAAATTTAAAAATTGAATTCTGGGGGGTATTCGGCCTTCTGAGGGGCGTACATATACCCCCACACGCCGTTTTCACACAAAGTTACAAGTTTGGCCTATGCATTTATGCATCTAAGTTTTTATCTATAAGACTGACGGGAAAAAACACAATAAATGATCAAAATTCAATCGGCTTCCAGAAAAATAAGTGCAGCTTGAATGGTATTATGTACCTACAGTATAACTGCAAACGAAAACATGTACACCTCTTGTCCATTGAAGATTGCATTCACTGGAATGACCATTTTTAAGATTAACTCAACAAACACTGCACGGATTTCAATGAAATAAAGTGTTTTGAATAGATAATTTATAACTGAAAATGTTTTGTCGAAAAAAATTGGCCTAGCTTATGGCTACAGTATGCTATGCTTCAAAAACCGCCCTTATTTTGCATAGTCCCCATAGCATACAGATTTTGTCTTCTATTTCGAGAAGTGGCAAAATAGCTAGATATTTTTGTGCTCTAAACTGTATATGTTTTTGTTTTTCTTGTTTCTTAAAAGTTCGTCCTGCAATTTCAAATTTAATTTTTTTCCAATATGACTGCCTCCATAACGTACCGTCGATTGAGGTTTCTTTGCCATCTTTTTCTTGGCTTTTTCTATATGTATAACTTGACATATACCGATTTCTATATACTGTAATTTTGCAGAAACATAAGGAACGAGTTGCTTAATACATTCCAAACAATTATTTTACTCAAAGAGGCTACATACAACAACGTATATTTTACATAAAAAGGTATGGCAAAGTTATAATTTTGAGTGGGGTAAATTTGCCACCCTTTGAACAGATTCAAAAATATACTAGAGCATGAAGAATCAAATAAATCACTCTTAGATCATAATAATCCAACTAAGTATTGATGGCTTAATCTGGCAAATACAATTCATAATGTCCACTATAAATAATCATTGGCGCTGCGCAGGAATTAATCTCAATTAGGTCAAATATAGCAAGTAAATGTGGTGTCAACTCATAAATAATCGTCAGCAATGCATGAAAAAGGGGTACGAGAGTACAGTTAATTATCAATAATGCCTGGAGTACGAGAGGGCGAACACTTCAATCGAATTGTCATCCCTATACATACATAGAGTCAAAATAAGACAAGAACATGTGTCGCTGGGAATTGTAAAGTCTAACGACCTTTCGGCACCTCAAAAACAGGATATTATAAATAAATAGTTATGCAACTTTCCCTGTCGCGGTATAATGCGGAAATTCAAATATGATTTCGTTGTTTAATGATTTCATTACACGATTCATTTATTAGAAAATCAAGTTGAACCTTGTAGTATTTTAGGTATTTTAAGCTTTGTACAGTAATCAGGGAAATATCATCGGCCAAGCCCAACTAGAGATGATGAAAATTCGGACCCTACAATCCGACCCTTGGGTCGAACCCGGCCCTCGGGTTGGGTCGGCAAAATGTACAACATCTCGGGCTGCGGGTTCAGGAATGCGGTTGAAATTTTTCAGTCGGGTCGAAAACTAGATTTTAGATTTTGGAACTCAATATTTAGCCGCAAAAGTAGGTATTTACCTACCTGAAAATGCCGCAAAATTACCTGAAAATGTCTCATAATCACGGATCGCTCATAAAAAAGAGCAATACATTTTGCACAATACCTATATAAAAAGGGTTGTATGCTAACGTTGGCCCTACCTATACTTTCTGCAACAGCAACAAACATTGAGTACACCTACGCACTGGCGTAGCCAGTGGGGGGAGGGGGGAATTCCCCACTGGAGGAAATTTTTACATTTTCAAAAAGTGAGCAATATGGTTGCGTGATGCTGTTTGGCGATGAAAAATCGAAAAATTCGGTGCTTCGCGCCGGTTTATTCTATTATTTGGCAGTTTCTACCGTTTTATTGGTATAAAATCAAAAGATTAGCGCTTCGCGCGCATAAAAAGCATTTTTTCCGTCGAAAACACGAAAAAATTTCTGAGAAAATATTATTTTTAATGGCTTAAATCGTGCAGGATGACGCGTTTCTACGCGTTTTTTTAGACGAAAAAATTTTTTGGAATTCCCCCCATGCACCTACGTATTTACCTAATATGTAAAGACGTCTGTAGGTAGGTATGTCGTAATAGAGAGGGATAGAGCGGATAAAGGGTTTGCATTTGTTCTATGGAGGGAATAAAAAATATGGAAATAAACCTATTTAATTTCGATATTTTTGACCAACGGATTTTTTGATTACTCATCATCTTACTTTTCTAGGTACTTCAGTTACACTGAAAAGTGACTCTACGACGGTGAAATTATCTACTATTTGTAACTTGACTAAATCGGCGCTGAAAATTGTTAAATTCAAAATTTTCGGCGTTTTGCGCTAATAGTCCTGTTAAGTACTTAACTAAATCATTGTCTGGATCCTTTGTCTTTGAATTTTTTCGCACGATCTTCTATTACACGTGAAAATGAAAAGACCAGGTCATTTGAGCGCTTTTTACTAAGGTCAAATTACTAATTACAACAAAGGTGTATCCTTCTCCAACTTAGCTCATAAATACATCAGCTCTATCACCATTTTTCCAATAATTTAACTTAAACTAGAATAATATAAGTACTGTTATTTCTTAATATTTTTCATTTGCACACCGTTCAAAGGAGCACAAGAATTTATTTTCACGACCGGTCTTTCATTTGCACTGCAAAAAAGGCCATGTGAGCAGTTGGGTAGCAACAAAATTCGGGGGGTGTGCAAGGTCAAAAAATGGTCCTAAAATAAAAATATTGGTTTTTCATCGAGCACTATATATTAACATCAAAAAATTGCGTAAAAAATTTTAAAAATTTGATTCTGGGGGTATTCGGCCTGTTGGGAGGGGGCGGTGCCTACTCCCCTTCAACCTCCCTCCAACGCCTACATGTGATCTACAGTTACATAATACCTTTTTATTAATTAACAAAATTCCAATTTAACAATATTATTGTTATATTCAGCAGTATACATCTGGACCCGGATCCGACTCTATTTTGAAACCGGGTTCGGATCTAACTTTATGGCCACAGTCGTGTCCGGTTCAAAAATTTTAGGAACGTCGGGTCCAGGTCCGAAATTTTAGGAACGTCGGGTCCGGGTCCAGAATTTCAGCCAGGTATCCGGTTAAACGGGACTGGGTAGCGAGACAGCCGTATTATGCACCTGCGTAACCGCATCATTAGATACATTCGTTGTATTTTACTTACCTCTTAAGGATTAATTGTCGATAGAAGGCAACTTCAAGTCTATTTAACATCGATTAATTTTGCCCATATGGCGGAGAGTCATCCTTTAACACGACAGACTGGCAGCATTGACAGTGAAAAAACGCTAGCTAAGCCATTCCTAGAACTTTACGTTAAGGTGACCTTTAATGCATTCTATGGTTGTCTATTTCCCTATATTTACAATTTGTAGCATATTCATATACTTTTCTGTTGAGTAAAAAAACCGTTACCTACGTAGCTAGTTTCCCGTACCTTGCCTCGAGTCGAGTTTTTCTCGGGCAGCCGACCACATCTGACACCTGGGCGTGGGGGGTTTAGGGGGTATGTACATCCCCCCCCCGATTTATCGAAACCCTCCAGAATTCAATTTTTAAAATTTTTTCCTTTTTTGCAATTTTTGCAATTTTTTGATGCCAATGGATAGTGCTCGATGAGAAACGTCGAAAAATGGTGTTTTCTCGCCATACCACCATTTTTAAGGCAATTTTTTGACCTTTGAAAAATCTTGCCCCCCCCCAGAATTTTCTTGCTGCCCACGTATGCAGCCGACTCGAGTTAACCCAGATTTTCATCCTCCGGAGATTGATAAATGGGGAGCTACCGTTCGTACCATTGGAATGGTTCTTTTGTTTAATAAAATATATGAAAATAAAAAAAATTCTTATTTTTATTCTTATTAAAAATTTAAAGAATTCAATATATTTTTACTGATAATAATTCCGGTGTTCACCAGCATTGGGTCGGTGCTGGACTGGTACCAGCGCCGCTGCCTTATGAGAAAAAATTATAGAATAAGAAAATTTTATTATTACTTAAACGAGAAAAGAGCATTACAAGGTTCACATTTTGATAATCAAAGCTATTGACAGGCCAATGAAAATACTTTGTACAGAATTGCATGAATCAATTTTCTCTTTGTTTTTTGTCAAAGAAAAAGTAACACAAGATTTCACGAATTGATATCTCCCCTGCAGAAATTGACTTCAGAATATGATAGAAAAATCTGTAAGCTTTATCTTGTAGAGCATTCAATTCTGCTTCGTATATTGAAAAGTAAGAAACACTTCGCAAAAAAGAAAAGCTCGTGCACATGGAGTCGGAAATTGGTCGCTATTATTCGAAAACAGCTTCGAAAATTTAGCATATGGTGTTAAATGAATCAGAATATGATACGTAATTATCTGAAAATCTGTTATATTCAATGACTGCATTTGGGGCAGGTCGACGGAGCTGAAGGCGGCCATGTGGCTTTTTGAATCGACGTATCGTGAACTCCGAAACACTAAGATTTTTTCTATTTCTGATCAATAAAAAATTAACCGGTACGCATTGCGCTTTGATAAAATAATTATCCGACGCAGAATTGAATGCTCTACAACATAGGTGGACAAGCTTAAACTTTCAGAGGGGGGTGAAAAACTAAAAATTGGTAGATAGCTAAGTGCTTCGTAAAAACGGCTGAATAGCCTTTCTGGGCTCGGAAAATTATATATACGTATAGTGTTTTCGGGCTCAGAAAACTAGTTATACACATACATGGCCAACAACAAAATTCTGGGCGGCGCAAGATTTTTCAAAGGTCAAAAAATGGCCTTAGAAATGGGGTATGGCGGAAAACACCATTTTTCAACGTTTCTCATCGAGCACTATTTATTGGCATCAAAAAATTGCGAAAAAAAACAAAACAAAGTTTCAAAAATTGAATTTTGGGGGGGTGGGGTGCATACCTCGCACGCCACCCCCCCCCTTACGCTCAGGTGTGATTATACAGCCTTTTTGGATTCACAAACATAGCTATAAGCCATTTTGGACGAAAAATAGCTATTTAGCTTTTTTAAAGTCAAGAAAGTAGCTAATTATCCTTTTAAAATCAGAAAAGACAACTATATGGCATTTCTGAGCTCACACGGCATAGGTGGGCAGCACCAAAATTCTTGGGGGATTGCGAGATTCTTTAATGGTCTTAAAATGGTGGTATGTCGAAAAAACCAGTTTTTCAATGTTTTTCCTCGAGTACTATCCATTGGCATCAAAAAATTGCGAAATAATGAAGAAAAATTTAACAATTTAATTCTTGGGGTTTTTTTATTTCTGGGGGGTATTCGGCCTTTTGGGGGGTGCATACCCCTAAACCCACGCCCACGTGTGTCACACGGTAAGTTTCTGAGTCCAAAAAAGCCATTTAGCTAATTTTCTGAGCATAAAAAAGGCATATATACGAATGCAGCTCAGGGAAGTGATAACTTCTCTCACCCCATGCTCATGTATGCTTTACAACATGGTATTTGTGTATTTCTATGATTTGGAAGTCGATTTTTGGAGGGGCTATCATTTCGTGACACCCTGTATATTCGCAAACAACAAAGAAATATTCAGTCAACGAAATAGTGTGACAAAGTGTAAGTATCTTGTCGAAAACAAGTACGAAATTATTCTTTTGAACAAACGTAGTCAGTAGCAGACGTGTTCTGTTGGGGGGGGGGGGTTTGACCCACTCAAATGGCAACTGATTCCCCCCCCCGCAAAATGGTTGCGATCCCCTAGAATTGCCGATTTTTCGTAAAAGTTGGTAAAAGTTGCAAAAGTTTCTCTTTTAATCGTTTTTAGCTCATTTTGGGCTGAAAAGTCTCAAATTTTCGGCACTTCGCGCCATAAAAAGATATTTTTTGACTATATTATGTTCAATTTGCCCATCTTTTTCAAACATTTCGAATTGTTTTTATGTTATGTTCTAGAAAGAACGAGCATTGTCTGAAACGTCTAAAAACTGTTTTTGACGTGCACCTTTTGTTTTTAGCCCAAAAAAGCATTGAAAAAATTTTTTGGCCTGACCCCCCCCCCCTTAGAATTCCCGTGCTGTACATGCATGGTCAGTAGTGCATAAGAAAAAATTCTCAAGTTTATTTTAGGACATATGATTCCAAATTTGTACATAGATACGCACCCTGTCGAAAAAACTCGCTAGGACATCGCTGATATGTTGTACATTGATAAATGTTTTTTATTTAATCTTTAAATCTTACTTCAACGTGCTTGGCACTTTTCGTTTTATAACTCGCTCAAGAAGATTGCATGTTAGTTGAGCGCAGTTGAGCACTGAGGGTATAAAAAGTATTCCTCTATCATGAATTTTGAAACCTTGGGCCGTTTTAGTACTAAAACCTATTCTTCGTCCTATGAAAAGGCACCAAAGTATGTCTAACAGTATATTTTCAATTTTTAAGTACATATACTTATTTGTAGAATCGTACACAATTCAGTTCATTGATCCAAATTTTTTCCTCTATTATTTCGTACGTATTGGATGTTCCAAGTCATTCTATCGCCCTTATTATAAGCTTTATACAAAATATTCGTGTGGAGTAAAATATAGCATGGTTTTGAGAAAGGGGTGAAGGTATACCTGGGCAATAACCGGCCGTCTCGATGATACTTGATGCAAAAAAATTGGTTGGTGCCAGTTCGCAAAACTGTTCTTTAATTATACGATCACTTATATACCTCGCGATTTTTAAATAAATAATGCGTTGTGCATCGTATGCAGGCCCGTATCCCAGATTTTATTTCGGGGGGGCGGTGATTTTTTGAGGCCAGATATCTCAAAAATCATTAGGAAATAGTCGACAATAAAGATAGTTTTGCGCGTATCTTGGCGAGCTCGATTTGATGGTGAAGAAAATTTTTTAAAAATTTCTCACGTTATTTCATATTGATACATATACAGCTAATTTATCACTTAAGCTAATATCTCATCACTGAATCGACAAATTTTTTATTATCTCTTGCTTTTGTATTTGATCATTGTGCTTTACAGAGAAAAACAATACAGATAATGAATAATTCACGCACGCAAAAAAATTTGACATATTCTGCACGTCAAGCTCAAAGTTGAGCGGTTTTGATTGGGCTTGAAGACAAAAAACATATGTATTCAATAAATGGGGAATTACATGTTTCCCAGAGTCAACTCAAATTTGAGCTGTTTTGAGTGTGCTAGAAGGCAAAAACTATAGTTGATCAATGAATTTGCGCCGGAAAAAATTGACGTGCTCTCTATGTCTAACGATTTTTAGCGGTTTATAAGACAAAACTATACATATACAATAAATGTGGCGCGAAGCCCTGGAAAATTTTTAGTTTACTAGCTCAAAAGTTCGCTGAAAACCTGTTTTAGCGGTATTTTAGACGCACTTCGACAATTGGAGAAAAAAATTTTTTTCCCATTTCGGGGGAGGGGCGGCTGGAAGTGGGTGCATGATTTTTTCAAAGGTCAAAAAATTACCTTAAAAATGATGGTATGGCGAAAAAACACCATTCTTCAACGTTTGTCGTCGAGCGCTATCCATTTGCACAAAAAAAATTTCGAAAAATATTGAATTCTGTGGGGGGAGGGGTATTTTGGTTTGTGGGGGGTGCATACCCCCACGCCCAAGTATGGTCGGCCCCCCTCCAGTGATCGGACTGAGGGTACTTTTTGGACCCGAGGCCGAGGCCGAGACCGAGGCGACTTAAAATCTTGCTGAGGCCGAGGGTAATGCCGAGGTCAAGCTTATATACCTATACCCATAAATAGTGCTGCTAGAATATTTTGTATGCGCAAGAGCTAGAGAATAATCGTAATATTAAACACATTATCGAACTAAAACAAATGTTTATTGCTGTTAGTCAGAATTCTTATTCCAATCTGATGAAGCAGATAATTCATCATCAAAATCTAGATCATCCAGATCAGAGTTAGCCTCATCAATTTCGCCTTGTTGTGCTATCGCGTCATCGTCGTCGTCATCCTTAATCAGATTCTTTAAAGTCGCACTATTATAACCAATTGCTTTGAGATTGTGCTTTGCAAAAAGGAGTTTTTGAACAGTTGATACAATCGACATTATGAAATACGAGTATAGTAAAATCGAATCGCTGAAGTAAAGAACATTGACTGAGGGAACACTATTTCAGAGAACAAAAATTTCATGCAGAGTCGATTTACATACAAGTATTTTAATGAAAGTGAAATCGAAACGCATAATATGTCAAACAATTCATTCTTATTTTCAATAAGAGTAGATTAAATGTGTAAAGGATTTATTGAATAAAGTCAGCAGCATGAAAGCATCGTTAATTTAACAAGTTGCCGTTGAAGACTTGGAAAAGTTAATAAAAATATGGCTGAACAAGCACTTTAAAAGTTTTTTTACTATAAATGAGAAAACAGTGTCGAAGAAATAAACGAACAAACGAAATAAGCTATTTAAAGACAGAACTGCAGCCATTGCTGTGCTCGCTTTTGCAATAATGCATGTTTAAATACGCTTTTTCAGTCATCCACAGTGGCGGATCTAGGATTTTCCTAAGGGGGTGGTATTCCAACTTTTCCAAAAACAGTCGAAAATAGGTCCGAAAATTCGCCCTTAACGCGCGAAATAGCGTTTTTTCGGTATTTTACATTGTATACTTCTACATAAAATCACTTTTGACGCAATTTTTTCTCTTGAAATTTTAAAATTTCCGACAATTTTGTGCGAAAAAAATCATTAATTTTCTTTACTTTAACAATAATCTGGCGCGAAGCGCCGGAAAATTTGTGAAATTTAGGCGGATAGATGTCTGGAAGCATAATTTACTGCTTGATTTCCTGTACTTATAGCATTTGATGCGAAACATCGAAATTTTTAATTGAAAATATAAAAAACTATTCAAAAATAACTGTTTCTGCTGTTAAAATTTTTTTGGAACCTACATGAACAGAAAATGGCTTCCAGGTCGCCAAGAAAGTAAATACATAAATGTCATTAATAGGTATCATCCGGCGCCTAGCGCCGGAAAAATTTGATAAATTATGGTCACTGATGGCCAAAAATCATTGCAAATTGCATATCCATTCTTTATCTCGCCAAATATTTTTGGCCTATGGGGGGGCGGCCGCCCATCTCCAATCTGCCCCTGGTCATCCAATTCTGGTGTGGTAGATCATATGACGGAAACTGCACTGTACTTTCCGATCCATGTAGCGAGCATGAGGATTAAAACTTAAGTCAACATATTAATATCAATTGGCACTTTGTTGTATGTAACTTGGTGTAACTGGTTACGCGCCTAAAACCATAAGAAAAGCCAATAGGTAAAAAACAGCCTGTGTACTGCAGATGCATTCTAAATAGTTAATATTTAACGGATGTATTAAACTTATTCAAATTTGATTTTAACCCTCGGCGCCCCGGCACTTTCAGGTTCGCCCTCGGCGCCGAGGCCGGGCCGAGGCTCCAAAAAATGCCGAGCCTTGCCGAGGCCTCGGTCCAATCACTGTCCCCCTTCTCCCCGCCCCCTGAATACTGGCCTGATAGTATGAATAGTGTTTGTTTTACCAGTCAAGTCGAAGTATGGGGAACTTACTCGTTTTTGTAGTGCACTAAGTATTTACAACTAAAGATTTTTGGAGTGCGCTTTGTACTCAGGTGGCAATAAGTTTTACAATGTGTCTAAGTGAGTAGATTTGATTTTTAATGAGAATTCTCGTTGACACTCGTAGCATTGACCATTGAGACCGAGCGGGCTACCGATGATACCGGGTTGAGCTGAGTTGAACCCATTGCCCAGGTGTGGGTGAAGGGATGGGATTAGGTGTGACAAAGATATCTAAACAGTCAATTCACAGAAGCACTTTGCTTTAATGCTATTTCAATAAAATTAGCCGTCGAAATGCGAATTCTCTGCAAATGTTCCAGAAGCTTTGTTATGAAAGACTCAAAACAATCGCTAGCAACTTCAGATATCGTTCTGGGACACCTTAGCCATGCAATCTAAATTCGTTGTAGACATTAAATAACAAAATTAATCATTCAACCTCCCCCAATGAAACTCGGTTTACTCCACCCAAAACTTTTAATCGTGCGCATGTGTAATGTTTAATAATGCTTGACGTTACAAATATGTGCTTACATGAAGGTGGTTGTGATTTTAAGCGATTTTACATGTGCTTTTGAAACAACTAATCTTGTATTTCGATAAGTGCTGGATAATAAGACTTGAACGAGTATATAAGCAAAACAGCAGGTAGATTAAATAACGCTTGAAATATGTGTAGGTATAATTAATTAAAAATCGATTTAAATTTAATTACCTATTTTAATTTGGAACATTATCATAGGCTTCCGGTATTGATCATAGAAGAATAGGTGCCTGCTTGTTTTGCCAAGAGTTTTGGATGGAGCTTTATGCTCTTTACGAGCTCGGCTTGATCAAAGTTGAAGTTAAAACTGTTAACGTCAATAGTGAACCCTTTAAAAAAAGCTTCCTGGGCGCGCAACCGCCGATTCTTGTAGAATCAGACAAGTGAGCAAACATATAATTGTGCTCATAGGTGGGCAGCACCGAAATTCTGTGGGGTGAAAAAATTCTCTAAGGTCAAAAAATGGTCTTAAAAGTGGTCGTATGGCGAAAAAAACACCATTTTTCGACGTTTCTCATCCAGCACTATCCAATGGCATCAAAAAATCGCTAAAAAAGTTCAAAATTCCAATTCTGGGGGTATTTCAACTTCTTAGGGGGTTGCATACCCCCCAAACCCCTCCCCCACGCCCATGTGTGATGTGCTTGTACGAGTCATATTTTGCAGTTCACTGATTACGTACGTACAGTAAGTCATATCTGACTCAACTTCTCCTTTCTTTATTCGTTTGAAAGATTATATTCGAATTAGTTTCCGACGCATTCAACCTTTGCGCATCTGGATGTAAACAAATAATATAGCTGAATGCCCGCAAATTGCTCGCTTTTTGAATCTTTTAATTCTTCTCTAAGAAATCTATCAAAATCGGGATCTTATCTCATTAGAAAATTAGGACTGTCAAAATGACGAGGGGAAGATTTCAATCGCTTATGTTGTGTGATTGATTCGGCCAGGCACGTAGCGGGACTTCTGAATTTGGGCGGATTAAAATTTTGAAGTTAGATATTTGAACAACTGCGCGTATACATATATACATATACAAAAATAATTGTGTTTTTGAGCTTTTCTCAGCGAACTCTACATAGTTGGAGAAAAAATTTTTTTAAAACTGAAAATGTCGATCTTGCTGAGAAATTGTTAAACTTGGTTTGTACTCAATTTTTGCATATTGCAAGGAAAAGCAATATAAAAAATAAATCATTCTACGTGAAACGTAATTTTGACATCGTCACCATAGATGCCCAGCATGGCTGATGTGGAGGGGGTCAACAATTCAGCTTTTTCAGGCCAAAATGACCTCAAAAACTGGTATAAGTGCCACGGTTTTTTTGTATTTGGCAAAGATTCTTCCAGATGTACAAAGACTTTTCGGTAGCGTCTTTGTACATGTATATACAAAGATTTTCGGGAAGACAAAAACTGTAAAAAGTCTAAAATTACTAAAAATTTTGGGCGCTTCGCGCCGTAAAGAGTAATTGTTTGTTCTATATCTCCTTATAATGGCAGAAATTGCATTTAGAAAGCAAAAATACGGAATTTGCCGGCGTTTCGCGCCGTTTTGAGACAATTTTTAGTATTTTTTGTCTCCAGAAACCCAGAAATTGGCTAAAAAACACTACCAAAGGTCGAAGAACCATGTTTTACTACACCGAAAACGCTACTACGTATATCATATATTAGCACCCAAAAATTTGCATGTTAAAAATGTACAAAGACTTTTGGGGACCATCTTTGTACATGTACAAACGGACCTTGTACAAAAGACACTGATAAGGGCTAAAATAGGGTCAAAGCTATGTTATTACACAGTTTATGGTCAATTTGGAGCACTTTGGAGAAAATTTTCAATTTTCATCCGTTTTCGGCCTTCATTTTGCCTCCTTTTCCTTACAAAATTTTGCATTTTTTGATTCTGGGGGTATAGATCCTAAACCCCCCCCCTCCACGTGCCTGTCTGGTCGTCGCCATGTTTCCACAAACTCGGGCTGTTTTGAAGACAAAAATAGTACAAAAACAATAAAAATTTCGGGCCTATTAAGTTAAAAATTTGCTAAAATCTATTCTGGTGGTCTTTCAAATACGCTTCAGGGAATTTTTAATTTTTGCGTTTGGAGGGACCTTTGTAAAAAAATACTCCTACTTTCTAAATTTTTGGGGACTCCCCCACAGCTACGTGCCTGGATTCGGCATCATATCTTGCCGTTATGTATGTAAAAAAGCCGTGATGTGCTGCTGAGTATTAGTAACTCAGATGCCTAGGCGGATTTAAGGGGAGGGGCTGCACCTCCATAGTTCCAGAATAATTGGTGAGATAAAGAATGGATATATAATTTGCAATGATTTTTGACCGTCAGTGATCATAATTTCTCGAATATTTCCGGCGCTTCGCGCCAGATTATACCTTATAATGGCAATTATTTATTTTCCTAGTGGCCCGGAAGTTATAGGTTGCTCAGGGAAGAGGTTTTAAAACCATTTCAAGAGCAAAGAGAGCTTTTAAAGCATAATTTTTTCGAGCATTTTAAAATTTTCGACGTTCTAAGTCACATGCTACAAATACATGAAATCGAGCAGTAATTAAAGCTTCTAAACGTTCTTTTAACTTAATTTCACGGCTTTTGAGCGCCTGATTTTCGCTAAAATCAAACAAATTTAATGATTTTTCGCGGGAAATGGTCGAAAATTTCAATATTTTTCGGAAAAAATGTTGCGTCAAAGCGATTTTAAACAAAAGTAGACAACGCAAAGCGTCGGAAAAAATGCTATTTGCACCACCTTTTTTCGACTGTTTTTGGAAAGGTCGGATTATCGCCTCCTTAGGAAAATTCTAAATCCGCCAGTGCTCAGATGAGATAGGTGGTACATATAAATACGTCGTCATTTATGCTTACGTTTTAAGAACTTCAAACAAATGCATTTGTACTTTCGTGTCTGTTTTAAATTATCAAAAAAATACTATTCAGACTCATAATCTTAAAATTAATTTGTACGTTTGTTTATGCTACTTTAATTATATTTTAGGCAAATGACTTATACGGACAACAGAGAAATTGAAGGTCGAATATTTCACGTGGCCAAAGAGTTTCGAGTGCCTCTTTTTGAAAAAGATTCTGTTGTTGAGAAGCATATCGAAAGCTTATATAGGGTAGAATTTAAGCTAACTCGTATATTATACTTTGCCTTTTTTGTACGTCATGTTTGCTCGTCATAAACAATACAGGCAGGGAACAAATTTAAAATGCAAAATTATTTGGCAAACTTGAAATATGCAGATTGTGCTTATTTCATGCTTAAGTGTCACTTCAGGCACGTCAGAAATTTCTCGAGTGAATAATTTTTTGGAATGAATGTAAAATTTGTAGATTAGATATATATGTACATGCAGATTGCTCGGGCGAAAAAGGACAATTTTTGTTTTCAGTAAGTCCATGAATTTAAAGTTGCAGACAAAATATTTTCTGTCAGTGCTTAACGTGTATACATGTAGCACAATTTAGCATGACCCATATTAGCACCAGTGCTAATGAAAATTTTTCCATTAGCACGGGATGAATTACATTAGCACATTAGTTTTTTACCTTTATAATACATAGGTGGGCGGCACCAAAATTCTGGGGTGCAATGTTTTTCAAAGGTCAAAAAATAGCCTTAAAAATGATGGTATGGCGAAAAAAGACCATTTTTCAACGTTTCTCATCGAGCACTATCCATTAAAATCAAAAAATTGCGAAAAATACAATGAAATTTCAAAAATTGAATTCTGGGGGTATTTTGGTTTCTCGGGGGGGAGTGCATACCCCCAAATCCCCACGCCCAGGTTTGGTATAATACCAAGATTATAGTGTCAGTAATGCATGTCCTTTTCATTTTTAATTTAGTCGTTTAAGGATGCCATGATATTCCCCAGATCAATGTTTTTTTCTTGCTCAATGTTTTTTTCAAATAAATCAAGAAATACATGCTAAATCACAATTATTGGCTTCCTAATACTCAATAAACTTAGAAACTGACACCTTTGTACCTATTACAACATCAAAAAGGATAATACGATTGCCATATACTATGTTATTTGTTATAAAAGCAGACGTCACTGCGCTTATGAATTGAATTCTAAATGAACATAAAGAAACCAATTTTGTCTTCAAACAACATAGAACAGTGCAAAGTTGTCCCAACGTAATTATTATGTGCTAGAAATCGTTAAACAAATAGGCTAGATGAATGCTAAATCTTTTAGGTTGTACGTAGATTGATGGTGCAGTGTTTAAATCGCGCGCTTGGGGCTAAATAAACAGTAAACATGGCACTCCGCGCGGAGCGCGAAATTTTTTGGGATTTTCGCAAAACAATACGTTGAAAAGCGTTAAAATTACTACAATTTTGCCAGAAAAAAGTCTTTGTGTCCGTTAGCACGTCGTGCTAACGACCAAAATTTTCATTAGTACATGGAAACTTTCGTTAGCGTGGTGCTAAAAAAGCAATCGTGCTCTCAACATTCTAATAATAAATTATTGTAAAGCTCTAATCGGTCGCCCAACATCTCCCCGCGATTTTAGGCTAAAACTTGCGTTTTTAGGTATTTTTTATCTGTTTTTTACAATTTAAGGCCAAAATTTCAACGTCATTTACTAAACTTCTCCGCCAAAAAAATGACCGGATACTTCCTTTCTAAATTTTAAGCTTTTTACATGTCTGGCTGAACTCTGCTAACTATAACTCAATCATAGATTCAGTTTTGTCAATTATCCGTTGACCTTATGGGTGCTTCATCCATTAAAAACTATATATCTGTTGAGCGAAATTACTAACCAGGCTGGTGAGGTATGAGCTTAAGTAGTTTTGATTTAACATTCCTTGTGTTCTTTAATTATCGTACAGTAATTTCAGACAAAAGGAGATTGACAGTTACATGGAAGTAAGTGATGAATTTACACACCGTCGCGGTCCCAAACGTTCATTAACCAAAGGCATATTACCAGTTACCGTGTGAAAACCATGCTAAGATCTGTTTACAGTTTTTTTTGTACAAGGTCCGTTTGTACATGTACAAAGATGGTCCCAAAAAGTCTTTGTACGTTTTGTACACACAAATTTTTTAGTACTGTAATATGGTACAGTAGCTCGATTGCTCGACTTTTGGTATTGTATTTTAGCTAATTTCTGGGTCTCTAAGGGAAAAAATCACTAAAAATCGTCTTGATACGGCGCGAAGCGCCGAAAAATTTGACATTTTTCCTTTTGAAATGCAAATCTTCCATTATAAAGATATCTAGAACACACAATTATTCATATCGGCGCGAAGCGCGAAAATTTTCGCGAATTTTGGACCTTTTTTGCAATTTTTGTCTTCTCAAAAATCTTTTTACATGTACAAAGATGGTCCCGAAAAGTCTTTGTACATCGGGAAAAATATTTGCCGAATACAAAAAAACACTGCCTGTTTATTGTAAATTATTTTTGACATAAGTAAAACTTTTTATGAGTTATTTTATGACGTTTGTAAAAATGCAAAAATAGTTAATAAATTAGCTATTTAAATCTGGCGCAAATTTTGATTTTCAGAAATGTGTCGTTTTGACACAAAATTGGCTCTTAGTGCAGTAAAGAGTGTTTTACTCTCCACGCCTCGTAAAGTAGCCGACTATCATCCCCTATCCAAGATTTTGAGCATTAATTTCGGCAATTTTTAAATAATTTTAATTTAGTATTTAATGACAGACGTGTTTGACGATTAGTTTCACCATTTCTCTTTTTCAAGAATTTTAAAATTTTCCTGAAATGCAAAACCGACGACGACAAGCAATGCTTGAATGGCAATGGCGGCATGTCGGTGAATGCGCAGCAGGCATTGAATAAATTGGTCGAGCAATTAAGCGGCATAGACAAGGTTTGGCATCCTGAATGTATTTTATGTATTTGAATTTATTTTATAAATTTTGATTTTTCGACATTTTAAAATTTTTGTGCATAATGTGATTTCATAGTCTTGTGTTTTTGTGATTTTGCTTTAACGCCTTAGCTCTAAAATGGTCGAATTTAATGGCCCCAACTGTGTAGTCATTGTCGCTAAAAAATATTTTCATGTTATTGCTTCATATGTATCTCAGGAAGGAATGACAATAAACAAGTAGACAACAAAACCACTAATTTTTGGTTTTTTAATTCGAGAATCCCTAAGTGCAGGCAACTTTTCGCTGCAAGCTTGCATGAAATGAATTTTTGAAGAAACGCTTTTACCATAAAGTTTATGCAACCTTGAAAAAACAGCCCCAATAAAGCTGAAGTGTTGTTTTTTTGTATTATATAATTATCTTATACGTATATATATATATGTATTATATTAGTAAACTTTACTTTGCGCGTCATTTCGTCAGAAGGTCATACTTATTCTTGTAAATCTGATTTCTAGAATCTTATTATGTAGGTGTAGAATATTTTTGAATTCATATATTTTGGGAGTTGTTCGAAAATAAGCAAAATTAATGACATTTTTAAGCTCTTTACGACTAGCTCTATCTGAAGGTGTCAATGAAATAGAAAATAAAATAAGTTTTACATTTTTATAAAAACATCATTTTACGTACTTATTTAAACACAATTTATCATTTAAGCTTAACTTAATTAGTAATTTCCATAAGATATGATCCGGCCCAAGCTCAAGTCAGGAAAATCTAGAGGAACAAATTATTTTCTACTCAATCTCGGGGCTTTGCGGGGACGAACTGTTTCGAAGACGCATGAAAATGTCGACTTAATTACGTTTGTACCATGCCTAATCCAAATCTGACCTTTACAGAGCACAAAATGTGCTAAAAACCTACTTATGCTGATAATCCTTTAAAGACACTAAGGAATTTATTTTTTACTCCGGTTAGTGCTGCACACTTTGCAAATTTCGCTACCCGGTACCCGGTCATTTCATTACCTGGATAATTCGGGTAACCGGGTAAAACTAACATATATGGTGAGAATGCAAGGGACACCCTCTACTTTTCGGCTAATGGGGTTTGGAGCAGAGTCCCAGAAAATTTTGTAAAAAGAGCACTTTTTAGATTAAATCGTAACTTCTAAATTTTTACAAAATTGGTCGAATTTTTATTCTGAATTCAGTCTAAAATCAGTTAAGTTATATATTCATTATGATCGTCAAAAAATGTTGTCATTCTTGCTATTTGCAACTGACTCTATAAAGACAACCAAAACGATAAACTAGCAAAGTAGCGCCGAATTATTTTCATATCTTTTTATGATATTCAGTTCAGATCAAGTTAAGAGTTTTATCAGTAAGAAAGATAAATTAATGAATTCGTCTCAATTTTCCTGCTGTTACAAGTTTTGAGTTCTATGCTTGAACTTTAAAAGGTGAAATAACATTGACTTACCGAATCGGCGCAAAGCACCGAAAAATTTTGACGCTTTTGCATTTATAAAATTTTCTTTGGGCATTATAAAGGCACACAATACAGAAAATATGGGGCGCCGAAAAATATTTAACATTCTACTGATTTTGTCACCAGAAACAATCGTTGTACGTTAAGGTTTTAGCAAGTTTTATTCCAGCCTTAAAATTTAGTTGATCCCGAAAAATCATGATTCTTCGATTATTCAAAAAATTTTGAATTTTTCTAGACTTCGGGTACAAAAAGATCTAAGCTGAGGCGACTGTTGGTCTCATCATCTGCTGAATATTCTGAACCAAATTTGCTCCAAATTCTAAAATAGCATTCAGGTTCGATGCCTAATATGTACTTAACTTGGCAAAAGCCATCTCAAGCTGGAAAAGATTTATGCAAGTTTTCTATACAAAACGAAATACAAAAAATAAACGGAAAGTACATGTATTTAGCCCAGTATCCAGAATTTTATTTCGGGGATCACCAACATTTTCAAAAAGTAAATAATGCGTTTATACGCAATTTTATAAAACTTTGTCGCGATGCGCCGGGAATTTTTGACATTTCAATACTTGAAGCTCAATTTTAGAGAGCTTCCTGAAGGTTAGCAATGTACAGAAATGATATTTGGCGCGAAGTCTAAAACATTTTTATCCGTTTGAGCTCAGTTTCGCAGGTTTTTGAATATAAGCAATGCAGTAATCGTGCCTGGCGGAAGACGCCGGAAGTTTGTAATTATTTTTTTGCGCTAAATTTTACAATTTTCTGAATATAAGCATAGCTGGCGCAAAACGCCAGAAAGTTTCGACCATTTTATATAATTTTTAGGTCAATTTTGCATCTTTCTAAATGTGAGCAATATAAATCATATCTGGCGAGAAGCGCTGGAAATTTTCGATGATTTTATTCGGTCAGGCTCACCTTTGCAGTTTTACAAAGATAATCAGAGCAGAAATTATATCTGGTGCAAAACGCATGAAAATTCGAACGTTTTTATGTTCTTAAGCGCAATTCGCGCCTTGCTGAAGATAAGAAATGCAGAAAATTCGACCCTGCAAAAAATGTTATTAAGAAAATAAATTAACATATGTATGTAGTAAATAGTAATTTTGATTGAATTAGTAGCGCGAAGGGCCGAAAATTTGAGCGTTCAAACGCTGAGGGACGTCAAAAAACGTAAACAGTTCAATTGGATAAAATTCTAAAACCTTTTAGAGGGAGATTCTCCCCTTAACCCACACGCCCCCCTTTGAATTTAGGTCTGTATGTATCATGCAATGAGGGAGGTGGCTGGACACACCTTTGTATCAAAGTAATAAATTTAATGCAAAAGTACATAGTAGTGATGTCCCGGTGCCGCTTTTTTTACCGGTGCCGGTGCTACATTAGCATATTATATAGTGTACTATGCTTCTTCAAAAAGGGTTAAATTTGTACCTATTTTTCACCGGATATACATATTAAGGGCGAAATTTCATTTTGCTAGTAACGACTTCATTATTTTTAATTTATGAACACATTAATTTTCTCACTTAAGCATTAAACGAACAAACAATTGTAATAAAATTGAAATTCGAAGAAAAATAAAAGTTAGATAGTGAGATTGGCTTGTTCAGTAGTTGATGCTTTAGTCGAATCGGAATTTGATTTTAGTGCATTAGTTAAATATTCAACTAGTAAGAAACAAACATGAAAATAGCCACAAAAACTTTTTGAGGTTAAATTATTTGAGTTTGTATTTCACATTTTCAAAAGCCTCTGAAAACAAATATGGGATATATTAGTAATGCAAAAGACTTACATAGATGTTCATTTAAAAAGTTTCAACAAGCTTTTTCTGAATAATTTGCAGGAAAAAGTTTTGCATAAAAACTATTTTAAAATTCTAGCTGCGTTTTACGGTCTTTTGCTCACGAAATGGAAAAACAAAAATGGATTTGATGAAATTAAGTTGAAAACTACTCTGTAGTACTCATCCTTCTTGCCTACAGATGTTAGAATTAGAAGAACTTTCCACTCTATATGTCGATGTTTTTAATTTTAATTTACTTTATTTATTAGTGTCCACGCTTCTTGCTGTTAATTGATGTTTTCAATAGGATTTGTTTCGTTAAATGAATAATTCATTTTTAAAGCTCGAAGACTTGTTCTGAAGTTCAGTCAAAATGCTTCACTATGCTAATCAGAAGATTTTATTAACAAAATGCTACCTTTTTTAGCCTTTATGCATTAAATTGGTGATAAATGAGCTTCAATTATTCTTTTTACACTAATTTTTTCTCTTTTATCTAGCACCGGCACCGGCGCCGGTACCAGCCTAGCACCGGCCCGGTGCCGGTGCTTAGGCACCGGCGCCGGTGCCCAGGACATCACTAGTACATAGTATACCAAAAGGAGTTTCAAAATGAAGAGAAAATCAAAAATCCATTCGAGAATAATTTTATCTGACATGACGGAACCAGAAATACTGATCGTTCTGTCTGAGTTTTTCGAAGGTCAAAAAATGGCCTTAAAAATGGTTGTATGGCCAAAAAGCACCATTTTTCAACGTTCTTCATCGTGGCATCAAAAAAATTGCGAAAAGATACAAAAAAAATTCAAAAATTGAATTCTGGGTGGTATTTTGGTTTCTGGGGGTGCATACACCGCAACCCCTCGCCCAGATATGATTGTCAATCGTCGTGATATGTAAACATTTTTTCATTGGCGTTCTTGTTAAAACGAAAAAATTTTATTTTGGGGCGGAATTAAAATTTTGAGCTGCTGTCACGTGTGTGAGTTTAACATGATTAATTTTATTTAAATTTATTTTATTAGATTTTAATTTAACATTTTTAATTTTTTGTTACATTTTTACTCACTTATGTAATGCATTTTTTAATTCAGCTGTTGGAAGATCGTTCAACGCGCTACTTGCTCAGCTCTGCAATGACCGAATACGATTGCGAACTAATGCCTCGCCTGCATCACATTCGCATTGCTGGCGAGCAGTTATGCGGCGTGGAAATTCCGCATAATTTGACGCATTTGTGGAACTACATGCTTACGGCTTATCGTACGGCCGCTTTTATCGAATCGTGCCCGGCCGATCAGGATATCATTCATCACTACAAGGTACTAGATGTTTGAATTTGGTGAATTACGGCTAATTTATTATTGTTGTTGTTGTTGCTGCTGCTTCTGTTTATTTTACTCTTTTTCAACTTGTTAATATAATTTCGTAATTCGTTAATTGGTTGATTTATCCTGATTTTAAATGCTCAAAATGAAGTTTAACAGTTGTATGGATTGGAAAGTGCACGTGCGGTGTGGATAGATTTAAAAATAAGAGCTTAACTCCTCTCTATGTACGAAGACCACTTACATAATTACTCCGTCCTAGGAATTCCGACTTTATTTTTTTATTGCTTGTTTTTTTCAGTTCGCTTTTTACATTTTTACTTCGAATCAAAGCTGTTACGTGTTGTTATTTTATTATAAATTTTAAAGATCCTTTATCGTTTAATCATGATTAGCGGATTTTTATGCAAGCCGAAGATTTTGGGCTCGTTGAGTATCTTTGTGTGATGTATAAAAATACTTTAAGGTCCGCAATTGAAATTATGAGGGTTAAGTACTACGCAGCGAGTCTGGCTAAATTTTGAAGCGACAATGCGATTCAACGGAAACACGTTAAATTTTATTGCTTTCAATTCAGTGTCTTCAATAACAGTAAGGCTGATATTCGAGAGGTCTGATAGGATCCGAAAATCTTCCAAGTTAAAAAAAGTCTTAAAATTGATTGTGAGGCAAAAACTTTTTCTTCGTCTTTCATATCAAACTCTATCCATAGTATCAGAAAGTCGTGGAAAAACGAAAGATAACAAATTGGAGCCCGGACCATAGAAGCACAGCACGGTCAATCTGGGGTTCAGCCGGTCTGGGCAGTCAAAAATTGTGTTTTTGGGCCAAAATGACCTCAAAAACTGGTATCAGCGCTGAAATATCGTTAAAACTTCGTTATTGCACAGTTTCTGGTCAATTTAATGCATTTTTAAGATTTTTTTTCAAATTTTAATCTTTTGGCTTTGATTTTGCCTCATTTCCCCCAGAAAATTTACCATCTTTCATTCTGTGGTCTAGTATAGACCCTCCAAACGCCGTCTCTCGTGTGCATGTGACCCCCACATTCACATACACTCGTATGCATACCTGTGCGTGGGGGGTTTGGGGTTAAGCACCCCTAAGAAATCAAAATACCCCTCCCAGAATTCAATTTTTGACATTTTCTTGTTTTTTTCGCAATTTTTTGATGCCAATGGATAATGCTCGGTGAGAAACGTTGAAAAAAGGTGTTTTTTCGCCATACCACCATTTTTAAGGCCTTTTTGACCTTTGTACGCCCCCCCCTCCAGAACTTTGGTGCCGCCCTCTAAGCTCGTATGTATATATGTGATTTTCGTTGCCATCCGTTCATCGATCACTGTATTTGCTTGCTGTAGCAGGGAGATGGATGGAATATCCTCCATCCAAATTCGGTCGTCCCCATCCCTCAAAGTCTGATACTTCTCCCTCCGACTGTTTGGCAAAAAACTAGCATTTCAATCATTTTTTGGTGTTTTTCACCAGTTTCGGCCAAAAAATTTTGGCCATTTACCTTCCCTTCCTAACATAATTTTTTCATCCCTTCCCCAGAATCCGCGACTTTCCGGAAGCTACCGAAAAATTTGCGAAAAAGGTACTTTTTTTAAGCGTTTTCAGCTATCCGTATGCTCAAAAGTTTCGAATCACGCCAATTTTTCAACTGTTTTTTGTCTACTTTTTTCGATTTATTTTTGATTTTTTTCTAATTTTTTTAATGTTTTTATGCTTTAAAAAAGATATAGCATCGTCAGGAACGCCGAGAAACGACGTTTTTACGCTTATTCACGATTTTCAGGCCAAAAAAGGCACTTCAATATGTCATCCCCACAGAATTTCAGTACTGTTCGAATTATTATATCAGAAATGCATATAAGTGAAGTTTTCATGCTCAATTCTTTAGGAACAATTAAATTTGACGGAAAAACAACGAGTTTCTTTGCAAACTCCCACCAAAACGCACACCATTCCAACTGACGTTCTGGACGAAATCCGCCGTCATGGTTATGATAAAATTTAATGCGTCATTTCGCGCATGATCATTTTACAAACTTGAATGCGTACATATATATTATATACATATATGTTTATGCTGAACGATTCTACGTATGTTGTTAACTTAAACGCGTTGCTCTCACTTTTGCGATGGTTATTGTTGCACTTTGTCACATTATATATTTAGCATAGTTTATCTGAATATTCGTCATATGCCAAATATTGAATTTAAATCTTGTTATTGTGTGTAAATCGGTCTTATTCGAAAGCGCTTGGATTAGAAGGCCATGTATTAGCGAAATTGCGCATATTTGAGCCAATTAACGATAGATTCACACATATCTCGGGCTTCGCTTGCGTCGTCTGGACTTTTGGATTAGCTTCGTAATTTAAGATAGTAGAAATCAGGAGGAATCATTTTTTGTACAAGGTTTGTTTGTACATGTACAAAGATGGTCCCTAAAAGTCTGTACATTTTGTACACACAAATTTTTAAGTACTAAAATATGGCACATTAGCGATTCTTGTGTTGTAAAAACAGAGTTGTTTGACTTTTGGTAGTGTATTTTAGCTAATTTCTGGGTCTCTAAAGATAAAAATCACTAAGAATCATCTTAAAACGGCGCGAAGCGCTAAAAAATTTGACATTTTTCCTTTTGAAATGCAATTTCTGTCGAAACTTTTGCTAATTTTAGACTTTTTTGCAATTTTAGTCTTCCCGAAAATCTTTGTACATGTACAAAGACGGTCTCGAAAAGTCTTTGTACATCGGGAAAAATCTTTGCCGAACACAAAAAATAGTGGGAGGAATTAACGAATTTATGTAGCCAGAAAAAAATTCGGTATTTAAATAAGACATTACAAGATGGCACAATTATGGGATGCTGGTGTATATTATTGTAGATTTACTGCAACTTTAATAGCTTCAGATGATGTGATAGCTTTGGTCATTCAGTTTTCGTCGCCTCTATGATTTAATCATATTGTAGAATATAGTCCAGTTAAGCGTCTTAATCTAAATTTTATTTTATCAACCTTTCTATTTCTCAATAAACTTTGTCGAACTTTCGCCTTTCATGATTCAATGATTTGGACAACTTGTGTCTAAGTTTCATTGAATTTGAACAATCGCTCAAATATTATACAATTTAACATTCTCGCCCTTTGTTTTCAAAAATTTGTGCAAATTTTAACGATATTCGAACCTTCGTTCTATTTTCGATAGGAAGCTTGTGAAAAGCGAAAAAATTAAAATCTTTTATCAATACTAGCGTAGTAGGGCATGATGTATTGACGCTTGATTTCATAAAAGCTTAAACGAAGTCACATCGGTTTAAATCTAGAGAATGTGCTGGCCAGGGCGCTGTTAATCATGATCAATCCATCTATCTTAAATTTCGCATCCAACCAATCACGCATGGATCAGATTAAAATTAATATTTTTTATATCCTATTTTAGATCTGATTTAAAACAATAAAAGCTCAGTGATAAACTGTAGCTTCGTTAAAAATCCGTATGAAAAAATTTGTATTTCTAATGGCAAAAATTTGCGCAAATTGAATGCAGGTACCCAACTTACCCAACTGAAAAGAAATTTCACCAAAATACTTGAAGTATTGACATATATATATATATATATATATATATATATATATATATATATATATATATATATATATATATATATATATATATATATATATATATATATATATATATATATATATATATATATATATATATATATATATAATATAGGTCATATCACATACATACATATACATACTCAGCCAAAACTTTTAATTTCTGATTAATAAACAAGGGAAATGCTCGTTAATTAGACCTACCTCTTAACATCTACAATTTAATTATAACAAAAAAGTGCATACGACTGCATAAAAGTAGTGGTACTGGAACTTGAAAAAATTTTTACCCTTTCAGCATATATAAACATCTCATTCTACATATATTAGTTGACTAAGTTCGCCTAAATTCGGTCTGGTGTCACTTTATCGCGTCGGGAATGCTTTCTATGCGTATAGCTTGGTCAGTGCCTGTCGTTACCTATTGCTTTTGTTATACGATTCACTTATTACTAGCATATTATTTTATGGCTATGTTTTTGTGCGTGCATTCCGTCTTAATGCCCACGTTAATCATACATACTGATAACGTGTATTCTGTGCGAACGCATTTTTTTCTATTTTTTGCATTAGCGATCGCGCTTGGCCCATTTCTCTATTGATTATACGCTATAATGTTGCCTGACATAGCCGAGCTAATGTCTAACGTACATGTACCGCATTCGTCGTACACCTACTCATACTTACGGTAACACCTTTTCCTATTTCGATTTTTCACTATCTCGTTTTTTACGCAAAATCGAAAACGTTTCAAAAATTTATAATGCTGATTCATAAATTCGGCTTTAAAAAGTATGAGAGTGAGCTATGCTTTTGCGGCCGGCAAAATTTTGTTTTCATATTGATTTTCCAGTTTGGATGAGACTTTCTAAAACTGATGTAATAGATTTAATCTCGAAATTAAAACGGCTATTTATGGCTGAATAAGGGCAAAATGAGGTCCTGCGCCTATTTACTCAAAAGTATTGAATTAGATGCATAATTGAAGTTGATGTAAAGTAGTATTACGAATAATGAGAACCAACTATTATGAAAATTTTAACAAATAACTACTTATAGTAAAAATAATCTCATTTAACTTTTCTTCCTGCTTAAGGTCTATGCATAATTTATATTTTGTACTACGCCATTTGCATTTTTATAAAAGATTTTGCTTCTGCGAAATTTGAGAATAGAGAATGTGGAACTTGGAATGTAAAAACTATATTTTTAAGTGCCAATCAATCTATTTAGCAAAAATAGCTTTAAAAATCGTTCTCAATTTTTATTGCCTGAGCCAAATCTTTCCTTGCGCAGACCTTTAACGGATCAAGTTAATATAGCCTTTGTGGCTTCTGCTTGCACGGATTGACAATTTTAGGTATAGTGCGCTGCCTTATCGCTCTTATTCGTTGCTACTTTTTGTTCTCCGTCTTTTTCGCTTGCATTCTTTCCGCTACTTTTGCTCTACACGCCTTGCCTTGATGACTGGACCATTCCCGCAAACAATTTTTTCGACGTTTTTGAACTTTCTTCACTCGTGTTTATTGAATTTGTGAGAATATTTCATTTTCGATTAAAAGCTATTAAGTTTTTAAATTAATGACGTTATTAAATCTCAAATTTTTTATTGATCATCCTTTCATACGCCCTTTGTTAAACTTGTCCATTTCGCGCACTAGTTGTCTTTTGAACGATATTTTTCTGTCTTACGTATGTCTTCTTTCCGCTAATAAAATTTAATGGCTCACCGGTTTTTGTTTTCTCCGATAGATTTAGGATTACATACCTACTAATTCATGCATTAACGTCATGGGTGAGGCGACATTAGAGCGCACTACATTAGAGCGCAGCCATAATAGATGTCTTTCGCGTAACTTTACAAAACTTTTATGCTAAAAAATGACAGAATTCGCCGGTTAAAGCTTCACGGACAAAACGAGCATGCCTTTGAAGAAAGTCCTACTGTATCTTACACTCGTAAGCAATTTACAACGATTCATGTACTTTCCGATTCAGAATTGGATACGCTTTCTATTATAATGGGGCAAAGTTAAGTACCTACGCATGAATATCTCGGTATCAGGTGGTAGTGATAAATGCATGCGGTTTCTTTTGTTTTGTAAAGCAATAAACAGACTTGAATTCTTCCTTTACTTTCTGGTTGAATTAGTGGATTTACAAAAGTAGAAATTTTGACTTTTTTTGAACACAGATCAGTCTACTCCATTGCACAAAAGATGTTTAAGTTAACGTCAAAAATTTTTTTAATAAGTAACACCTACAACTTTAAAACTAGCATAGCAGGGGGTCGTTTGTAGACACTGTTCCACAGAGCATTTATGTAACTTACCAGCCACTTCTTAACCAAACAAGAAATTTAACTGATTTCCGTAATGTTTGCTATGTATATTTTTGTACACCAATATTTAGAAACAGAAAGTTACAAATTTTTTTTTGTGGAAAAGGAAAAGTCTATATCTGCCTCCATGACGCACCATTGTAACTACACTTTAAGTCGCGCTCTAGTCGCTGCGCTCTGATGTCTGTGTGCCACATCTTAGCAAGGCTAAACAGGAGTTGACCATACACGCACAGCATGGGAATTCTGGTTGTAATGAAATTTAACAGTGCCTTTTTTGGGCCCAAAAATGGTGGCTGCGCGTCAAAAGCATCGTTTTTTTGGCGTTTCTGATGATTCTCTATTTTTCAAGAGCATGAAAGCATTAAAATTTCGAAAAAATAAAAAGCCGTATAAATTGAACAAAATATAGTCAAATAAAGTAATGGCGCTGAAAATTTGTTATTTTCGAGCAAATTATCGCTAAAACCGCTTTAAAAAGCACCTTTTCTACAAATGCTGGGAAGTTTTTAGGAACTTTTGAAAAATCGCGAATTTTTTGGGGGCGGGTGAAAATTTTTCTGCGGAGCTGATTCCCCCTCAGATCATGTATGGAGTTTACTGATGGTGAAACAGAAGACCATTGGTGGGGAAACGAAAATAATACATTTTTAACCATTTCAGAAAATTTATGAGAACCTGAAAAACGTTCAAAAAATTCCGAAATTCCTATGTTTTCATTCAGAAAAGCATTTGCGCTAGGCGGTTATGTATGTCATAAACTTATCCTTAGCACAGGACCGATTTTTTTGCACTGCGCTACAGGGTCGGCCGCCCCAATCGGCCCAAAGTAGTTGTAGTTGGCGATATAAAGAATGGATATATAATTTGCAATGATTTTTGTGATCGTAATTTTTCAAAGTTTTCCATACCTTTTAATGACATTTATTTACATTCTTGGCGGCCTGGAAGTCTTCCTGCTTATGCAATAAGTTTCACAACAATTTCAAAATCAGAAACAGCTATTTTAGCGTAGATTTCTTCTCTTAAAAATTTTCTACATACGTTATCTGTCAACTTTTACAAATAGGTGCAATAAATCGAGCTCCTAAACGTCCTTCCGCATAAATGATCCGGCGCTTCGTGCCGAATTTTCGCTGAAATCAAAAGAAATTCATTGATATCTGATAATTGTCGAAAATACAAAAATTTTTGAAATATGATGTGGCATAAGTGATCATGAAAAGTAGACAACGTAAAAGGCTCGAAAAAGGTTATTTATTTCGCACGTGAAGGGCAAATTTTTGGATCTATTTTAGGCTGTTTTGCAAAAAGATACCCCCCCTTTGGCGAGATCCTAGATCCGCCAGTGCTACGCTTCGAAAAACTGGTGTTAAACCTTCCCCATCCAGTGCCTTTTGTACAAAGTTCCTTTATTTATGTACAAAGAGTTTCTCCAAAATGCACATGTAAACTCAAGGATAATATAGGTACCTAGTTCGATTTCTTTCGGAGAAAACTGGATTTATTGACCTATAGTAGCGTAGTTCAATCAATTTCTGCATTTCCGACGATATAAAACACTGAATATTTTTCAAAACGGGAAAAACTTGTCTGTTTTGTCTTTTTAAACGCAAATCTGGCGCATTTCAGGGAATTTTAGACCTTTATCCAATTTTTATCTTCCCAAAAATATTTACATAGTTATGTTTAAAGACGGTTCCAAAAAGTCTGTAAATCGTGAAAAATCTTTACCGGATACAAAAAACCGCGCCTCCTTCCCAGCTTGCAGGTGTGCTGTTACTCCCATTTTCTTATGGGTACCTAACGTATGCGATTACCTTTTTCGCACCTGATTTAAGACTGTCCTATATTGCTGTTGTGATCATGCATGCACAGCACAGCTCAAGAATTTTTGATGTGAAATTTAAAGATTTTTCAAAAATGCCCTTGTTGGCCTTAAAGGTGATGTATAACAAGGTACGCAATGAAATCATTATTTGTCGGCGTTTCTATGGATGCTCTTTCTTCCTTGACGATAGAAACAAAAACTTTTCAAGAAAGAATGAATAAAATTTTTAAAAAATTACTCTGTCAAAAATGGCTATGTGGGACAAAGCGTTGATGAATTAAAAGATCGCTTAAGCCGTTTTCTACGATTTTTTCTGAAAAATTGAAATTTTTGGGAGGGATGAAAAGTTGATAGCGGGTGCAGGGGTCAGCCCCAAAGATCCTGTATGGTTTTGATCGTTAGGTCCTGCTTTTAGCTTTTTATCGTAAATGCGAATTTTACGAATTTTAGCTTGTTCGCCTTTATGCTTTTACTCTACAAAATTCATCGCATTTGGCATTTAAGATTTAATTAGCTTTCGAATGGATTACTTTTTCGGTTTGAAGACAAAGGATTTCGTTTTGCTAGCTTCGGACTGTAACTACATCCGGAGTATAATGCGATTGAAAAGCGGTAAGTGACATGTAATTCATTTCTTAAATCCTGTCTTGCTTTCTTTCTGTTTAGATGTCCGCCGTATTTACTAAACATGTGATTCAAGGGGTTCACTTATTAATGTCGCATTACGATTTTTCATTCGTGCAAGTGTCAATCAGGTTTAATAATAGTCTGCTTAAGATCACGTTTTGTTCTACGATGTGCAGGGTCATAATAAGAGAATTTCCAAGCTTTTTGGAACTAAATTTTTATGTGCGCCGCATAAATCTATTGATGCATTGATTCAGCGTTAAGCTCGCAAAGATTACTAGTTTTAATTTATTTATATCCTAGTTATTAACAGCTTTTGCGTTTTACGATGAAAAATTATCAAAATCGGTTAAGGTATTTTTCTGCTATTTCAAAAAATGTGTATATATTTTTATAAATAAAAATACATATTAGACGCAAAGACTTTTGGGTCAAATCCTGCAAGAATTCAGTGTAACTTTGTGATGTGAATTAGTTCAGTCTAACTTTGCGTGTAAATCTCATGCAACTTAGACCAGTGGCGGATCCAGGATATCCGTAAGAGGGCGGTACCATCCTTGTTTCGGGGAGGGGTATCAGACCCTTCAGAATGGCTACTACTGACATGGCTTTTAGGTCGCCAAAAAGTGAAAAGTGTAATTAATGTCTAATTATTTTATTTTATATTATATTTATTTATTCTATATTTAATTATTGGCTTAATAAATAATTATTTTAAAATATTAATTTGTTTATCGATATCTGCATAAATTATGGATGTCCCAAGCCCCGGTGTCAGGGCTTATACCTTTGCCCCGGGTCGGGGCTAAAAAAATTTATAATTAAGTGTAAAAATCTCTTTTCTATAATTAAATTTAAAAAATCTAATAAAATTTCTAAAATTCTCTTCTAAAGTCAATCTAGGCGTTTGTAAGGAAGCATACAAATGGTCTATTTATGAATACTGACGAATCAGAATAACAAACTTTGATAGTTGAACTGTTTTTGTAGTAAAAATGTAGACTTTTATCCCAATGAAGCGATTCAAATTCAGCTCATTTCCGCTGATCAAAATCAAAATTTAACGAATGTATCTGTTTACCCGATTGGACTATTATATGTTCGTACTTAATTTCTTATTTTTATACTTCACCTCTCATAATAAGTAGCCTAAATTAGATGACGCATAAATTTTTTTTTTATTCCGTTAGATGTTATAAATAAGTTTAATTAATACGATCTGTTAATTCTGGCCAGATAGAGTGCAGCAAGATTCGTTAAGTGACCAGCTTTGGAAGGGAGTTAGATTCCATGCCTGATTGCAGTTAGTGGGGCCCTGACTTAATATCATCTATACTCGTACTTTTTTGCACCGAGTAATAATTTTTTGGTCGTAATTCACTTTTTTCGGGATTTTCGGAAATCAATCTTGTCCTGTCTTGTCAATAATTTTTATCGCTGAAGCAACAATTCTGACTAGGTAAAAATGCTTAAAAGCTTGAAAATCAACATTCTTATGCTGTAATAGAGCCTGAAGACACGGTATTGTAAATATGCAGTGTAGAATCGGTCAGATGGTAATAAATCGAATAACTATGTGCTTTTTTACCCGGTACTCTCGACTTTTCACGACCTTTAGTCTCTTAAAGTGAAAATTGATATAAAACGGATCTGGTTCAACTTGAAAATACATGCTATATATTGTATGAAATGCTTATTTTGCTTGATTTTTCTGCGCATATGATGAGTACGTAGCATTATAGAAAATTTTTATTTATGTTTCAAAGTGATATACTTTATTGAGAGCTTTCATAACTTTAACTGAGGTGCACATTCTATCATGAACCCAAAATTTTCTTGCAATTGGCCTTCGGAGAAATGTCTACAGTCGTAAACTTGAAAATATGAAGATGACTTTCACATTTGAGATTTCGCTCTAATATTCGTAGCTAATGATTTAAATGGACTGATTTAGGATCAGGACCATACATGGGCAGCACCGAAATTCCGGAGGTTGCGATCTTTCGTAGGTCAAAAAATGTTCTTAAAATGGTGGTATGGCAAAAAACACTATTTTTCAACGTTTTTCATCTAGCTTTATACAGTGGTATGAAAAAATTGCGACAAAACAAGATAAATTTTCAAAAATTGAATTCCGGGGGATATTTGGCCTTCTGGGGGCTGCATACCCCCAACCCCCCACGAACGTGTGTGATCAGGACTATTATTGATATCTTTCAAAACGTCTTTGCTATTCCTTTAGTTTTTAATTTAAAGTTATTGTAGGACGAGAACTCTTTAAATAATCACTTTTTCGCACTTATATTAATTAGTTCTATTGCAAAAAATACAATTAATGATCTTAACTTAAGTATACATTTATAGGGTCAGCATATATCAGTGTACTAATATTTTGCCCTGGCCCTGGTGGCGGGGCATAAGCCCCGGCCCCGGGGCATCCCTAGGCTAAATATATTATAAGTAAATACTTATTATTTACTGAGTAATGATTATCACACATGCACACTATGGGTATCCTTCTACCAGGACTTTTGAGAGGCATACTCATTTATTATATTTTTTATTAATTAATGAACCACTAATTTTGGGCTAACGAGCAAGGTCTTCCTATCCACCCTCTAGACATAAATCCGCCCCTGGCTACGTTCACGAAAACTTCAGCTTTTCGCTCTAAACTTTATCGATAAAATAATTTAGAAAAGTGATCTGTCTTATAAAAGGTTATGCATGTGAATTATTCAAAAACGTTCCCTATTTAAATACATGGAATAGACGCCGATAAATCATTTCATCTCGGAACAACAACGTTGATGCTTTGCATCGGTGAAGGTGGCGATGCTGATCAATTTGGGAAATTTATCGAGAAAAACGTCCATTTATATAAAATGAGAAATGGTAATAGAATTTTAGTCGTTTTGTATTACTTGTTTAAAATTCATATCTCTTCAATTTTATTGTCAGGCTATGAGCTGAATGCCAAAGAAGCGGCGGCGTATATTCGGCGAACCATTGCAGATGATTTGAGAACTAGAGTAAGATTTTCGTCGAGATAGCTCGATCGCAATATGAGTTTGATTCTGACAATTTTTTTCCGAAATAATTTTCAATTGCCAGATTTGAATATGTTTTACCACGTCAGCAATACTGTATACTGCGTATTCCTCTCTTCTGTTTATACGTTTTCCAAGCTGAAATTTGTAAATTGAATGCTAGTCATTTTAAGTTGTTCGAAAATTTAAATTCATTGACCGTTGGCGTGGGCAGTTAGTGTATTAATTTTTATGAGAAGTAAAAAACGCCCAGTTTATGGTTTAAACTACTCTCTCCTAGGTTTTCGATTAACTTGTTTATTATTGTTTAACTCTTTTCTTATTTCCTACGTGTGTTAGGCGAGGAAAAGCCAACTTAATGTCGGTTGCCCCTACTTCATTTTTTTAAAGGTATGTGTACAGGGCCGTATGTAAGGGGGCGAGTCTAACATGGACGGCAGCCGAATTCTTGTGGGTGTTTGGGCGGTCTAAAATTAGTAAAAATTCAATTTTCTAGGGTTTTAAACCCCACCCCAAACCCTCATGCGTAAGGTTTAGGGCGGGTAGCGGTCGGCCGCCCTTTCCTTTTGGCCCAAAGAAATTTTGTTAAAAGATAAGAACGTACGGAAAGATGGGAAAATTGTATCTGTTTTCCAAAAAATCTCATATTTTCGGCGTTTCTCGTAATGTGAGGAGTATTTCTCAAATTACGACCGAAATTACAACACTTTTCACAGTTATTTAAAAGACGGATAATTTTTTCGAAAATTTTAAACTCTATTATCTTAATAGATAGTCGGAGAATGCAGTTTTTACTAGTTATTCCAATGAGCTTTCTGAGATATAAACTAATTTAGCTTATGTGTCTGCCCCTGGCTTTGGGCGAACTCTACATACGGACTTGTATATGTATATAAATATTAATATTATACGGAAGTTTCGTCGCTATACATGGGCACAGGGTAGGAATCGAATTTGGGGGGGTAAAAAAGATTTTAGAGGTCAAGTAGCAGCGTTTTTTTACGAGGTCCCTTTGTATATCTAAAAAGATGGCTCCTAAAAGTATGTACATTTTGTACATGCATGCAAATTTTTGTTCACTTAAATATGGTACAGTAGCGCTTTTAGTGCGGTAAAACAAGGTTTTTCGACCTCAGGTAGTGTATTTTACTAATTTCGGGGTTTCTAACAAGAAAAAATACTAAAAGTTGTCTAAAAACGGTGCGAAGCGCCAAAAATTTGGCATTTTCCTTGTCTAAATGCAATTTATGCACACAATTACTTATTTACGCGCGAAGCGCCGAAAATTACGGGAATTTTAGATTTTTTTACAGTTTTTGCCTTCCTAAAAATCTTAATACATGTACGAAGACTGTGCAGAAAAGTCTTTGTACACCGGGAGAAATCTTTGCCGCATACAAAAAAACCGTGTCAAGTAGTGTAAAGAAAAATTGGTGGCGAGGCGAGGATATGCTGGTTTAGACGTTTCTCATCAAGCTCTACTCAGTAGCATAAAAAATCGCATCAGACAAAAAATGCAACAACCTAATTTTGAAGGTCTGCCTTTGAGGGGTTTTTGTATTATATTGCTCCGAAATCCCAACGTACATGTGTGGTCGCCACATCAGCATAGGTGCACAGCATGGCCGATCTGGAGAGCGGGTCAGTTACTGCCGTTTTTTTCAACTCAAAACAGTCCTAGAAACTGATAGAAATGCTAAAAAACGTCAAAACTACGTTATTCCATAGTTTCTGGTCAATTTCAGGTACTTTTTAAGAAAATTTTTCGATTTTTTTATCCATTTTTGGCCTTCATTTTGCCTTATTTCCCTCAGAAAATTTCTCATTCTTCCATTCTGGGGTCTAAGACCCCAAATCTCTCCCCGACATGCATATCAGGTCTCCAGTCACCACCAAACGTGGGCAGCAAGAAAATTCTGGGGGAAATCAAGATTTTTCAAAGGTCAAAATATGGCCTTAAAAGTGGTGGTATGGCGAAAAAATACCATTTTTCGACGTTTATCATTGAGCACTATCTATTGGCATCAAAAAATTGCGAAAAAAACGAAAAAAATTTAAACATTGAATTCTGGGGGATATTTTGATTTCTGAGGGTTATTTTGGTTTCTCGGGGTCCATACCCCCCAAACCTCCCCCATCCACGCCCAGGTGTGGTCAACACGTTTTCAGTATGTATTCTAGGACGCGAAGATGGTCCGGTTGATCGTAGGTGGATTTGACGACAAAGAAAAAACTTATTTAACTTACATTGATCAGTATGGAACGCAGTACGAAGCGCCTTACCTCTTTCAAGGCTACGGTGGAATGCTAAATTATAGCATCTTAGACGCGCTTTACAGAGAAGGTCTTATATTTAGTTGATGTGTTTACGAATTTTCGAATCATTTGTTTATTGTTTCGTTTTTAGATATGACAGAAGATGAGGCCGTTGTTGCTTTGAAGAAATGTTTATCAGAGGTTGGTCAGTCTGCTGAATTATCTTTGAAAGATCATGTTGATACAAGTTGTATAGTTACATACAGGCCCGTAGCCAGGATTTTGTTTCGGGGGGACAAGAAATTTTGATCGTTAGACATCTCGAGAACTGTTGTTCGGGGGTAGTCAAAAATAAAGGCATTTTTAAGCGTTTCTCAACGAGCTTCACACAATGGCGAAGAAAAATTTCAAAAATCATTTTTAAAGTCTTTTTTAGTTTACATATTTCATAATCATGTAAAAAAATCTATCACTCAAGCTATCTATGCAACTGATTTCTCATCATCCAGTCCTTAAACAATTCCCTAACTTTGCATCCGTACACTTAATCATTGCGCTCTGCTAAGGAAAACAAGAAAATTATGTGATTCGGCGCAAGCGCCGCAAAATTGACATGCACTCCGTGTCCAAGTTAAATTTGAGCGGTTCAGAAAACAAAACTGTACGTAAACAATAAATCGGGCGCGAAGCGCGGAAAATTTTGAGTTTGCTAGCTCAAAAGTATGCTAAAACCCTGTCTTGACGGTGTTTTAGACACACTTCGCCAAGTATCTAGTATTTTTTGAGGGACCCTTATGAGAAACAAAAAATTGTTTGTTTTGGGGGTACGGACCTGGTTACATACGTGGGATGGGGGACACCCTCACCTAAACTCAATCGTTCCCCCAAAGTCGGAAATTTTCTACCTCCCCAATTTTGACAACTTTATGTTTTTTGGTCATTTTTTGGTGCTTGTTCGCTAATTTTGACCGAAGTCATCTACCCCCACCCCGCTCTAAAAATAGCCCACTACCCCGTCTCAAAATTTTGATTTGTTACATTTATACAGTCTGCATAGTTATATTCTTATCAGGGACGCCTAAGGCTCAAAGTTGGTAGATACGCGTCAAAAACTTTTTTCGGCGTTTCTATCGATGCTCCATCTTTCTAGAGCATAGAAACATCAAAAAGCTTCGAAAAAAACCCAAAAAAATGTGAATAACTTGAACTCAAAATTTAAACTTTTGAGCAGATGGCTAAAAACGCTTCAAACCGCGCCTTTTCTACGGATTTTTCGAAAACCTGACAAATCGCGAATTGTGGTGAAAAATTTTTTGGGAGGTAAACTGCCAACCCCAGATCACGTGTGGCCCTTACTTCGGTGCGGCTCTAATAATAAATAAAATTAGTCATTTAAATAATACATTTTTCATTGTTTGACTGTTAGGCAGATCGCCTGAAGTACTACCTGAAACATAATAACAAAAATATTAAAATCGTTGATGACGTCTAGTTTAGGCACTTTAGATAATCGGGTTATTGGTGAAGAATTTCATTTAGTACTTCAGGTCTAATGAGAAATTTCATGTAGAATTCATATTCTAACTATTTTCAGTTAATAATTATCTTAAATTATGTATCTACACGCCCTTAAATATGTGAAAGATGTTCGAAATTTTTACGCTTTGACGCGTACTTTATTTTTCTTCGTTCTTGATCAATTTTCTAATAATTTTTTATTGGCGACCATAGGTGGGCGGCACCAAAGTTCTGGGGGGTGCAAGATTTTTTCAAAGGTCAAAAAATGGCCTTAAAAATGGTGATATGGCGAAAAAAACACCATTTTTCAACGTTTCTCATCGAGCACTATCCATTGGCATCAAAAAATTGCGAAATAAGTTTCAAAAATTGAGTTCTGGGGGTGCATACCCCCAAACCCCCTCCCACCCTCCACGCCCAGGTATGTTGGCGACTATTAGTCTGTTTCTCTTTTTCTTTCTTTCATGATTTTCAGATGTTGTAAACCAACATTGTCTGTAACTTTGTTGAATTGATCCTTATTTATCGTACGCTGTCAGTTTATGTCGGCAAAATTTTTAAAAGGAAACCGCAGGGTTAGGTATTTGAAACAGACTATAGGTAGGTATTTTCTTTGTGAATATCACGACGACAAAATGAGAATTCCATAAATAGCTATAGCATATTTAACGAAGCCTTGTGCATGGGAATCAATTTTCAGTTCTCCAACGAATAGCTACAAATGTGGTTTCTAGGCAGCCTACAGTAATGCGATTTCGCGTTGTAAAACTTTCTATACTTATTTATTATCGCTAGGCACAGTGTCGTAATTGTTGCTTCAGTTTAAACCACTTTTGTACTAATCCATTTACATTGACTCAAAAATTTTGATTTGTATACTAAGCTTCATGAAATAGACTATGGGTTGCCTTTGTACAATGAAAGCTCGAGTTGAATTCATTCATAAAGAGTCTGTTGCTGCCTTATAGGTAAAAGAACGTTTCTTGGTCAACATGGCCGAATTCAATGTTTACGTGGTGGATAGCGATGGAACTCGTCAATTAGAAAAAATTAAATCCTCTGATTTACTGTAACTTATTCGTGTCTTTGTTTACCGATTAGTGCAGATCTGTAAATGGAACGCAAAAAAGCGTCTTATATTACATGCCAATAAAGTTTAACGTTCCGAACGTAAAATCGTAGGTACTGTAGTATGTATGTATATACATATGTACCTAAATGTAAAAAGTGCGACAGCTTTTCCGCTGAATCCACATAAACAGATTTTGGCGAACTTACATTTTTGGCTGTTGCTTGAAAGCGTACCTGTGGTTTCTGGCTTCAAACCAATGCAGAGCTTTTTCGCTGAATTTTAATCCACATAAACAGCTTTTGGTCGGTTTACATTTTTGGTGACTGCTGAAAAAGTGTACCTACTTGTAATTTTTGCTACAAACCAATGGGTTATAAACGGAGAGGACGTTGCCGTTTTCTAACTTTGGTTCGTCTCTATCAAATTTTCCAGAGCTTCCGGGTTTTTTGATGAAATAATAAGATGCAACTGCCTTTTTTTCTGAGAATTTTTACAATTATTCGAATTTTTCTGCATCAGATTCTGTCTACAGGAAAATGGCGAACAAGCGTTGCTTTTCACTCAGCAGATTTCTGGAAGCATTTTTGATAGTTTCAGGGAAAATCTGGGTACCGCCCCTTGCAGGAAATCCTTGATCCGCCACTGGCTCCCCAACGTCGCGAATTAGGAATATGTGATGCATTAATATAGAAGAACGCCATACCATAGGGGGATAGGGATCCTCCACCCAAAGTTGGTCGTTCCCCATCCTCCAGAGCCAGAAAATTTTCGACCCGCCCCCTCCGATTTTTTTTTGAAAAACAAAAATGCTTTTTGGCCGTTTTTAGGTGTTTTTTGCCGTTTTGACCGAAAATTGGGGGTAGATGGTGCAACCACTAACGTGGGCACAACCGCTAACTATAAAAAAGTACATTACACCGCTTGCAAAACTGCTAACGTAACCGTAATATCAATCTAAAGCCATGTCATGTACGAATAGATATGCCATTCCTTTTGCATTTATGTGTCTAAAGTAAAAAAATTCATTTTGTACACAGAGAGTTACTTTCTAACTAAGTATAGCCTGTTTCATTTATTCGGGAGCTTTTTAGTCAATTCTTTTAAGGGCTACAGTAAGCTAAACAAGACGAATTACTTTACTTCGGCAGATCAGCTCAGTGAGGGCGAGTGGCTAGAATTCTTCCATTTTTAATGCACTAATACGCCCAAATAAATTTAATTTAGGCATTTAATCAGTGCTGGGACATACTACAGTAGTGCGCTAAACAAAAAGCTATCAGTTGGAATCGAACCCGGGTTGCTTCGACCACAAGCAAGAGGTTTTACCACTGAGCTATGTGGGAGTTTGCGGCGTTTCTTAACATCTTAGTCGATTGTGTTTAAAGTGTCGACTCAGGATAAGATGAATGCGCGATTTTTATTAGTAAGTAAATTGATCTGCTGGAAGACGAGAATAAATTATGCTGCAAAAATGCTATTGAAAAACCCTTCCTTGCTACGTATCTAAAATGAGATCTAGCGACTTACAGTAAATAAGAAATAAAGGGTTACTGTAACCTCCGAAAACATTTACTGAAAAAGCTCTCGGATAAATGAAACAGACTATAGTATGACTTTATTGCCGATTTCATGTTCTGAATTTCTCAATTCATTAGCATGGTTCATCAGATTGAATGTTCTCATTTAAAAATAGAGAGCTTTCAATGAGACTAACCACTAAAATATTATCAAGACCACTGAAATCGACTTTATAAGTCCGTAACGGCAATAAAAAATTGATTAAATCTATTTCAACTAATGCGAAAATTCGCATACGAAATTTGAGATACGGCGTTTATGCACCAACTGGTACTGATCTTTCCGCAAAGATAGAAATTTAGAAAACAATCCGTCTACCAATCAGTAAAGTAGAGACTTAGATTTTTGTCTCATTGGGCTGCACTTTGAGTTAATCAAATTTTGTAAGATTTATTTATTAGCACTCTCAGTCTGCATACGTTATGTAGTAGCCGTGTTACGATTAAAATAGTACCTACAAATTATAATAATGAACTCATCGTCTTCATAATAAAATTATTTCATCACATTATTCATGCTCTTCTAAAGTTGAATAAACATGTTGTTAAACTCAAACATTATTTTAGATACTGTTTCGATCATTTTTAAGAATTAGCGATAGTGTACTAGTTAGCAGTTATGCGCTACCCCCCTAAAAATAGCCGGGACTCCCATGCAAAATTTCGAGCCCTTATTTGTGTATGATATAGGGATAGTACACGTGAACTACAATCACTAAATAGCATTGGTTCAAATTTCATCTAATATATTTATTTTATTTTAGCTAAAATACTATTACAATGTATACGTTTCCACCAATGAACATAATGCTTTAATTTTGTAATAGAATATCTCCAAATATCGACTAATTTATCGTTCTTTTATTAATTATTTACCACCAGAAAGTTTTTGTGTTTCGTGAGCTCGTTTACAATCTATAGTCTGTTTCACATAACTTCGGTCATAAATCCGACAATAAGCTGACAGATTGCGATTATAGCATTGATATGATATATAATTATCGTAACCCTCGGCCTACTGTCGATGAAAATGCTTAGAATTTATGCACGAAGTTATGTGAAAACGACTATAATTCTTGAACATTTCTTCCTTTAGTATATCTTTCTATCGAAACGCAATATTTACTAGAGGATATCAGATTTCTTCATCTTAATCGGTCAAGAGTGTACAAAGCATAATTTACAGGCCCGGTCTTAGGCATGTGCGGAGTGTGCGGCCGCACAAGGCCCCAGGGCCCCGAAGGGCCATCCAGGGGCCCCGCTACATGCACTATACGAATGCTTCCAATAAGTACCAAAAAGATACCTCGCACAGGGCCCCCAAAAAGGTACCTCGCACAGGGCCCCCAAATGCCTAAGACCGGGCCTGATTATTTATACAACAATATATGTTTAGCGTATGTATCTTTGATTTTTCTCGAAAAATCTAATCTGTGAGAAGCAAATGGTATTTCATACGCTAAACATTATTCGATTTAATTAAATGCTTTTTGATTGCTGATCAGAAGCATTAATCATAGTTTGTGAATAAGTAAATTTCGAATCACAACCGAAAGGTACACCTATCTTTTAAATTAAAATGAGCTTAATTAGACGAAAGTGATATTTCTCTTTAACTAAAAATTTAAAGTAAGGTGTATACTCATGAAATCCAAATGACCTGAATCCATAAATTACATAACCTATTTATATTTTTAATTCATCACTACAGCTACGTACTTGAGTGTATGTATATGCATGTAATAAGCCATAAAAACCCCTCATTGAATTTCTATAGTCATAATTTACGTGTCACTTTCAGGTTATTTGTTATCGTGCAGTTCTTTCCAATTATTACATAAGTACTTGTGCACGAATATTTTTTTATAAGTGTTCTTTGCCTGTTTGTTAAAGTGCCCAACTACTTCCTTTACAGTGCTCACAACGCGATGACTAACCGTATAGATAGTATACTTTTTGGACATTACTTCTAAAAAGCCGACACTTTACGTTTTTAAGATCAGCTGAGTTCATATAAGTTAGTTAATATATTTATTTGGAATTTAAATTTAAAGTTTAAATAGATCGCAATTGGCAAATTTCTTTGCTTTCCGCGCATAAATATTGAAACTCTTGGAGAAATGCTGCGTGGTTCGCTCGATTCATTTAAGGCGAAATTCTCGCATTGAACTAATACACGTTGTTCAAAAAATGCGTAAAAAACAAAATTCTTAACGCAGACGTCAACGACATGCAATAAAAATACGTTCCTGCGGCGTACATATACCTTTATAATGTATCTGTACGTATCTAGATGTCAGATTTCGTGTTTCAGCTGATTTAATTGCTTTAGCTCCATACAAAGCTAATAAAAATGTATCGGTCTATCTTGCTTGCAATATTATGGAACAAACGCTGAGTGCTCGCTCTACAGTACTTCGCGAGTCGGTCGTGTCTTATTGGGCATTTGTGCTTGCCATTAAACATAATAATCTTTTTTAGCTGAATTTTCGGTTAGTCAAATAGTGATTGCTTGGAATCTCTGAACGACATCTTCATTTACACTTCACGCGAATGATTTTGGAACTTCCTTATTATTGAGATAGTTACAAGAATCGCCGACAAAAAAGAACGATAATTTAGATCAGGAAGACAAACGTACATCGCTGCGGCATGCCGAAATTAGAAATTAAATCATCGCATTTGATACGCGGAAGTGCTTTTTGTTGAAGTCTCACTGAAAGTTCCCTGAGTTGACTGACGGATAAAAAATGTTCAAAAACGGCGGAGAACCGAAATGAGATTAGCGGACTCGCTGTGTAGGAGAGCGAATGAACCGGCTTTTTTCTTTCTCTCCTAGACGTCCTCTTATTAGGCATTAGCTTGATGCATTGACATTGTTATGCTCGCTGATTTTGCCTTCTTTGCATTTCAGATTCAACTCACTTGGTCGTAACAGACTAAAAGGCAGTTAATCCATTTATTATCTGTTGATACATTGTTTTCACGCGAATATCGCTCGCCTTTAATCAAGAACCGATTTTTTTATGGACAAAATGTTTCAAGGAACATGAATTAATTACCACGTTTTGCTATTAATGCGCCACGCGAGCTGGTTTTCAACGCCGCAACATTTTTGAGCTGTTCGTTCTAACTACCTAGCAATGGATGATAAGAAATTGACTAATTGCATTAGGGACGCATTCGTTTGGCCAGCCACGTTTGCGCAAGAGTTGGTACGTTTTCGATCAGAATAGAGGATGGTTATAAGAATATTGGGCGCCTTGCTAACGTTATTTTTGGTTGACTGCTGGGAACGAGAAAATCGTGGGATCGAAAGCGATATGGGTAGGCATAAGTGGATTAGAACGTTAAATACGCATCGTTTATCCTCAATTCTTTACTTTTGTTTTTCTGATAAAATTTTTTCTAAAATAATGGTACGAGTATTTGCGGTAAAAGCTTGAAACGTGATTGTTTAAGCCAAGCGCGGATTTAGAGGCGGGTGGGAGAGAAGCGGCCGTCCCCTCCTGTCGTCAAAAAATAGTTGGCTGGGAGCAATAGAGAATAATGTGAAGTTTTCTTGTGATTTTTGCCATTTTTAGTCATAGCTTTTCAAAAAGTTATCTGCGCCAAAACCATATTTTAACGTCGGAAGAGTATTTTATGTACGGAACAAGGATTTTTAGTTCTTACAATGATTCCTCGAGTTTTTTTGGCGCTTTGTGTCGATTTCGCATTAATTTTGCGCGTTTTTGTATAAAAATTACGAAATTTTTTACTTTTTTTCGGAGTCAAATGATTGTGTCTATCAAAAGACGGCAAAAATACCGCTACTTTAAGCATAATGGACGGAATTTTCATGCAATTTTCGACACTATTATGAAAATTTTGGATACTGCCCCTGTCAAAAAATCCTGGAAGCGCCACTGGTTTAAGCACAAAAGATGAATCAATGTTTTTTAATATTACTCTTTTAGCTAGATCAGAAGATTATTATTTGAAAATCAACCACACGGTTGACAAGGTATGCAGTCGATTCAGAAGGATATAGTGTACATATGCGGCGTATAAATTTGTAGAAGTAGACCTTTTGGATCATATTTAAGGAGAAATTTTCGAATAGAACTGTCGAGCGGAAGTGCTTTATTTTTGTGCATATTTTATTGCCCTCGTTCTTGGTCTGTGCAAACCTATTGCTTGTTTACCTGTCAGAAAATGCTGCACGCAAAGCTTTGAATTATTATTATTTGATATATTGCGTTTAAAAAGGTTCAACTAACAATGCTATTGTATTTTAAAATTTATAAAATATGCAAAAGCAAGGTGAATTGACGCACTAATATAATTAAATCATCAATTTAAAAATAGAAAATAAATCAAAAATAATACATTCAGCTTAAATCTATAAATATTTATAAATAAATATAATGATTCGTTTAATAAATTAAAAATCAGGGTAATCCGTAAAACAACGCTTTGGCGGTACAGCAGCGTTGAATTTTCAAGTTATTGAATAAATCTTGTATAAAACTTACATTACTTATAGTGTGCTCTTAGTTTACTGGAAATAGCTTATTAAAAGTAAGCTTAATGTGATATTCTCACAATTTTGTCTAATGACATGATTGTTGTGGGCACCTTTGATCCGTTATCACTAAAAGTCAGCCCGTGAATACTATTTGTATTAAACAATAAGGAGCAATCTTGTGTCCCAATATGTGTATGTTTGTTAATTGCAACGGTGTGGCTATCTGTTTTTTTACTAAAATAATTTTCAGGCGAAGCTGCTAATTTAAGATTGTTCTCGCTGTTCGTCTTAATGAGAATGCTTGCGCTTCCAGCGATAATAATTGTATTCATTGCACTTGAATCATATTGTCTTGCGATAAAAAGTGCAAAAAACGAGTCCGGCTTCTCAACGCCATCATACACAACTTTGATCTTGATAAAAATACTAATTTTTTCTCAGACGGGCGATATTTCGCAGGGCGTTCCCAAAAAAATTGTTCATTAAGTGGAGCACGGCAAATGCGCTGATCTATCTTTGTCCGCTCTATTACGCACTCTGCGAAATAAAGCGCTTACGTAGGCATGTTGAAGTGGAAATTTAAGTGAAAAAATGCACATTGGCCGCTCCTGATAATCGGCGAATGAAGATGAACCTCCCTCGGTTATTTACTCCGAAAATTGCGTATGCAAACGCATTTTTCAGCCGGTTCGTTCCTCTCCAATTAATCAACTTAAGTTTACTGCAATGACGATAAATCATTTGTGAATGAATAAAAAACGGTCTTGAATCGACTCGCCTCTGCAGTCTGGCTGAATGGAGTTTAAAATATAGGCTTCTGAAAAATTTACGTTTACTTTATGCCTAGAGTAGTTGTTTATTCGAAAAATCTTAAAAACAAACAACATTCATCAAATGAAGCCGACGCTTTGGTGCCGCATATTACACTTCTGAGATCGAACTTCGTTTTTCTACGGGTAGATCTACTTTCCAAAAAACAAAAAAAACGATCAATATACTTACCTACTTAATACACCTTTGGATGGGAATAAGTGATCGTTAAAGCATCTGGTCGATTTTGATGAATCGCGCATCAATCGCAAAAATTAATGTGATTTGTTAGGTATGTAGGACTAATTAAAATTACGCATATCCTTGAAGCAATAAGCAAAATTGACTTTTTAAAATTTAAAGCATCGTCAGGTTGCTTCATTCAATGTTGTTTGCTCATTTGAAGAGCTCCAGTATGACGATTAGAGCCCCCAAAATTTGGTGCTGCACCAAATTTTTCTTAACCTTTCATTAGATTCCGGACGTCGAGAAACGTCGAAAAAACGCATTTTAAGCACTCAGGTAGCACTTTTTTTCGCACCGAATTGCCCCAAATTTAAGTATTTTTCACCAAATGCACCAAATTCGTACATTTGTTAAAATTTGCACCAAAATTAAGAAAAATCAAGTTCAAACACTCTCAAATGATTGAGGAAACGAGCGTTACACTGCAGTTTGTCTACTCAAAACGTAGCTTGCATGTAATTTGCCCTTGTCTTGTGAAATATAGCTGCCGTTTCCACAACTTAGCTTCAAATTCAAGCAAAAGACCGTTCTATAGATCAAATTGTCACAGATGGAAAGAATTTAAAGTGTGCCTTGTGCGACCTAGTTACTAAAGTTGATGATAAGCATTAAAAAGTACGGATTAATTCGCACATGAAAAGCAGTCAGCACCTTGCATTATCTTCAAGGAATTCTAATGCGCCAAAGCAGCTTTCATTTAAAAATTCTTTCTAACGTGCAGAAGAAACATCAGAGTTTTGAATGAACTTAAGACATTGCTTCTATAATTTTAGTCGATGAGGAACGATCCTTTTTGCATGCTCTCAACCGATCGTAGGCAAGGATTGTTGTTCAAAAACATCGAGATGCATAGCTTAATCACGTTCAACAAGTAATTGTTTGAGTAAAGCCTGCGTAGTATGTACCAAATTACTGGATTTCTGCACCAAATTTCGTGTAAATTTTGGCACCGAATTTGGCACTAAATCAGTGATTTTTTGCACCAAGTTTTGGGGCTCATGATGCAAAAAGAACCTTAATTGTAGTAACAGATCCGAAAACGTTTCAATAAATCTTGGAGTAATAAACATGTAAGTAATAATGTCTATTATCTCTGATCGTTTGACTTCATTTCTTATAATATAATTCTGCTCAGGTACGCTAGGTTAGTTTCTCGTTGCTTCCTCTATAGTAACAGCACGCTGCTCTTTTGCCTTTTTCTTTTGTTCTATCCTTTTATTTTCCTTTTCATTTTAATACTTTCGTATTTTATTAGGTTCGTTATTATTTTTATTAGCCTTTTTCCATTCTTTTTTCTTTTTTCTGTTTTTTTCTTCATTTTTTCGTATTTGTGACTTGTGATTTCGGTTTATACATACTTTTTGCATAATTTGATCTTGAAACTAAATAAACTGTCGCACATGCACAAGTCGTGTCACTAAATTTAAATATTTAAAGCAAAAGTTTGTAAAAAGTCAACATTTTTAAAAGAGTGCTTAATGTCTTTTTCATTCACTGCACCTCGCCGATAAAATGTTTCATTTTCGAAATCGCGCGACTTTCCTGACTATCTCAACAATATTTACTTTCAGCTGCCTTATCAGATTCTTTGGCATTGCGGACGCAGCTAGCGTGCGACCGCCAGAAAATGCGCCTCAATTGTCCGACGCATACGAAAATCGCCATCGAGACGGTTTTTTACGGGCGATCGCTGCCGTCGTCCGAGTTGTGTGGCTCGTCGTCGGTCGGCGCCGCGGCGACGAAACGACGCGTCGCTGCCGTCGGCTTCGACGCTAAAGACGACGACGAATCCGGCGGCTCAAGGTTGAAGCTGGCGTCTGCGATCTCGTGGCTCGACGCCGATCGGTTCGAAGATACTAATTGCGAATTGCCCAAAGCGTATACGGTACATACGTTTTTTAGAAGACTTCATTACCACACCTGGGCGTGGAGGGTCTGGACCAGACTTGCTTGTGGGGGTTTGGGGTCCAGACCAGACATGCGCGTGGGGATTTCGGGGGTTCAGACCCCTGGAATGAAAAAATGGAACATTTGGCGGGGAAATTGAGGCAAAATGAAGGCCAAAAACGGGTGAAAATTGAAAATTTTTTTAAAAGTGCTTCAAATTGACCAGAAACTGTGTAATAAAGTAGTTTTAAGGCTATTTTAGCGCTTATACTCTTTTTTGATGTCATTTTAGCCCAAAACAGTTCAATTCTTGACCCCCAGAACGGCTGCCCCCTCTCCCCCACATCGCTCATGCTATGCATAGACCCCAAGAATGGAAAAATGGGAAATTATCTGGGAAAAATGATGCGAAATGAAGGCCAAAACGGTTAAAAATTGAAGATTCGTTTTTAATATACCAGAAACTGTGGAATAACGTGGTTTTAATGTTATTTTAGCATTTATACCAGGTTTACGGTCATTTTGGCCCGAAAAGCTAGATTTTTGACACCCCCAGACCGGCTGACCCCCTAGGTCGGCCTTGCCGCGCATTTATGGTCTGAACCCCAGAAAACTCCCGCGAAATCGATAGACCCCCAGAATTGAATTTGTCGTACTATTTTTGGCGAATTCTCTTAATCAAGCCCTCAGAATTTGGCTGCTGCCTATGTATAGTCATTACGGGTAGACTGATAAAGTATTCTGCTTTTCAATTTGAATTACACCGATTTTCGACTGAATGTTTGTTCTGTTTGTACATCCCAATTTTTTTCTTTAAGTCGGTTTGCCTGGTCTGTAATCGGAAATTCGCGCTTCGAAATCCGACCAGCATTTTTGCTATTTCTGTTACGTCCCGTGTCTCTCGAAAAAATAAAAGTCAACAAGAAAGGACGATTCTATAAATATACATATACATATATATTATTATATTATTCACTTTATTTATATTTGCCCATACCAGTACACTGGAACTTTTTAATTTTTCCCATTGATCACTTCTTATTGCTGTATTTTATTGTTTTGCAATGTCGTACGCATTAGTGCGCGGTTTCACTGCTCCATATCTAGGCCCGGTCTTAGGCATGTGCGGAGTGTGCGGCCGCACAGGGCCCCGGGGCCCCTAGGGGGCCCGCCACATGAACTATATAAATGCTTCCAATAAGTGCCAGAAAGGTACCTCGCACATGGCCCCCAAAAAGGTACCTCGCGCATAGCCCCCAAATGCCTAAGACCGGGCCTGTCCATATCACTATCACTCTCATCCTATTTTTTTGACGGAATTCATTGTTATGGTCCTTGAAAAAATAATTTTTCAAAGATTTCCTTCAAATTTTAAAATTTTGCGTCAAAATAAGCGTACCTACTTCCGAAAGAATCCATTGGCAGATGACGCAGGGGGTTTTAGCGACGACCGTGTCTCGCTCGCGTAATATTCAATAAAAATGTAATTGCCGATACAAAATCATCATAATTTTCCAATATGTATTCAAGAAAAGTGAATTAGTGCGCGAGCTAAGTAAGTTAAGATAGAAATTCGTAGTTTTTAAGGGAAAATATTTTTTCGGACATCAAATTCTCAGATTGTGATGTAAATTTATATCATAAACTTTTAAGTTCTAGTTAGATAAATTATAAATGAAAATATTCACTTCTGAAAAAGCGGCTGACTATTCAGCTTAGTTTAAGGAGCTAAGCTTTGGATTTTTTCTTTACAGTTTTCCGGTCGAAATAATAGAAATTCATTCTTAATTTTTATGTGCTATACAAAGGACAATTCTGAGGGCCGTTTCAGACAAGTTCATTGATCAGGCTTAGACACAGGCATATGTATTTTTTTCAAAATTTTAATCAGAAACGAAGTTGTGCATAACCTCGCTTAATGTCTCTCCAAGTTTTTGTTGTTCTCCGTTTTAAATATCACGAGATTTGTTGTTCATAAATCTTTGTCCATTAATGGTAGTTTCGCATTTAGAATTCCCCAAGAGTCCACTTATAAAGTTCCGTTTCCGCGTCCCGCTTCTTCCGTTTTTAGCCGATTAATAGATTATGAACCCGAATAGAATTGAATCTGGCTTCCGATTATTATGCCTCAACAAAAAGGTCATAGTGAAAAAGCCATCGGCTAGCCCTTGGCTTCGCCGCCGATATGTAAATACTGCTGACCCGCTTTCATTATTATTAGCGGCAAATGGTCATTTATGTTGTATTTGCGCAGCTTAAGACCCCTCTTTGTTAATTCGCATAAAATTTTCCGCTACTTCAAGTACCTTCCGGTCGCTTGCTCCCTTAAAAGGTGATTCTTTACTTCAATTCTTCTTAATGATTCTGTTTTTCGTCCTTAGCCAATGCGCCAGCAAGAGAGATACTAAGTACTCTATTGTTCCAGAAATATAAATAATTAATTTACGTATATTCGTTCTACTATCTTTAATTAACACGTACCGACCCAGTGCATTCTGAAACTGCGCTGCTGTGTCCTCTCAGTGCTTAGATACCCTCCGGATGTGAACCCAAATGCCATTTTGTGCGTTTCGTATCAACTGACGCATTCAAAGCGCCGGACTCGTTGACCATATTACTCACTGTAGGGAAAATTGCAGTAAAAAGCGCTTATTGTGCTTAAAGATCAACTACTTTGCGCATGCGAAACCGCCTGGGCTCAATTTTGGGACCGGTAATTTCGTGAAATAAGAAAGAAAAAGTTGAAATCGATTTTGGCGTAGGTACCTAATTGAGCGCCGTTTATTTAGCGTAGAAGGTGTGCGCTCGAATATGAGTCTGGACATCGGAGATCTGTGAGAATCGGCTAATTTGCCACTTTGAAATTGCAACAAAAGGACATGTGACGCTAGCTGAAGCATATCCGAAATCGAATAAATAATTCAATTCCGTTGTATCATTTTGCCTTACAGCGTATTAAATTCAACATCAATGCGCATGTGCTCAAAATTTTTAATTGATTTTTTGTATCAGTTCCGTAGACTTAAAGCACGAAATGAGATTTAAAAAAGTTCAAATTTGATGTTCCAGATATCAATTTTGATTACCTGTAATATTATAAATTAAATAGTCCTGTATAGGTCAAATTAAATGAGACTTTATCTGTCCTGTATCTGTTTCATTTGTTTTAGAATTTATTGTGTTTGCTGGACTTCGTCTTGAACTTTTAGGTCTTTTCAACTGCATGCATGGGCGGACTTAAGGGGGGGGTGAGGGCGCTTCGCGCCGTTTTAGACCTATTAATTACATTTATCTACTTTATTTGCAGTCTGCAAGCCATTTTTTGCTCATAAAATAGCTTTTAAAACAATTTGAAGGGCATGAATAGATATTTTAGCATGATTTCTTCTATTTTTAAGCAAGACTTTTGAATAAATTTCTAAAGTTCGACGTCAGATGCTATAAATACATAAAATCGCGCGGTAAATCAAGCTTCTAAATGTCTTTTAGTCGAAATTTCGCAAATTTTTCGGCGCTTCGAGCCGGATTTTAACTAAAGTCGTAGAAATTTAATGATTTTTCCGCACAAAATTGTCGAGAATTTCAAAATTTCCCGGAAAAATATCGCGTCAAAAGTGATTCCAGATGAAAGTAGACCGTATAAAAAGCGTAAAATACGCTATTTTGCGCGTTAAGAGCGATTTTTTGACCTAATTTTGGCGGTTTTAGAAAAAGTTTGGGTTCCGCCCCCTCAAGAAAATCCTAGATCCGTCACTGACTACATGATAAAAGACATTTCTTGCGCAGAATTGATCAAAAGTGAAAAAGCTCTATAAAGACACGATGCGGATAAAACTGAAGATAAAATTGTTTCTATAAATAAAGAGCTGCGTAAAGCATAAGACATTGATGTTCTGCAATCATTGTTCAAAATTTTTCGATTGACTATCTTTATGCCACAAAATCTGTGTTGATGCAAAATTTTCTTCTACAATAGCATTACAGACTTTTGCATGCAATCGTTTTCTTTTTCTAGAGAATAGTTGAAAAATGCCAAAACAAGGAAGAGTGCATTTTCAAAGTGGGTCCCACCTTTTTCGGACGAGATCCATGTCCAGAAACGTCGAAGTATTTGCGCTTGAACTACAGATGTAAACCCAGTCAGTGCCATTCACGAACTGTTTTTGGGCGATTGTTGTTTTGTTTTTATGTATTGCGTAGCTATATAATGTGCATTAGGAAATAGAAAAGTTAATAAAAATAAAAATAAATAAATAATCAATATCCTTTTTCGTGACTTCCATATTATTATTAAGTGTTTCCAGTCCAATATTCATTTTGATATACGAAGTAGACAAAGCATACAATATACAAAACACTTGAGATCTGTCGTCAAATCACGGAAAAATAAGTCTATATACACAGCATCATAAAATACGAGGAACATAGAAATAATAAATGCAAAAGTATTATACTATGTATAAGGCCTATAAGAATATAGAACTATGCCAGTGGTTGAATGGCAGGTTTTTACGACAATCTCAAAATAGTACGCATATAGTCTTTTGCTTCAAAAGTTTGCAAGTGAATTTTGCAAAAAACCTTTCAGTTTTTTAAACATAAACGATTCGGAATCACCATTGAAAAAATAGATCCAATCACTTATCAACAAAATAAGAAAATAAAATGTGTTCTGAACATAACAGAAATTAGCATCAAATGTAATTTATAAGTCATTTCGTCCCTGTCTGTATTGCTGCTTTTACGCTCATTATCTTGATAGTGCTGAAGATCTTAATTTCCCTTAATAAAATGTAATGAGTATCACCAAAAATGTGACCAGATACTATGCAAGATCTTGGGGTGGGGTTTCACTCCCCTCCGAGAAAAAATTTTCACCCCCCACAAAAATTTTTCCACCCCCCCCCTCCATCCAAGAATTGGCGATTTTTTGAAAGTTCCTAAAAATTTCCTAAGGCTTTGTAGAAAAGATGCTTTTTTAAGTGTTTTTAGCTATCTATTTGCTCAAAAGTACCAAATTTTCAGCGCTTCGCGCCATTATGCTATGTTTTGACTATGTTTTGTTCGTTTGTTCCGACTTTTTGATTTTTTTCGAAATATTTTGTTTTTATGCTTTAGAAAGATAGTGCATCGTCACAAACGTTGGAAAACGATGTTTTTGACGCGTACCTACCATTATGGACCTAAAAAAGGCACTTTATAATTCCACCCCCAGAATTTCCATGCTTTGCATGTATGCCAGGGAGCAAATTTCTTGGTTTTGTAAGTTTGCATTGTCTCAAGTGCAAACAAACGTCCTGCACGAGGAATCAATGATTAATACGATTTATAAAATAAGTTTATCATTAAAAACTTTGAATTTTTTCGTGGAACGTCATTGCTTCCTTCGAATTTTATTAAAATTTCATTTATAAGATTGTGTAGTGTGCAAAAAATGGACCATCTGTTTTTTTCCTGAAAAGCTCAAAATTTTTGTTTTTAACTTGGAATTTGATATGATGATAAATAATTTTTTTATAAATGATCGTTGCATTGACGCATGCTTTTCATTCTTAAGCTGTGTTATTAATTGAGCTAGCGGTTACAGGACTCACCCTAATCTTTTCTGTGATAAAACTCGACCGTTGATTATACCTTCTTATCATAAAAATCAGTCTTTGTTGATATAGTGCCAAGAAAGACTTTATCTAGACTTATAAGACGAGTTAATTCGATCCTTAAATTCTTTTTAGGTCAGTTTATCAGTGAAAGCTATTGCGAAAACTCAACGGTTGATTTGGCGTGCTTAGATGGCCAATATATAGCTATTTATTCGGCTATTTATGGCAGGTCAGTCGCAGACAGTGACTTTGCAGGATGCACTGACAAGGAATTCATTCTTAACGGTAACTGCTGAAATAAGCTCATTATTACTTGCTAAATTTATTGTTTTTCTGAATATTTACGTTGTTATGAACCTATGAGCACGTTAGATTTCTTCTGTTGTATGCTAATGTATTCAGTCAAGAAGATTATGTGGATAATGGTCAAAAGCCAAATTCTGGGGGTCCAGGTGGTGTAACATTGGCAAAAATCTTAAAAAACATGCCAAAAATTCAATTCTGAAGATCTATCCATTTGGGAATCTAACGAATTCTCGGGGAGTCTGAAGTCCCCACGCATAAAAGTATTTATGAGTCAAGGATAGAATAACAAATTATAAACCTAAGGCAGTTAAAAAATTTAACTCCATCTCACACTCTATTTTGCTTTCATCGAATAAGCAAAATGATTTTTGAAGAGCCCTTTTTTAACCAACAAGGTCGATAAATAAGAGTAAAGTTTAAAATCGTGGAATCGCGTAAAATGTAGAGAAAACTTTATTTTTTATCGAATCGATGTCTGAAAACATGAATATGATCTTGAGACTCAGGCGACAAAAAATTCGTTTTTCTAGTTGAAAACTTCTTATTGTTGTTAACACTAAAACTTGAATTATGATATACGAAAGCGATGAGCGATTTGTGATTAAAAAAATTTGAAAAAAAAATCGAAAAGAGAGACAGACTCTAGTCGTAATTTGTGTTCGTATAAATGATAATACTTCAATTTTCAAATCTACAGTAATCATCTTTCAGCCGCAAAAATTTGTCTTGATATTAATATCACGTTAATTTTGTTCCGTGTTACGTTAAGTTGAATTTCAAATCGTATGCCAAAATAAGAAGCTTTCTGATAAAGCAGGTTAGGGGAAAATTGGTCTATTTTTCTAAGTTTTGCAGGGTTTTTTATAAATTATTTGGTAAAACGTATATTTATGTTAAAAAATTTTCTTATAAAATAAAGAAAATGATCATTTGAAGGAAGATGCTTAGCAATTTGGTTTTTAATTTATTTTGTGGAAAAATTGTATAAAAAGGTACTTAAACGACAGTATAACGTGAAAAATAAAAATGGAAGCGCATAGTTTTATGGTTTTCTTATTTTCTTCCTCCGTCTTCCTTCTTATAATACCGGCGGAAAACATTTTTCTTAATTTTAAAGCTTGCCTTCCATATCAATTTCTAATATGCTCAGAAATATCAAAGATTATAAGATTACATATTGACTTAAATATAAATTCTTTTAACTTTACGAAAATGATCGATTTTACTATTTTCATGCAATAATTTTCCAAATTTTTCCTATACAACTGTCTCTCTCACTGAGGACGCTGACTACCAAATTTTAATTTAGGTACGTAGTATGTATGTAAGCGCTAGGAAAAACGTGACAACGTAGTGATAGTTATCGTACAAGGTTTAATGAACTCGTCTCTTACCTTTTTTAACTGTGTTGTCATATGCCGTATTTGAATTTTTTATTTTTTCGAATTTAATTCAATTTTTAAAATTTTCTTGCAATTTCTTTTAATGTGCTACTTTTATTCAAATACTAGATGCATTGCTTACAGACTGCCATATGAATGCATTTCGATGGGTTTTCCTCAAGTGTCATGCACGACAATCCTGCAGTTTTGCTGCAACAAACGAAGAGTTGCTAATTGATCAGAATCCGTGCCCCAGATCAATCAGCAAACACCTTAACTTGGTTTACATGTGCGGTACATTAAATTTTATGTGTTCTTAAAATCGTTTCATTTCTAATATGAAAAATAATGTTTGTTTCAGTGGAGAGAAGCGTGTTTGACGAATCGTACATCAGAAGCCTATCGCTTGATTTTGTTGCTAGTACGTCTTATCCCGATGAAGATGTAGCTGCTTTTTCAATGAATGACGGTAAGTCATCTTACTTATTATTATTATTTGCGTTTACTGTGCTTGTTGTTATTATTATTATTATTATTATTATTATTATTATTATTATTATTATTATTATTATTATTATTATTATTATTAATGTTAGGATTATATTGTTTATTTATTCAAGTATCTTATTTATTATATAACGTATTCATCTTTTACTTAAGACGAGTATTTAGGTTTAAAAGGATATGATTTTCGTTACCTCTTTTAATTCTAATCTGTTTAGTTTCAAACGGCCATTTTCCGCTAATTTTACAGAAATTTAGATTGCTAAAAAGTATACTTCGAAGTAGGGATACACACCGGCGCCGAGCCGACACCAGGGTACCCGTACCAGTGTCGGTACCACCCTGGTATCAATCAGTACCAATATTATCAATTTTAGTTCCTATATTTTAAGTGAAAGAGTATTGCCGAAGTGCAGAACACACTTGATTCAGGCGCGGATTAAGAGGGGGGCTGGCGGCCGCCCCCTGTCGTCAGAAAATATTTGGGCGAAAGAGAGAGTATAATGCCAATTTTTGGATGATTTTAGCCATTTTTATCATAGTTTCCAAATTTTCCGGCGCTTTGCGCCGGGTAGTACTCATTGATGGCATTTACTGACTTTCTGCGCGCTTTAGTAATTGCGTTTTAACTTTGAAAGAGTACTTTACGTATAGAACAATGATTTTTTAGTTCTTACAATGATTTCTCGAGTATATTTCAGCGCTTTATGTCGATTTCTAAACTGATTTTGCGCGGTTTTGATGGAAAGCTTTCGGATTTTTTTAAACTTCTTTCGGATCACAAATGATTCTGTCTATCAAAAGACGGCAAAGACCATTACTTCAAGCAAATTGGACGGACTTTTCGGATAATTTTTGATACTATTTGGAAAATTCGGGGTTTCGCCTCTTCTGTTAGAAAATCCTGGATCCGCCACTGACTGGAGTAAATAAGAAACAATGAGAGTGGAGATGAAGTTTATTTTAGTGTTTCAGATTTTATTTTAAAAGTTTACTGCATCATTTAAATTGCTCATTTCAACGAGTTTTAATCGACTATTCATTAATTGTTGATTAAGACTCGTATACAATTGACATCAACTAATCATTTCAGTGTTAAAATCCATAAATATGTCAATCCGCTGTAAAAAAAATTGGGTTGTGAAAGGGAAAGAATAATGTTTCAACTGTTTGTCGAATTTGGCTTTTTATCTAACTTTCTCCTCACTTGCAATCAGCAAAAGAAAATCAACACCTGTTCCTCTATAGAAAGACAATATAACAAAATGCATTCGTTTTTTCAATAGCCGGCACTAAAAAATATGGCAAGAAAAGGAAAGGGCGAGGTTAGAAATCTCTAAAACGCCGTTTTTAGGTCGAAAATTCACATTTCTCTTAAAAACCGATTTTCGTCCATTCTACTCTTTATTTTCAGCCTCAAAATCGTAGCGCAGCAAGTCGTAAGCGTAAGTTTATGCGAGTTTTAACACATTAGATGCACCCCGTGGTTAGTCCTGAGGGCTAGCCAGTTTGGTTTACTGGGCCCAACTGTCCTTTAAAAATATGAATATTAACAAAACGCAAATATGTAATACCTTAATTCACGCCTCCGAGTTGAATTCAATTACGCCTTTACAATAAAGTTATTTTTTGGTCTCAGTTTTGCTTAATCAGCCAGAAAGTTTACCTTTTCTCATTCTGGAAGTCTATAACAGATGCACAGTTATGAGACTTTGACGTCTTGCGGGACCACTCAAAATAATAGAGAAATTTATCTTAATAAAATAAGGCAAAATTAGCACCAAAAACGGACAAAAATAAAAATTTTATTCCTTAAAAATGCATGAAATCAATTAGAAACTCTAGATCAAGGATCATGGTAGCTAGCTTTCACGCTGCATTGACATTTACACCAATTTTTTAATGACATTGTAGACCCATACCGAGCTGATCCATAACTCTAGGCTACCTCTCAAATTGGTCACGCAATGCACCTGCACCTACTGGTCTAGCTAGAGTCCAAATTTTTCCAATGTACATCTCTCGCCACTAAGCCCTTTACAAAGATAAATAAAAGAATAATGGGAGAACTAAGTAAGGCAAATGCAGTCAAAAATATAAATGGAAAAAAGGAGAATTAGTTTACAAAATATGCCTGAAATTAGCTAAATACTGTGGATTTAGCCATTTTTGTTCTGTTTTAACGTTAACACTTCGTTTTTAGGGTATACAGGGTGGCCCATATAAAGGTTTTTCTTCCGTCCATGTATAATCGTTTTGTTTATTCTTGCACGCATATCAGACGAAAGAAAGATAGAAGCATCGCAAACAAATTCTAGACAATCTAAGAAAAGTATTTCTACTATGATGGCAAATTTTTACAACGAGACTCAAGAAGAATCATCGAAGCATTATCAGAACTGCTTAGCTGCAGATGCGAAACTGATTTCGTGTATCGAAAGATATCGCAGAGACGTGGTCTTATTCATTTACGGTTGGCTGCTTTTGAAGGATTACGTCATCAGTAAGTGAAGTTATTGTATGTTCATGCGTCATCAACTTACAATGGCAGCTGCCAAATTCTAGGGTACCGATGGGTTAAAATTGCCAAAAATACCACCAAAAATTTAATTTTAAGGGGTTTATCGTAAAAAATGATCAATTTCCGGATATGGGAGAGTCAGGTCTTGTTTCCTTAGTTTTTGACAATCTCTCAGGAACAACTAGCACTTCATTTTTTGAATCATTTGTTGACTAGCTTTAAGCCCAGGACGCCCATTTCGCTTTTAGGCGCTTTTTTATAATTTCAAACGTCGCAGACTTAAAACGGCTCTGCCACGATGTTTGTTTTCAGAGTTTTTACTTCCGAGTAAAGCGATTACAATCTGATATTTCTTTACTCGTGCGGCTGATTGAAAAAAATTTCCGAGTTTCAGTTATATTCCATACTTCAGCGTCAGAAATTTGCATCGCTACAAAGTCATTTTATTTAGTCAAAATTGCCTGCAAATAATCTGACAGCTGCGTGCAGGTACTAAGTTCTATCACAAAATGTATCTCGTATATTCTTCAAAAAATCACAATCTGTAAATGGTTTCGCACTTACGTGATTGGCTAACATTTTCGAAGTAACAAATTTTAAAAATCTACCACTGTGCTTCTGACGAAGTCCTTTAGTCGTGGACCGACAACGAGGAGGATTGTCGATAAAAAAATCGGCTATAAACAATCGCGAGTTTAGAGGGGGTGGAAGGGGCGGCTGCCCTCCCAGTCGTCAAAAAAGTTGGGCGCAATAGAGAAATATGCGATTTTTTATATCCATTTTATCACGGTTTTTCAAAGTTTTCACCTTCTTGGCCCTTTAAAAATCTTATTTTTACGTTGAAAGAATAATTTGTGTACGGAACAAGGAATTTTTTTATTCTTTAAATGATTGCTCGAGTGTTTTTCGGCGCTTTGCACCGATTTCTAAACAGATTTCGCTCAATTTTTGCAGAAAATTTTCGTACATTTTGAACTTTTTCCAGATCACAAATGATTCTGTCTATCAAAAGATTGCAAAAACTGCTAATTTTAGCATAATGAATGGATTGTTTGAACAATTTTGGCAATATGAAGAAAATTTAGGGTTCCGCCTTCCTGTCAAAAAATCCTGGATGCGCCACTGGCTAGGCTATTAAGTTTTTGTAAGACTGATCAAATGATGTCAAAATATTAAAAAAAACTACTTCAATTGTGGTTTGAGACGATCTCGAACTTCTCTGTTTCAATTCAAGAGTCCTTATGATTTTACCTTAAATTGCTCAGATCGCAGTTAGCTGTGACAGCTTTTGGGCTACTGGTTAACGAAAAGTAGAACAGCATTGATTTAGTCAAGACGCTTTTCGTGAAAATAAAAAATGAAAAAATTTTATGAAATTCCATTTAATGCGTCAAAACGTAATTTTCTTAACATTAAATGAGGAATTAATGATTCACTTTGAATTAAGTACCTATACATATGTTGATTCTAAATTATGTCGGCATTCCTATGCAGGTTTTGAACCCGCTGAGAGCATGAAAATTGATTGAAAAATAAATAAATATACGTTGGCGGATCTAGTATTTTCTGACAAGGGGGGCGAAATCCTGAGTTTTTTATTAGTGTCAACGTTTGTTCAAAAATTCGTCTATTATGCTTAAGATCCTTATTTTGTCGTCTTTTGATGATAGAATCATGTGTGATCTGGAAAAATTATAAATTTTTGGAAATTTTCTTCGAAAAACGCGTAAAATTAGTGCAAAAATCGGCAAAAGCACCGAAAAATAATCAGAAATCATTTTCAGAACTAAAAAATCCTTGTACTGTACATGAACAACTCTTTTGACGTAAAAAATAAAGTTTTTAGAGCGTTAGGAAAGTCAGTCGGAAAAATTTAAAAAATCGTGATAAAAAATGACTAAAATCATCGAAAATACACATCATTTTCTATTGCACCCAAATATGTTTTGACGACAGAGGTAGCGGCCGCCCCTCCCACCCCCTCTAAATCCGCGCCTGCAAATATACATCCGTTAATGTTTCCTTTGTCTAATTTTAGCACCTCCATTCTGTGTTATGCGCAAATCCATGATTTTTTCATTCTCTATTTATTAAGAACATTTCTTCTTGGCTTACTTTCTGTCTGAGATGCTATTTGATCACGATGTAAAGAATTTAAATCGAATTACTTACAATAAGTGGTATTTGCCGATATTTTACGATCTTAAAGCATATCGTGAATATACATATTTTAAATGTTTTCTTCGAGTTAGGCCACATCAAATTAATTTTTTGCTCGATCAAACATGATTATTGATAAAAGGATCGCTAATTTATAATTGAAAAGTCAACTGAAATGCTTTAATGAGTCTAAGGTCAAATCCAGGAAGAATATTCAACTCTGTTTATCATTATTATGTTCTTTTTCAGAAAAAAGGGATAAAATAGTTGTATGCTTGGGCATATTTTGGACGTTGTCCCTCGTGTTAACAATAGTATATTGCGTGATAGATCGACTGGTATCAAGGAGGAGAGCGATTCGATCAGGATGCGATAATCAGCCGCATCAGGATGGCACGTATTATGAACATAACACGCGAAATCCGTCTAATTTAAATAATGGCCACGCTATTCCTAATCACGGTAATAGCAGCACATCGCGCCAGCCGATCATTAGAACGGTGAGACAAAGAGACTTTTCTGATTATAGAAGGGCTGACGATCACGAAGAGTTTACAATCGATTATATGGCAGTCGGTCTGCCATTTGGTGCTAGAGCATTGCTGGAAGATGAATACTATGTGTAACGGATTTTTGTACCTGTATCAATACATTCATCAATATTTGTTCGTATGTTTCGTTTAAAATTACGCTCTTCATCTATAGGTACGTGATTATTTCATTAACAGGGCGGCCACAATCTGAGGATTTTCAGTGTTCCGAATGTTTTTTCGGTGTTTTCACTAAAAGTACACGCACACTTTGTATAGACAATTTCAAGGAAAATTATACTCAGAATAAAATTTTCGGCTCGTGGAGAGGGATATATGTATGTACATGTCAGAACATTTTATTTTACAGAATGGTAGCTTGATGTGCTTATTAATTTATAGTGTAGTTACATGTACAGGGAGGTCCGAAAAACACTACCATAGTTTCAAGTTATATCTCAGAAACTAGGCTAAGTAGGCACTTGAAATTTTTTCAACCGACAGACAAAAGGGTCAAAAGTAAAGCTGTATTTTTTAAGTTACATTACAAGCCCGTTATTTAGATGCTGCACATTAATTATAGGTAGCTATATTTTGAAAAACAAGAAATTTCATAGCGCAGATGAAGAGTTTTGCGAAAAAGTGTTTGCTGTCTGTGCGTATAGTACAAATGCTATTTGAAATTAGTAAAATATTATGTAAGCATATTAATTGAGTTGGAATCATTGCTATAAGAGATTCTATAGAAAGGCTTGGCACGAAAAGACTGAATTAAGTTGAAAATTGCAGTCACGACGAATTTGGCAGTGTTTTTACTCGATTGGTACAGCACAACGAGCCTGCAGTGTAAAGAAGCTCATTTGGAACTTGTTTATTGCCTCCTTTCATTAAAAAAGTTGTTATTGATGAAACTAAATTTTTTTCTTGCGGTAGTAATTTAGTTATTCAGTTTCTCTCCAAGTCAAATAAATTTTATTCAAGAAAAGGAAAAAATACATACTGATTTTTGGTTAAAATGGCTCAAATTAAAAATTTCTCAGTATATTATAAGGTGTCACGATCTTGGGCAACGAAGGAATTCTGGTTGTCTGATAATGCAAAATTGTAAAACATTACACCAGAAATTCAATTCTGGAGGTCTATCGATTTTTGGGTGGGGGTCCGTCATATTCCCGGGAGGTGGGTTCAAAAGCACACATACGCCCATGTGTGGTCACGTCACGATGCGAACGGTGACCAAATGTATAAAATTACCAGAACAGAAAAAGTGATTTACGTTTTGACTTAAAATTCTATCAGTAAGATAATCTTAAGTTTATTTACGTTTCATTCAAACCTGTTGCTCAAAAAATTAGGTATTATATGTTTTTCATTTTTTCCTTTTAAAATTTTCCGGTAACATTTAATAAGATACGAAGTGTAAATGGCCAACAATTAATAAAAAATATCTTGACACTTCAAGTCAAAGTAGTCTAATTTGTTTATTTCTCAGCACAACATGTTCTTTTTGAATGTGTCCAACTTAAAAAGCGGCCCTTTGATCTTTTTTAAATTCTTTTTTAAAAGTCCTTTATAACTTGACAACAGATGTATTACAATGTGAACTGCTTCACATTTTTCCTGAAAAAAGTAATAAGAAAATATTGCCTGTCAAAATTTCAAAACATTTCATAATTTTTTAGCACACCATGTTCTCGTTAAAGGTCTTTTACTTTAAAAGTCAATTTTTAAATATAATTGTTTCATGTACATACAGCCCTTGATATTAGCCAACGCCACGATTAAGTTTAAATGTCCAAATTTATTGACATTAAAAATTTTTTGATATTCTGAGGCAAATTCCGTCAAATCTCAACCATTTCTTGGCATGCCATGTTCCTTTCAAACATCTATTGCACAAAAAGTGGTCCTTTTATTTATTTATTTTTTCTTTATTATTAAAGTCTCTAGTGATAAGCTTTAAAATCTTAGGTAGCGCGTTAGCGCGTACCTATAATATACTTGGGTACCCCTAACACCTGTGCACCCCCCTACAGCTATAACGGGACACTTCTGGAAGGTGCGGTTTTTTTAAAAAGAAAGATAATAAAAAAAATTCGCTGCCCGTGTTTCTTTTGTTTTTCTTGAAACTCAAAACTGACTGTGTAAAGAAGGTGTAAAGTTTTTGTGTAACGTTATAACATAGGACAAATTTTGGGACCTTTTTACTGCGGCATGTGGACAACTGAGTATTGATGACTTGAAGAATTGAACAGCATAGGATAATAGAGGGATGAATTCTACAGATGGCACTTTTTTTGTTTTTTGAAATTCGCATTAGTTATCGAATGGCAGTGTAAAGAGTGCGAAAATCTGGGGGTGAAAAAGCACTTTTTGGTCGAGTTTTCAACCTGCTTATGTCCGATACTAACTCCGGTTATTAGTTTTTAAAATGTTTTCTGACAGAAATGTAGAGCGGATCAAGGGCTACATTCTGCATATAAGCAAAGTCTTATATGCTCTATGGTGAGTTAGATCCTGGGGTTTAAAGTTTACACTCTAGTGGATGGTGTAAAAAAACGGATTTTAACTAAGATTTCTCTGCAAATTTTCCCGCTTATGAGTCAGGGTGAATTGAATACAGCAGTAATGAAGTGCCTCTCAGGGGCTACACATCGCAGCAAACCGCATTTAAAAAAACGCAATATTGAGTTATTTATGGGGTGTAAAGTTCGAAATCAGAGGTAAAAAATGGGCGAAAAAACACGTTTTTTCCGAATTTTTATTAATAAATCATACCAAATAATTTTTGCAAGAGAATTTTGGCACACAGGAATGTACTACGATTTAAAAGCTACAAATTGTACCAAACCGAATTTCTTTAAACTCAATGGGGAGTTCGGTACGGAATTTTAAAGTTTACAGTGTTCTAAATGATGGAAAATACGTTTTTGTTGCTTTTTTTGTTCGCCACTTTCTCCGTCCAGAAGTCGGGATAAGTCCAATAGAATAAAAATAAAGTGCTTTATATCGGGTGCATGTCAAAGCAAATTGTATATACATTAATATTTAGCGAGTGTAAAGTCAAAAATTTGGTGTTTAAAATGCGTTTTTGTCTTGTTTTTTGCCTGCTTCTCCGGTTATGAGTCAGGGACACGATTATCAAGTCTAGAAATGGACCAGGAACCAAATTTGATGTGCCAGTCTGGCGCATATGTTTACACTCTACAGTGTTGTAAAGTGGTTTACACCTATTGTTAGTTTGCCCATAGAACATTATGGAGACTTAATTTTTTCATAAATATTAATCGTAATATCGGAACAATATCAAAATTACGAATCTGACTAAAATCTTCTTTACACTAGGTGTTTACATGAAGTTTACACTACATATGTATTTATCTTCGTTTTTGAGCATTCCAGAAACCTAATTTTTTCCTGGAGTCTAGAAACTTTCAAAGAATCAAATGTGAGACGTCACATAGGCGCGTTTGTTTACATCCAACAGTGATGTAAAGTAGTTTACACTCATTGTTTATTTGTCCTCAGACCATTGTAGACATGCGATTTTTTCATAAATGTTGGTAATAATATCCGAGTAATATCAGATTTACAAATCGGAATGAAATCCTCTTTACACTAGGTGGTTGTGTAAAGTTTACACTGCATGTTAGCCTTTGTTCTAGAGCATTGTGTTAATGATGACGCATTTAATGGTCTTCAGAGTCTATTGTCTGTCTGTTTAAATTATCGTATTGCGTTCGCTTACCATAAAGGAACCTAAAAACATTGGGGTCTGTCTCCAATGTAATGCCTTGAAGGCACTATGTTTTCAGCATTTAGTTTCGACTTCATAATGTTAAATCACGAAAAAATTGGGTAATTCGTTGTAACTTTCCTCGTTTCTAGATAAATTCATGTAAATCATGGATTTTTATGGATAAAATGAAAGCATTGTACATACATATGCCCTAGTCGGGAAAGAAGCGGCGGAAAAATTTTTAGATTTACGTTATATACCCTTGTGTACGTACATGGGCAGCAACGAAATCCTGGAGAGCATAGGTGGGTGGCTCCAAAGTTCTGCGGGGATGCGAAATTTTTTTAAAATTCAAATCCTTGGCCTTGAAAATGGTGCTAAGGCGAAAAAAACCATTTTTGAATGTTTTTCGTCGAGCTCTATCGATTTGTATCATTGAAACCCGGAAAAGCAAAAATTTCTTAAACATTGAATTCTGGAGGTAATGTTGGGCATTTTGCCTTCTGGGTGTGGTTACCACACATGGGCGGGGGGGTCTAGCTGGACCCCCAAGAATGCTATTTTTAGGCATTTTTAGACCTATTTTTAGCGAATTTGCCCCGTCGGACCTTCCCCCAGAATTTTGTCGCTGCCTATGTATATGGTGGTAACCCTTCAAAACCTCACGCCCAGGTCACCCTTTTTTAGATACATTCAAGTAGGTACATTATAAATTTCTATGGATCTATGAATGGAAGCATTATACGTATGCAGGTACATGCCCTAGTCGGGAAGGAAGCGGTAGAAAAATTTCGAGATTTACGTGCCCTAGTCGGGAAGGAAGCGGTGGAAAAATTTTCAAATTTACGTTATTAACTCTTGAGTACGAATGTACGTGGGGAACAACGAAATCCTGGGGAGCATAGATGGATGGCTCCAGTTCTGCGGGGCGAAGCTCTGGTCATTGCCCAGGAATAGGGGGTAACCCTTTTTATATAGGTACATGTATAAGAATCAAGTTTGAGACGTCAATTAGGTGCGTTTGTTTACGCTCAACAGTGGTGTAAAGTACTTTACACCTAATGTTTATTTGTCCTCAGACCATTGTAGTGACATAATTTTTTCATAAATTATGATCATAATATCCGAGTAATATCAGATTTACAAATCCGACTAGAATCCTCTTTACACTCGGTGGTTGTGTAAAGTTTACACTGCTAATTAATCTTCGTTCTAGAGCTTTGCGAAAACCTGAATTTTTTGCCGAAATCTGAAAATTTACATGGAATCAAATAAGGGCCGTCAGCTGGGCGCGTTTGTTTACACTCAACAGTGATGTAAAATGCTTTACATCTGTGTCTATTTGTCCTTAAACCGTAATGGAGACGTAATTTTTTCATGAATGTTGATCGTAATATCCGAGTAATATCGAATTTACAAATCCGACTAAAATCTTCTTTACACCTCGTTGCTAGTGTAAATTTTACACTATATAATAAGCTCCATTCTAGAGCCTCACGGTAACTTATTTTTCTCTAAAGTCGTAAAATATATATGGAATCAGATGTGATACGTTTGCTAGGGGCGCATGAAGAGTAGTGTAAAGTGATTAACACCTAATGTCAATTTGTTCTTAGAACATTATAGAGGTTTCATTTCTTAGTAAATGCTAATCGTTATATCAGAGCAATATCGAAATTATTAATCCCACTAAAATTCTTTACACTCTTGTGTAAAGTTTAAAATGTAAATTAAGTTTAGCTCTAGAAAGTTTTGGAAGCATATTTCTTTACAGGATGTTCTACGTAACATAAGAATTACTAATCAGAATGTTTGTTTCTTCTACAACTAGTAGCTTTGTAAAATTTAAACCAATAAATTATTAGAAGAACCGCACAGTAAATGAAATCTAGTATTGTATTTCCAAATCTTGCTAATTAAAAGTAGGGTACTAGCAAAGAAAAATGCTCCGATGGAACAAAAAAGGGGAATATACTCGGGATTGTGAATTATCGAGGTTGTAAAAGGAGGGGACTAGGAATAATCTCCCTATGTTATATGCCAAAAATCGCAAAATATGTTAAAAACCAGACTTTCTCCATACAATGCAAAAAATCGAAGTATATTCTGCGGCCTTTGAAAAATGTAAAAGTTTAGTAAACAATTGTTGTAGACATGTGTAAAAGAGTATCTACATAAGGTCTGTTGCACGTCAGCTTCCGTGTTTCCTACTGCTTTGAACTAACAATATCATCGATTGTCTTGAATGCATCGATATGTACTATTTCATTCAATTCGCTTAGCTACTGCATTGCTAATTCGCTGCTTTTTTCAATCAATTTTTTGGTAATTTGAATATTGCTTGCACTTTGACACTTAGAATGGCTGTATCTGCTAAGTGACATGCTTAGTAATAATGAAATACGAACAACTTAATTATGATTTGTTAACAGCATTTCACTTTCAGTCACATTATTAAGCAACTCAAAGTTGAATGAAGTCTGCAAAAAGTTGCATTACGTAATATGCTTTTAAGATATTATGTCAATCAGAGAAAATTATTTTAAAATAATACGTTTTTTCAGAGACCGCAGAATATACTTCGATTTTTTGCATTGTTTAGAGAAAGTCTGATTTTTAACATATTTTGCGATTTTTGGCATATAACATAGGGAGATTCCTAGTCCCCTCCTTTTACATCCTCGATAATTCACAATCCCAAGTATATTCCCTTTTTTTGTTCCATCGGAGCATTTTTCTTTGCTAGTATTAAAATGGACAAAAGCCCGATTATGGTATGCTCTATGTACATTGAAATTATCGAAAAAAACTGAAGTCAATGTAGTAAATGTTTTACGTTTATAAGCATATCAATAAATATTGAAGGAATACTGTAAGTTTAAATTAATTTTACAAAATGTAAAAATTACTGATCGTTCAGATAAGAGAAGAATTATTGAATTTAATTATAAAGATTTTGGAATGTGATGAAAATGCTACACCAAAATTTAACAAAAAATGTGACGTTTTGATACTTCATAAAGTCTCTTTACACAACAAATTTTCGTTTTCATGAAAAACAAGTTGTCCCATTCAACTTTGCGTTAAAACCTGCATGTTAAAATCAGAGGAGGTTAATTTTTGACTTGTCCAACCTAGAGTCGTGTCTTTTAGAGAAAGACTAAACATTTCTGATGTATTTCTGGTCAGTACATATATTATGGTCTTTCATTTATCCGAGAGCTTTTTCAGTAAATGTTTTAGAAGGCTACAATTACCCATTCTTTCTTATTTACTGTAGGTTGCTAGATCTCACTGTAGCTTGTACATACAAACGCAGCAAAGAAGGGTTTTTCGATAACATTTTTGCGGCGTAATTTATTCTCGTCTCAAATCAACCAACTTACAGACAAAAATCGCGCATCGATTCCAGCCGTTAGCTTTCTATTTAGCGCACTTACTGTAGTATGTCCCAGCACTAATTAAATGCCTAAATTCATTTTATATGGGCGGATTAGTGCATTAAAAATAGAAGAATTCCAGCCAGCCGCGTTCACTGAGCTGATCGGCCGAATTACGGTATTCGTCTTGTTTCGCTTACTGTTACCGTTGAAAAATTTACCAAAAGGTGTCGAATAAATGAAACAGACTATAATCTTTGCGGCCGTCTTTTAAGCGATGGTTTGAGCGTTTACGCCAACTCAAGATGATGTTGGTAGAAAAAGTTTCTCTTTCTAATGGTATCAAAAAGAAAATATCGAAGGTTTGTTTGAGAAAAATGTAAGTGAAAAATTGGAAAATTTGTATTATATTAGATTTTTTGAGGTTCGCTCGATTATATCCTTATTGTGGATATCTCGTAATCTCTTATCTAGCATAGCACAATATGCTCTTTTTACGTATGCAATAGCAGGTTGAACGCTTTTCTCGTTTGGGAGTAATAAATGACTACAGGTTGAAATAATTTTAAAAAGTCAATATTTGCGGGCATCTTTACCGAAAATACCAACAGAAAAACAAACAGTAAGAAACTAGTTTTATGATAATTTAAAGAAAGCAAAAAAAGTTTCCTATGCTGACAAATTTTCAAGAACCAAAAATGTCTGGTTCGGCTACAATGCGATTTCAAAGTTGCGGTTTCTTGGTTTTCCGTGCAATTAATAAAGAGTAGGGTCAGGTTTTAGGCCCTATGTACCTCCTGAATTTTCGGAGGGAGAAAAATTCTGCAAGGGCTCGTTCGAGATCCTAAGGTACCTACGTAGACACAAAATTCTATCAAAAGCTAAGATGGACGAGTGGGGACCTGTGGCTCACTTGTCGTGGAATGTGAATGAATGAAACAGAAGCAGTTTTCGCAAAAAATAGAAAATAGCCACAGGTTATATTACTCCTGCAAATGTATAAAAGAATGTATACTGTGGTCGTTTTTTAACATCTCTCTCATCCCTAACTTTCTTTAAGTTTTTTACTCCTATGCTTAAGTATGGGGTGGCAGTTTTTTTGAGGGACCATGGCAGTTTTTTGGGCCGCTTCCACGTACTTTGTACCGGTGATGGCAATTTTCTCAAGAATTGTGGCAATTTTAAAATTTTGATTTGGCAAAACTAAACGAGTCTAAATCAAGATTGTCCGCAGCGTTGCCAGGTTGGCAGTTTTCCTTTCATTTTGGCAGTTTCTTGATTTTTTTGAAGTTTTTCATTTCTATGCTTAACCGCAGGGTGTCACTTTTTGAGGGGTCCGTGGCAGTTTTTTCGGGCCGCTTCCATATAATTTGTAAAGCCTTATTTCATCGAAATTGTCAACAATAACAGCTATAAAATTACATTTAAACGCAATAAAAGGGCAAAAGTGGCTAAAAATAAAGTACCTATATAGACACTCAATATTTAGGCATGCACCTATGTACTTTCCTGTAGGTACGTACATATTCTCGAAGCATTTTATTTCTACTACAGTAAAACAATTCCCCAGAATGGGCACTGATTATTGGCCAATGTTGGCCCCGAATTCTTCGTTAAAGGCCAATATTGGCCAATAACGCGTGCATTAGGGGCCAATTTTTGCAAGATTTAAAATTATTAAAAAGCTACACATCCGTGGGTTTCGAACCCCGTACTTTCGTGTTGGTAAACTCACGCGCGCATACTGCGCCATTAGCGAAATTGTGATCAGATATTCTGAAGAATGATACTAATGCTATCTGTTATATACAGTACCTATACGCAGTTGCTATTTTTTGTTTGAAAGAGATTGCTTATGCTATCTTTTATGCCTAAGTAGTTTGAATTGTATGGTAGGTATTTCTAATTGTCGTTGGTTTGCCTTGCGTATTGCAAAATCCTACATATGTACCTACATAAATATCCATATGTACGTACATGTGTGCATAAATATTCTAATGCCATGTCAGCATACGTGGGCAGCAAGAAAATTCTGGGGGTGCATGATTTTTTAAAGGTCAAAAAATGGCCTTAAAATGGTGGTATGGCGATAAAACACCATTTTTCGACGTTTCTCATCAAGCACTATCCATTGGAATCAAAAAATTTCGAAAAAAACGGAAAAAATTTTCAAAAATTGAATTCTGGGGGAAGGTATTTTGATTTCTGGGGAGTATTTTGGTTTCTGGGGGTGCATACCCCCAACCCCCACGCCCAGGTGTGCATGTCAGTATGCGATTCCAAATAGCTAGGTAGAGGTTACCTACCTATGTAGCAGGACAATAGGTACCTACGAATAAAGGTACCTACGCAACTATAGTGTTTCATTTGATCGAGGGTTTTTGAAAAGTTTAAAGTGGCTACAAAAGTGTTTTATACTAATGCGACAGCAAATAGGTATATTCTACAGAATATCGAGTTGCATTATGATCTTTGATACTGCTAAGAGGCACGACTGCATCATGTAGGTATGTACTTATAGGTCACTTTAGTGGCCTGGTTTATGCGGACTAAATTCAGCGGAAAAGCTTTCCAATAAACGAAACAGACTATACTTAATTCTGGTCATACAGATTCGGCGTATGATATCTTACGCTTTACAGTAGGTTGAAATTCTCTTAAACATTTAGTACTTGAATGTAAATGGTATTTTTTCAGCAGGTTCTAATTTTTCTACATAATATGTTTATCCTTATTTACTGTATTTTTATTAATATTGGCCCCTAATGCACGCGTTATTGGCCAATATTGGCCTTTAACGAAAAATTCGGGGCCAACATTGGCCAATAATCAGTGCCTCCAGAGCAGGGACAAGAACAGCAACAGCTTCTTAATATCTATCACGTAGGACCAGAGCTTATGCTGGCCCATCAAAATGCGCTAACGGGCGACTGGGCAGCTATTGAAGCAGCTACCCATGCAGCGCAAAAAACATTCCCCAGTGAGGAAGCAAATCTGCCAGACCATTTCAAATAAAAGTGCCTTCTAAAACCATCTACTACAGGTTGAAATGCGAGCGAAGCGCCAGCTCCCCATATCCAATATGCATTCAGCTTGACTGCATATAATATCACATTGCATGCTATATTGCCTGCAGTCTAGGCCGCTGGTTTTTGACTGCATAGAATATCACATTGTGTGCTATATTGCCTGCAGTCTAGGCCGCTGGTTTTTGACTGCATATAATTTTACATTGTGTGCTAGATTGCCTGCAGTCTAGGCCGCTGGTTTTTGACAGCATATAATATCACATTGTGTGATGCTGCCTGCAGTCTAGGCCGCTGGTTTTTGACTGCATATAATTTTACGTTGTGTGCTATATTGCCTGCAGTCTAGGCCGTTGGTTTTTGACTGCATATAATTTTACATTGTGTGCTATATTGCCTGTAGTTGACTGCAAATATTACTGCCTTAAAAATTTTCAAACAAAAATTTTTCTGTTTCGGCGCAACAAAAGTTCTTTTTTCGTAATCAGCGACCTTGAAAATGTCAGATAAATATGTTTTTATCCCAAATTCGGAACATTTCGGTAAACTGTAAAATAACCTACTTTTCCATATACTTTGTGGAGTTTTTGAAGAATATGGTGTGAACCGATTTTGCGCCATTCCGGCAGAACTGCCATACAATTGCCAAAAACGATACTTTATGTCACTAAAAGACGCGGAAAAAATAATAAACCAAATCCATACAAAACTCACAGAGTTACGGTACTTCAAACATCATACTCACATGGGCGTGGGGGGTTTGGGAGGTATGCACCCCCAGAAGTTGAAATACCCCCAGAAATCAAAATACCCCCCAGAAAAAATTTTTTTTGCTTTTTTAGCAATTTTTTGATGCCATTGAATAGAGCTTGATGAGAAACGTCGAAAAATGGTGTTTTTTCGCCATACCACCATTTTTAAGGCCATTTTGACCATTAAAAATTTTTCACCCCCCAGAAATTTTTTCACCCCCAGAACTTTGGTGCTGCCTACCTATGATCATACTACGACATTCACCATTTTGAGCCACTTTTAGGAATTTTTGCAATTCATCAAAAGTTTCCAATTTTTACTATAAACATATTTTCCACCATTTTCAAGGTCGCAGATTACAAAAAATTAAGTTATACTGCGCGGAAACCAAGATTGAAGAAAAATTTTTTGTAATTTTTTGCACAAATTTTCAAGAACTTTTTTTAAATTTTACTATTTTTAGCTTTTTTTACATCCATTTGAAGATTTCTACTTGAATACAATTCAAACAGCATTTTTGGATTATCTCAAAGTTCCATCCATTTGAAGATTCAAACAGTGGAATGCAGAATAACATGTACCCAATTTAGGTCGACCTAAGCATCTATACATCGACCTGAGCATCTACACATCGACCTAAGCATCTATACATCGGCCTAAGCATCTATACCTTGATATAAGCTGGAGCGACCTCGACCTAAGCTGCCAAAATCGCCTTCTCAGATACACTAAGCCTAAGCCTAAGCGTCATTTAAGCAGAAACTCGAATTTTTACATATCTTATCAAGTAAAATGACAGAAAAAAACATGCGAAAAAATTGTTTTTTCAAATTTAAAAATTTTAAAACAAAAATTTTTTTCCGCGCAATAAAAGTCATTTTTTCGTAATCAGCGACCTTGAAAATGTCAGTTAAATATGTTTTTAGCTCAAATTCGGAACATTTTTGGTAAACTGTCAAATGATCCGGAAGTAACTTGTTCAATCGTTTTTGCTCACATCGCCACAGACTTTTCCTGAAACCCTACTTTTTGAAGCACCTCAGATTCACATTTATATTCTCGCTTACATTGCCTGCCATCTGAGTGCATTTATGACAAAGTAAAGTACCATAACTCTATCTTCACCAATATTGGTCCGTTTTCCATGAAATTTTTTTCCGCACTTTCTTTTTGCATATCCTACTCATTTCAACCAATGTCGTTCCTTTCCACATGCATCTGCAGTTTTTCGTTCACACATAAAGTAAAGTTTAGCCTACTTTGTACAGGGGATGGTAGTTTTTCTCAGGAATTGTGGCAGTTTTGAAAATTTTGACCTGTCAACACTGCTTGCCATGCCAGCCAACTTCGTCGAAAAGTGGCGGGAATTCTTATCTAATATGGTTTTGTCTCCGATTCTCCTAAAAATACTTTTTCTGATAGATTCAAGGACGCTGAATCCAGTAAAAAGCGTTTAGGGGCTGATGAATATTTGTGGAGATAGAGCCCTAAGAACCTTTCGATAATCACCTTTTTTGAAACTTTGAAGGGTTCTATCTCCACAAATATTCATCAGCTCCCAAAACGCTTTTTCTGGACTCAGCGTCCTCGAATCTATCAGAAAAAGTATTTTTAGGAGAATCGATGAAAAAATTTTTTTGAAAAAATTATGCAAAAAAAATTATGCAAAATCCCCATTTTTAACATATCTACATTACAGTTCTGACGTTAAAAAAGCTCGAAGCAGGTTGTACTCGATTTATCACGGTTATTGTTTTGGACTTGCTGTGCATATCAAATCGGTGACAGCTGATGGTCTAAGCCTAAGGCACAATTGGGGCAAAATTGCGGAGCGGAGTGAAGCGGCGGAGCAATTTTGCCCACTCAGGCTAGACCATCATCTGGCACCAATGTGAATACACTTGGGTGGATTTCGTTATACTACCATTTAGGGATGTGCCAATTAGAGCTGTGCCAGGGCCAGGCCCCGGCGCCGGGCCTAGGCCCCGGCCCCGGCCGGGGCCAGGCTGGCCCCGGCACCGGGGCCGGGGCCGGTGTTATAATTGATTATAATGTAGAAAATTGATAATGTTTTGAGCAGATTTACCTTCAAGCTCAATTTCAGCAACACCACACATCCTGCTAATTCAAATCTTAATTTTATTATGTCAGGTTGGTGCAAATTTCTAGTTAATAATCAAAATTGACATATTTTGAATTGCAATTCATATAGCCGAGCTTTCCAGCTTGTTTGGTAGCAGACAGCTACGTCTATCAGAACAAATAGGATAATAAGCCTAAAAAAGTGCGAAGTAAAGCTAATTGAAAAACGCGTCCAAGTCAGAGAGTTAAATCCATACATGGGCCGCTCAAAAATTATAGGGTTCCAAAACTTTTCGAAGTCAAAAAGCGCCTGATAATATATGGTAGGGCGAAAAAACACAATTTTCTTGCGTTTCTCAATGAGAGCTATCATTAGCATCAAAAATCTCAGAACACAAAAAATTCTGAAAATCAATTTCTGGGGCGTCTAGCGGATTTTTTTGGGGGGAGAGTGTGAATTCTGGGGGTCTAGACCATAGGTGGGCAGCACCAAAATTTTGGGAGTGTGAAAAAGTTTCTGGGGGTGGTGGTGAAAAACACCATTTCCGACGTTTCTCATCGAGCACTATCCCTTGGCATCAAAAAATCGCTAAAAGAAGCAAAAAAATTTAAAAAATTGAATTCTGGGAGGGGGGTATTCCAACTACTGGAGGGATGCATACCCCTAACCCCCCACGCCCACGTCCCAAGCCTCCCAATGCCCATGTTCTGTTATATCTTGTAATCCCAACAAATAGTAACGCTTGACGCAGCATATCTACTAGCAAGAATATATATGTACATAGGTATAAGGGGTAGGGTAGGGTCGTACTATAACGCAACACAGGTTACACGCTTACTTGGCCCGGCCAGGCCCGGGGCCTAGGCCCGGCCCGGCCCCGGCAAAAAAGGCGGCCCTGGCACAGCTCTAGTGCCAATACCGCTTTTTTGAAAATGACCCGATTCGATTCGATTCCGATTCTTTAAATCTCAGAAAAGCCAATTCCGATCTCAATGCGGATTCTGCAAATCTCAAGACAGCCGATTCCAATTCGATTTCGATTCCAAAATAACAGGAATCGGCCGATCATGATTCCGGTTCCGATTCTTGCGACAAACATGTTAAATATATAGGTAGCTAATCAGTGTTTTTTTGTACAAGGTCCGTTTTTACATGTACAGAGATGGTCCCCAAAAGTCTTTTTACATTTGTACCTGCATATTTTTGTGTATTGTAATATAGTACAGTAGCGATTTTAAAGTGGTTAAACAAACTTTTCGATCTTTGGTAGTGTATTTTAGATAATTTCTGGTTTCTGACGACAAAAGTTACTGAAAATTTGCAAATTCTGCCATTTTGAAGATATGTAGGACTAACAATTACTCATTTAGGCGTGAAGCTGCCGAAATTCTAGCGAATTTTACACCTTTTTACAGTTTTTGTCTGCCCAAAAATCTTTGTAAATTTTGTACACATAAATTTTTGTCACTACTATATGGTACAGTAGCGATTTTAGGAAGGAAAAACAGACTTGTTCTACTTTTAATAGTGTGTTTTAGCTAATTTTTGGGTCTCTTAGGGCAAAAATCACTAAGAATCGTCTTAAAACGGCGCGAAGTGCCGAAAAATTTGACATTCTTCCTTCTGAAATGCAATTTCTGCCATTGCGAATTTCAGACCTTTTTTGCGATTTTTGTCTTCCCAAAAATCTGTTCATGTACAAATGTGGTCGCGAAAAGTCTTTGTACATCAGGTTAAATCTTTGCCGAGTACAAAAAAACACTGCAGCTAATCCGTTTATTTATTCACTGTTCATGTAAAAGCGTATCGTTTGATCTAAGCAAGGTATAATCTAAGTTTCAAGGCAAAACATTTACCTACACTGTATCAGGTTGCTAAACTTTTAAGGAAATCGAATCGTACTTCCACTCGAAGCGTCTCTCTCACGAGCAAGACCCGTTGAAATGGTGGAAAGCAGTGGTGTATCTAGGATTTCCTAAGGGAGGGCGGTATCCCAACTTTTCCAAAAACAGTCAAAAATAGGTCCAAAAATTTGCCCGTAACGCGCGAAATAGCATTTTCTCGATGTTTTACATTGTATACTTCTATATAAAATCACTTTTGACGCAATATTTTTCTGAAAAATTTTAAAAATTTTATACAATTTTGTGCAAAAAAATCATTAAATTTTTTTGACTTCAACAAAAATCTGGCGCAAAGCGCAGAAAAATTCGTGAAATGAAGGCGGATAGACGTCTATAAGCATGATTTACTGCTTGATTTACTGTATTTATAGCATTTGATGCGAAAAATCGAAATTTTCAATTGAAAAGGGTAGAAAACTATGCAAAAATAGCTGTTTCTGCCGTTACAATTGTTTCGAAACCTACAAATGGCTTCCAGGCAGTATTTTTTGTACAATGTCCTTTTGCACATGTAAAAAGATGGTCCCTAAAAGTCTTTGTACATTTTGTACACACAAATTTTTGGGTACTATGATATAGTACAATAACGACTTTAGGGAGGTAAAAACAGAGTTGATCGAGCTTTGGTAGTGTATTTTGGCTAATTCCTGCTTTTATGAGGGCAAAAATCATCAAGAATCGTCTTAAAACGGCGCGAAGCGCCGAAAAATTGTCATTTTTCCTTTCAAAATGCGATTTCTGCTATTATAGGACACACAATTACTCTTTTCGGCGCAAAGCGCCGAAAATTTTGCAAATTTAAGACCTTTTTTGCAGTTTTTGTCTTCCCAAAAATCTTTGTGCATGTACAGATATGGTCCAAAACAGTTTTTGCACATCAGGAAAAATGTTTGCCAAATACAATGAAACCGTACTTCCAGGTCGCCAAGAAAGTCGCCGAAAAAATTTGAGAAATTATGGTCACTGACGGCCAAAAATCATTGCAAGTTGCATATCCATTCTTTATCTCGCCAAATATATTTGGCCAATTAGAGGCGGCTGCCCCCGCCCACTTAAATCCGCCCCTGGTGGGAAGAGTAGCGATCAACCTATCTGCTAATGTCGACTTTAGCAAGAAAATATTTGGCAGCCCCAGCTACGGCGTCCCATTTGAGCAATTGTTTAGTGGCGCTAGAATAATATACGATCCGCTAAAAAACAGATTACAAGGCAAAAAGGCTGAAAAACTATTATTTCTAAAATATAATCTGCCCGAAATTAAATTTCAGTATTAGACACTAGTATGCATGTGACGTTCAGATGAATAAAAACTTGACCAGTACCCTGCGCGATCTGTTTTTGTCATGTATGTGATGTAGAATTTTGGGTTACCAGTACTTTACTATAAGGGGGAAATTGTTTGTTTTACGTTTTAAAGGATAAAGTTGTATTTCCCTATTCTAATTCTGCTATAATTAAAATAAAAAGGAATCGAATCGATAATTGGACCAATTTTAGCCGATTCGATACGATTCGATTCTTAAAAACCTAGGAATGCGATTCCGATTACGATGCCGATTCTCCAAAATTTATTATCGCCGATTCCGATTCGATTGATCCCACAAAAATGACCGATTCCAACCGATTCCGATTCCGATTAATCGGAACATTCACATAAATCTAAGCTTAAGACTAGAAAAGATCTAGAAGTTTGAAAAAATCAATATAACTGTTGCGACTATACTTTGCACAACAGCAGTTACAATTCCGTATAAGCAGGCCCGTATCCACGGGGATAAGGGCCTGCTTATACAAAATATTTGAATGATTTTTCTCTACTCCCCCTTTGCGTTTTTAACAAAAAATTGCAAAAAATTTTCTGCGCTTCGCGCCGAATTTTAAATTATAATTAAGGTCTATTAAGTCCCAAGCGCGCGCTTTGAAAAATCCATTTTTTGTCTTTGCACAACTAAAGCGTATTTTACATCTTTTTATGCAGAAAATAAGATTTGTTTATAAGGGTGCGTATTGGATTCTCACCGTATTCAAGGCATCTGGGTAGCAAAATTTACATACAAATTGTGCAGCTCTAGTGATCGAAAAACGTCTTTTCCAATTCGTCCTTTGGCCCCCTTCTTGTTTTTGAAAGATTCTGGTCGTGCACCCCCTCACAAAAGAAAATCCTGGATGTTGGTCTGCTTGAGAGTAAATCCGTTTTATTTTTCTTTTGATTTCTACTAAGTTGAATAATTTTTCTATTGTGTTCTGCATAATTGTTCCTCAGTTTTTTCAATCTTTAGTTCAGTACTTATGTATTTCAGTAGGAGGCATGCGGCCTTCCAGTTTTTTGTGTAAAAATTTTTTGATGACTATCTGCAAGCTAGGTGTTTCTTTTAGAATTCAGAATGTGCGTCAAATCACTACTTTGAGGGTCTGCAAGTAACTTTTTCCTGAGCCAAGTCTTTAAATTTTTTCAGGGCCTATCAAGTTTTTTTCCAGTTTGTTTAAGAAAAATTTTTCATTAGGTATCTACATGGTGTGTTTTTGTCCAGAATTTTCGTTTTATCACTTTTTTGAGCCTCTTTAGGTAGACAACTTTTTCTATGTCGGGTCCTTCAGTTTTTTCATATTTGGACTTCAGATTTGGGGGTATAATGGTTTGCATGAGACTGGTTTTCCTTGCTGGTTGTCTTGATTTCTAAGTGTTTAAACTGCTTGTTGTCATTGAGATTGAGGCATATTTTACCCCATAAGTCACTCCCAGACATTTTTAATAGGTTGGCTCGCCTAAGGCTTTCTCTTAATTTAAAAAACCCTCAAAAACCCGCCAAACACCCTAATTTCAAAATTTTCAAATTTGGGTTTTTTGCCAACCCTGGTAAAATACCTATTTCAATTCAGATTAGTTCAGTTCAGTTCACTTAAAAGACCAAAATTTTCCGATGTACATATATACATGGAATGGAACCGTTCGAAACATATTCTTGGCATCGGGTTTGTGGGTTTAATATTCGTTTGCTTAATATATGACTGATGTAAACTCATGCTGAAAGTTAATGCTTAGATAGAAGCTGTTACATTTTGTAGAACTTCCTGCTCTTTAGGCTGTCATTCTTCAATGAATTTTACCACGTTTATATAGCTACTGTTGGTACACTTTTGAAATTCGATACTTGACTCATCGACTTGCGCTTAATGATGAAAGATATGCGAGTAATATTTTTGTTTATTCAGTTTAGGAAGTAATCAGATCGTTTAAATGTAGTTTGGCATTCTAATAATTACTGATCGAGAAGATCAAAGAAATGGGAAGTACAACCGACAGACTTTCCTATTAAAAACAAGTATTGCATGTGCATCTCGAGTTGTAAATGTGATACCCTATTCGTTTAATTAGTAGAATAGTAGCATGGCTTGCTCGGCTCGAAGAAGTTGTTTTTCTTTAATCTTGTTAACAATATCTGACCGGATTAAGTTAAATTTCAATTTTCGATGTACATATCTAGGCAAAAACGTAATCCGAAACTGAATAGACAGATGCCGTGTAGTTTTTTAATATTGCCTTTCAAGAAAACTCACTGACTCGACTGTTTTTGCTGGCTGTAAAGTAATATGTATGTATAATCCCCATTTATTTATTTTGCAGATTCTTTTGCGCAGCAGTTTGCGCCAGAATGAACCAGCGATCGTCGAAATTTTGAATGATTTGAGAGCTTGTCTTTTCAACACGACGCTTCGGACAAAAGTACATAATCGTTATTTTCTGAAGCATGAGACTTCTGGGGTTGGGTAGCTGAAACCGGGAAATGTTTCAAAATGCCTTTTTGAGATTAAAAAGCGTAGAAAATAACTGAAATTTCATTTTTTGGAACACAGAATTTCGCTTCCTCATCTACGAAATTCTTTTGTATGAATATTCAAGCTTCTGCGACGTATTGAAACTTAAATGGCAGATTTTTCAGTTTATAGTGGAACAATTTTTTCATTTTTGATTTAAAAATACAAGTGTAAGTCCTCGTTACTACAAAACGAGTTGCATAATTAAAAATTACATTTCAATACAGCTGCGGTTTAATAATTCAGAATATACAGTATTAGCTTCTCTCTAAAATGGGCCTGAGCAACTGTAAATTTTGTTTAGTTGCTCTCTTGTCGCTTGCATGAAAAATGTTAAAGTGTTTTCTATAAAACGTTGTTTTTCATAGGTACGTTTTTCTAAAGATTTTAGATTATGATGAAATTTTAGATTTTAGCTTTCAAAAAGTTTTGAAAACATTTTGAAATTTTAAAGAAATTTTAAATTCAAAAATTTTCAATGAAATTTTTTGAGAAAAAATAGGCAAACAATACTGATGATTTTTTAAATAAAATATGTTTGTAAATTTAAAATTATGTAATATAATTATGTATAATATAAACCTATATGAAGTGTTCAAAGTATGTCTCCAGTCTAATACTAATACTAATACTTTATTCGGAAAAAACACAAGGGTAAAACAAAGTCGCAAGGAAAATAAAATAGCATAGTGTAAAATACGAAACGTCCTGGACACACAGGCAAATAGATTGCGCTCACGTGTCGCGTATGTGTAAAGAAAAACGAATGAATCTTATCTACGTGGCCCGTATCCAGGATCGGGCCAAAGGGGGGGGGCAGATTCAAAGTTAATTGGCTAATATCTCGGAAGTTTCTTAAGGATACTTCGTGAAAACCGCACTTTTCGACTTTTTCCAGCATCCTCCACCCATTAATCTAATGAAATTCGAACTCATCAAAAAAATTTCTTTTCTCTAAATGGGCTCTAAAATGTGTCATTTTTCGGTCCCGTCTGAAGCAAAACTATAAAAAATACTTCACATACGGCCTGAAAATTAAACGATTTTAAGGCAAGCAGACGCAATTTTCTCATCTTTCCCTGCATTATCTTACCTGCCGAAATTTTTCACGACCAAGGTGGGGGCTGGGGGCAGCCGCTCCCCTAAAAACGACCCTGTCTACATATAACATAGAGGAATATCGGGTACTCTTGCACACTATTTTTCTGAGGATTCTTCCGTTTGGAAGTTTTTTACGCCTTAATTAAGGTCTTTCCAACCGGGCCCGTATTCGGGATTTTATTTTGGGAGGGGGCGAAAATTTTTAGGTCAGATATCTGGAGAAAAAGGCATTTTAAGCGCATCTCTGGGAGCTATACGCACTGGTGAAAAGAAATTTAAAAAAATTGTTAAAAAAAACAATACAGAAAATGAATAATTCGACTATGTTCTACTTGCTTAGCTCAAATTTGAGCGGTTTTAGCAGAGCTAGAAGACAAAAGATATAGAGTAACATTAAACAAATCCGATGCGAAGCGCCGAAAAAAAACTTCCTGTTCTCTGTATGTCATAACTCAAATTTTGAGCTGTTATGAGTGGGCTAGATAACAAAAGGATACATGAACAACTAATTCGGCGCGAAGCGCCGGGAAAAAATGACCTGCTCTTTATGGCCAGGTCAAATTTGAGCGATTTTGAGCCGCTTAGAAGATAACACTATAAATAAACAAACAATAAATTTTGAGTTTACTGGCTCGAAAGTACGCTTCAATCTGTTCTCATGGTGTTTTAGACGCAGTTCGCAAGTCTTCCAGTTCCCCCTTTGGGGATTCTTAGGAAAAACAAAATTTTTATTTCAGCTCCCCCTGACTACGATCCTGCCTTCAACTAACGATCTACTCTTGTCCACTTTATCCGTGCTAATCTTCTGTCTTTGTTAAATTAATTACGTTTGTAGCGTGTTTAGCGTATTTTTCTTTTTCTTCGTTCAAGTCCGACAGTATACAGGAAAATTTTGTGATTGGTCAAATTTTATGGCGAGCCATATTCGATTTTGATTGGCCCAGAGCCAGCTTTTTCCCGAATCATTCGTATCTCGATATCGGAGACTGGCCAGGTTTTTGTAGCCCAAAAAGTGACAATTCGTTGTCGCTAGTCGATTTAGCAATAATCGATGGCTTTATCAACGCGTATTTTTGTTCGTCGAAAATCGTCGATAAGGACTGCGGGATTTTTTGTCAATTACTCGAAAAAATTCTGCTAAAAAAGCCGGTTACCAGTCAGCCAACGGATAATTTTTGGCGTCTGAAAACTATATCGAATTGCCTACAAAAATGTATACGATTCAAAAGTGACTTTACCACGAAACTTGGAGACCAATCGCTTGATTTTATTAGAAAGCAATCTTTACTTTTAGTCCATTCGTATTGGGATAACAAATTTGCCGGAGTCTCAGAGTTATCTGTCGAAATTTTCAGGGATTTTTTTCAAGCATTCTGCTTAAATTTGCCTGGTAATGAAGTAGATCGATTGGTTGTACGCTATTTAGACGATTTCCCATTTTTCGTTCGCGGAAAATATCGGATAATCGCCAAATTAATAGAATTCGCTGGCGTTACCGAGGTAACCGGATACTTTAATTTGACTTATTATCGGATATTTTTATAGTTTTGGTTTTCCGTTTTTATTTTCCGATTTTTTGTGATGAATTTTTACAAAATATTTCAGCTAATTTTGACCATAATCATATGTATATGCTTATGGAAAATGGTTTTGGTTAAAACTGCATGAAAATTTTCTTTAGAAAGATGCGCCTAAATAATTCGAGTACCTAATGGAAGCGTTCGTATTTCGTAATTAGCTTTACTGTTTGATAATTTGTTGGGTTTCTAGCTATTTTACGTAAGCACTTCACAGAATTTCATATCATGCCCCTTTTTCAATTTTTTATGTGCGTACATACTCGATTATTTATAGTACATGATGAAATTATTGTAAAATTGGAATTTATGCTAATCATACTGTTGTGTCATGAAGCCCGTTAACACTCGAAGCCCTTTTGGTTAATTATACAAAGTGATTTAAGCAAATTAATGGAATTTCATATCATGCCTCTTTGTCAATTTTTTTATGGACACACGCATGTAACGGCTCGAAATTTCGGGTGGGTGTCTCCGGCCATTTTTAGGGGGGGGTAAATAGCCTTCAATTTTTGGCCAAAAACAACCAAAAAACACCTAAAAACGGCCGAAAATTTCAATTTTTCCCAACATAGGGGTCAAAAACTTTCTGGCTTTGGGAGGTATGTGGGACGACCAACTTTTGGTTTTCCCCTTTTATACGTCTGTACACACGTACTCAATAATGTATAATACATAATGAAATTACTGTAAAAGTGAAATTTATGCTAATTATACTGATGTTTCACGAAGTCCGTTAATATTTTAAGCCTTTTTGATGAGTGATTAAAAACTATATGGACTTGCTGTAGAAAAAGTCATCAGGAAGCGTCCAAATCTTTATTGCTATTAAACTGCTAGCTCTTCAGTGTCTAGGCAGTAGGCTACTGATAAACCATATGCCTATCGCGAAACTTATTTATGTTTGCTATACTCTAGGATTATCTTAATCCGGAATTTTTGTCTAACCATGCTTTTTTGTTTGTCTCTGGCTTTTTGAGATTGTTTTAATCGAAGCCTGTCTTATTTTTAATTATACGCTTAATTCGGCTTTAACAAAAAATTTATAGTTTGGCTTTCTTCACTCTTTTTGGAAAAGCGACCATTCAGGAGCTGTCTTGTTGCATACATACATACAGGTTGGTGCATAATAAATGATACGATATGTTTTTATCATACATAACTATATCTATGTTAAATGTGGAGCGCAAAGTAATAAACGTTTTTAGAAGAAATAATATAGGGCAACAAAATCGCAAAGTTTCAGTGAGTTACTCCTTTTTTGCGTTTTTTGATTTACACTTCTGTAAGTATCACGTTTTTGGTGAGTTGCAAACGAAAAAAGGTGTTGAATAGCGGAAAAAGGGTACATAAACTTTCCCTTATAACTTTTGTCCTGTTGACGTTGAGTAATGCGCTTTGTTTAATTTGTTAAATAAAATCTTTGCGTTCGAGAGTGTTATTCTTGTGGCTTCGGATTTCTAGAATTAGCTTATTGCAACGAGTTTCTGTGAACCTCACTTTTTTGTATAATACAGACGCAGTTAAAGTGTAATGTGATGAAAAACCCACAAAACTGGACTAAAAAGAGCAATAAAATAGATAACTCGGAATCTAGAGACATTAAACAGCAGATTAAAGACTCTATTATGCTATTACCGTCAAAAAATTTCAGATTGACGGAGAGATTTACTAATTAATATCACCAGATTGCAACTTTCTTCGTTGTATGAAATTTACCGAAAAAGTTGTGTTTTTAAAATTGTAAACGAAAAGGCATTAGCAAACAAAACTCAATGAAACTTTGCAACATTATTGCCCTATATTTGTTGTTTCAAAAATGATTACATTTCTACGGTACGTGTCATACAACCGGAGTAATAAACAAAACATTTTGTACCCTTTTTGTGGTCAACCCAGTTTGTACATAAATATGTACGTGTATCTGTGCCATGTGCTTGGTATATAACTTCATGTAAATTAACATACTTTTTGTAGTTCTTGAATGTCGAACAGCGATTGTGCGAATATTTGACCTTACCATGCAGTTCTAATCATATAGGTCCCTTTGTTGGCACGGTATACAAAGCGGCTTTACGTTAGTAAGTCTATTATTATTATCAACTCAATTGTGTTCATCCTCTTTGGCTTGCTTAAATTGTGTATACTGGATAGGCCAAAAAAGCTGCACTCCGATTTACATCATAATTTGGGTTGAATATACATGGAATTTTGAAACGTGTTTCATTGGATATACGGAAATTTTATTGTTTAAAATACTCAAAAAATTTGGACAGCCATCGACTTTCCATGTGTTGCGGCAGCTTCTTTACACCATTTCTATATTGGTTAAAGCTCAGAGTTTCTGCATTGTATCGCTTAACTTAGTAGGCACTGCATCTACCCTTTTCAGACACTGTCATCAATCGAAAGAAATAGTGTCAGGGCTTGGCATTGATTCAATGGCTCTGGGATATGTATAAATATCCAGTTTACAATTGAATGTCAATCTGTATAATTCTGTATGTTGTTATCATCTTGTTTCAAAGATAGAACGGAATCGCTCCAGCGATCTACATTTTCATATTATTTTTATGCAGTAAGCTAACAAAGCACCAGATTTTCTTTATTGTTCGCTCTTCATATACATAACGCAAGTTCAAAATTTCAGGGCGGAGGGTGAAAATCAGAAATACAGGGATAGCTATGTTTTTGTAAAAAAGCGATTTCACAGTGAAAAATAATGGTATCGCTTCAAAATCATCATTTTTGAACGTTCCTGGCAAAGCTACATAGTCTAGGACAAAAATTTAAAAAAATTAAAATAAAATTTTCTAGCATCAGGTCAGGTGGACCACGTAAAATGAACTAGTCTCTGCGTTTATCATACGTAATGTGTAATTAGCGGATCCAGGAAAAAATTTTAGAGGGCGGTACGAATTCTAAAAATTTTACTTATGGTCTAATTATAGATACGTGCATAAGTCGACCATTTCATTAACCAGATAATTCGAATACCTGGGTATGCACGGGCAACACCTAAGATGACGAGAGAGTGCGATGGACGCTCTTCTTCGGCTTGGGGGAGTCATGTAATTGCATGTTCTTCATAAGACAATTAAAAAACATGCAAATTTATATTACCTTGTGTTTCCAAAATGTTTTTGAATCTAAAAAGGCGGCACTGCCCCTTCTTACGTCCATGTGCACTTTGAATTTTTCATTACCTTTCTACTTTAGCATATCAGAACATGCCTCTGCCGTAGACGAAATAGTTGTTGATCGATGGCTTCGTTTAACGTTCCGCCACTTATGTTCTACAAATGAGTGGGTCACACAAAATTACTTTTACTATCTTAATTAAGCAACTTATATTAAATTTAGCTGTAATTTTTGACGCATTCTTTATGTGTATTTTTGGGTAGAAATTGATGACTGATGACAGTCGAACATCCTTAAATGATGTTGTAAAACATACTCTAGGTGTTTTATGTAGCATAATTAATTCAAAAATTACATGTTTATACATGTAAATTATTCGAGGTTTTTATGTCAGAATCAACAATCCGTGAACTTTTTCTTTTTGATCTGTTTTCATTACGGTCAGTTCATTTAATTTAATCGGGTTCTGACACATAACGTAAATGCACTTATTTAAGAGAATTTTCAACCCTTTTTAAAATCATGTTGAAACAAGTAATTTTATCATGATATTAGATACTTTTAATTAAACAATTGAAGGATTCATGGCAATTTCAGTTACTTTCCCACCAGGATTTTGAGCGGGGATCAGCTCTCATTTTCAGAGGCACTTGGCCGATTCCTTAATTTTGCTCGAAAACAGCCCAAAGATCTGAAGAAGTCTTTTGAAAGTCGCTTGCAGCTGGGTCAAACACTTTCAATCTAGTCGTCTTTAAGGCTCTATATTCTTTAAATGCTTACATGCTTAAATGTTTATTGAATTTAAATTTAAAGTTACACTTTTAGGGGCAGTGTATTATTGTGACGTGAAATTTCCGCAAAGATTTATTAAAAACTCGTCAAAAATTTTAAGCCGAACCATAAATTGGGGTTTGAAAGGTTGTATAATGTCATAAATAATTCACTGCGGCAACTATATATATATATATATATATATATATATATATATATATATATATATATATATATATATATATATATATATATATATATATATATATATATATATATATATATATATATATATATATATATATATGTATGCACATTAGGTAATTTTTCAATGATGTACCTGCGATTCTACTCATTTTATTTTACTTTATTTTTTAGCCGCTATGGTTTTGTTGTTTCCTTCCCTACTTAATTCAACCGTATCAGACATGCACAGCGTGGGAATTCGGGGACGTGTCAAAAACATCGTGTTTAAGCGGTATATTTAAAATTTGTAAACAAAATTAAAAAAATTCGAATAAATTGAACAAAATATAGTCAAAAAATGAGTAAATAGCGTGGAACACCGAAAATTTGACACTTTTGAGCAAATAGATGGCTTAAATCCCTCAAAACAGCACATTTTATACCGAATTTTCTGGAAACTTATAAAATCGGGAATTGTGTTGGGGAGGGGGGGGCGAAAATCTCCAAACCCCCTACCCATACATATAAGAGGGAATGGAAGGATTCCCCACCCAAAGCCGGTCGTCCCCCATCCCCTTAGAAGCCAAAATTTTTTAGACCCCTCGATTTTTGGAAAAAAACCGAATCTTTTGGCCGTTTTTGCGTGTTTTGAGGTCATTCACCCCTTCCCCCAAAATTGGCCGGGGACCCCACCCGAAATATCGAGCTGTTAAATATGCCCTACCCTAGATATTTTTAAGCCATATTGGATTAAAAACGCTCTTCCTGCACAGGCAATTGCGCCGCAACACCAGCAAACAATTCTTGCCAGCAGCTGCCAAATATTTGTCCGCTTATTATGAAAAATTTCTGGTCAGCTTGGCTCGGCACTCTCGATGCAGCTGTAATAAAAAGAAGAGCTCGTCGAAAACGGATTTTCAATTAGATCATCTGCTGAGCATTGACAGCAGGAGTCTGACGTCGATCGATATGCTTAGCAATGGACAAAATTTATTAGTCGTTAATGAGTTCTCGCGTAAAAGAGATGATGACGAATCAGGTGATTGTGAGAGGCTCGAATGGACCTATGCGTCGATTTTACGACAGGCTACTTCGGTGAAAAATTTTGCATTCACTAAAGCGGTGAGATTTCGTACAGCTACGAATAAGCTGCGGCTTTTATTTTTATGCTTGCTTTTCACGGTGTACTATATTGAGCTTTTGATTAAAGGAGAATCACCCCCCATGTTGGGTTTTCACGTCGTGGTATACATACATAATGGCCCGTGTACAAGGTCTACTGTGGATCCCGAAACGTAAAATTTTAGTTTTTAGAAAAGTTAAATCAAAAATAAAATAATGGTTTCTGAAACGAATGTCTAGAAATCTAGTACAACTGGACAGCATATGGTCAAAAACAGCTATTTTGCGTGACTGGTTAGCATAATTGACACTTTTGAGCAGTGTTAATTTCACGCGAGCAAACAATTTTTATTTGTATATCTTGGCTAAGTACTTCATTGCAACAGTGCAAAGGGCATGATATTTTTTGTTTGCATAAAGACATTCGTTTGCACGATGGAAAATAAAAAATCGATGCTTTTCAGACAAAAAGTCGCTGAAACGCTTATAGTACATATATTTTTGAGGCTTATTAAAAATTGGAAATTGTGCGAATCAAACGGTCATCGTGGACGTTTAGAGATTAGCGTAGGTGCCCTGGTCGGTTTTTATAGAGTCAGGCGGTCTGTGGAATAAGGCAGGCCTTTTTGGGCTATAATGGTTTCAAATGCTCTTTTAAATGCTAAAATAGCGTTAATGCTATATTAATCTACAGTTTTTGCTCAACTTCATGCACTTTTACGAGAAAACTTTTCAACTCAATCGATTTTTGACGTTAATTTTTCCTTATTTTCCCTACAAAACTTTCTTTACCCTTCTGAGGGGAGGGGAAGTAGATCTCGTACCCATGCTTACTGCATGTTCTAGTGACTAGTGGACCGGTCTGGCAGCATACAGTTACAGGCACGTACATAGCTGACCTTATTAATTTGAAGGGAATAAAATTTTGAAGTCGGATATTTCAACAGCTATTTATAAATAAATAAAAATAATGGTGCTTTCAAGCGTTTCTCAGCGAGCTCTGCTTATTTAAGAAGAAAAAATTCGAAACTTTTTTGAAAAATTCAAGTTGATTTCAATCATATTCAATAAGTATTTATGTAGCATAAAATGACCAAACGAATGATTCTAAACATTGTATCCAAGCTCGACACAAAGAATTAATAATTCTGCATGGATCTTTAGAACATTTTAACATTATTCATAATGTTTACTCAAACTTGGACTGTTTGGAAGATAAAAAATATAGAAAACCAATAAATTTGGCGCAAAGCGCTCGAAAATTTTAGGTTTAATAGCCCTAAAGTGTACTAAAATCTATCCTGACGGTCTTTCGCACGCGTTTGAGAAAGATTCAATTTTTTCCTTTGGGGGACCATGCACATGATCTAGGGGATTTCACCCTCCTAGAAAAATTTTAAACCCCGCAGAAATTTTTTCACCCTCTCCCAGAATTGGCGATTATTTTAAAAGTTCCCGAAAATTTTCAAATAATTTATAGAAAAGATGTTTCTAAGCGTTTTTAGCTATCTATTTGCTCGAAAATGCCAAATTTTTCGGCACTTCGCGCCATTATACTCATGTTTTGACTGTATTCTGTTCAATTTAATTTTTTAAATGTTTCTATGTTCTAGAAAGATAGAGCATTGTCAGAAACGTTGAAAACCGATGTTTTTGACGCCTACCTACCATTTTTGGACCCAAAAAGGCACTTTATAATTTCACCCCCCAGTATTCCCATGCTGTGCATGTATATGGGGAACAGTTGTGAAAAATACACATATTTTCAAAATTTTAGGGGGACTAGCCCCTCTATCCCCCTCACAGCTACGTAGTTAGCCTATGAATTTTCTTTTCTTATAATCAGGATAGCGAGTTTTTGAGAAGAGCGCTGCGTGCTAGATGTGATGAAACAAGGTTGCAAGCATTCACTTGTCTTGCCGATCCTTTACATCATGATAGAGGTTTGTTTTGATCGTACATCATGTTTAGCTACAATAGTATATTAATTTCTACTCGTAGACGTAAGTTGGTTTTCATGACAATGAATATATTACGATTTTGGTTTTTGAATAAAAATGTCAAATACATCTCAAGTCCACCATCATTTCCTAGGTCTGGAAAAAGTCTGCTTTTTAAAGTCTTTCTAGGCGTTTTTTTGTAATTTTTAAGAAAAATCTGGTCGACTACCTCACCCATAATTCTGAGTCGTAACGAGAATGTATATGTAATATGTGCTATATGTAGCTTCTTATTGGTCTACAATAGAATCCCTCTTCCTGGCTCGCCTATAGCACACTCATATGGTAAAACTAAGCGTAAATTACATATATGTTTTTAAGTTAGCTTAGCTTAATAAAGTAGAATTTTGCCTTTATATTTAGCCATATTTTATCATGCTGATGTCTCGATAGATAAATATGTTTTAATTAAATGCAGTTGACCACATTCGTTTTCATACTTTCCTAAGGTCGAATGTTCAAGGGAATGAATTCCAAAATCTGTGACTAGTATAATTTAGAATCCGAGCCTTGTTTACAACTCAAAAATGAAAAATGATCAAAATTATCCTGAATTGCATGTTTTAATGTGGAAAATGCATTTTTAGTACTTATTATCGAATCCTGACTTGTTTCGTTCATTTTATCAGTAAAAAATATAATATAATTTCAACTTCGTTTCAGGTTTTTATTTTTAAACAAAGTAGAGACTTATTATCGGCGCAAAACGACGAAAAGATTTTTAATATTGTTGCTACTTTCGCCCCCAAAAATCATAAAGAAAATGTTTGATAGTTCAAAATCGTTCGACAGTGACTCGAGTCATGGAACATGAGTTAGGGATAATTCTCCCTTGCCCCCAATGGGAATGTGTGTTCGTTTTGATTCACTTTAGCAATTATTGATGTTAGATGCTATGAATATATGTTAATAAATCAGAAGGATGGTCCTGTTTTTAGCTAATGTTGCCAGGCGACGCCTCTCTCCTAAGCTTCTTATTTTTCAATTTAATATTACTGGCCAAACCATCCTTATTTATAAGATAATTTCATCGTTCAGCGTATCATATGTTCTTGACTTACGACGAATGTAAAGAATTTTTGCGGTCGAATTGTTTGGTAGCCGACCCTGCTTTTAGAAAAGCAGTTTTGAAAGCCTTCAACAAATGGCTTACATGTTATTTGCAGCGTGCCCATAAAACGAAGGCGCACGAGAACGCCAAACAAACTGCGATAGGTACATAAGGCTGTTCTAATCTATAATCTATTAATTTAAATACCCGTATGTATATTAATAATTAAAAATAATTAGTGCGTCAAAAACATCGTTTTCCGGCGCTTCTGATGATGCTCTTTCTTTCTAGAGCGTAAAAATTAAAAAATTTTGAAAAAATCGAAGTCGAAGAAATTGAATAAAATATAGTAAAAACATGAGTAGATTTGACACCTTTTAGCAAATAGAAAACCGAAAACGCTTACGATGGCACCTTTTTATGAATTTTCAGGAAATTTTTGGCAAGTTTTGAAAAATCGCAAATTCTGTGGGGAAGGGGGCAGTGATCGACTGGGCTAAAAAACCGGGCCCGGGCGTATTGTATATATAATCAGTGTATAGATCAATAAATAGTATATCTATTAAGTTTACTTAGATATAGTAAGACAAAAAGACAGGCAGAGCAGAATTTTAAATGGAATATTAGTTAAAGATACAAGATAAGTCATGATTACAAGATATTATCGTAAAGATAACACAATGCATTATTATGAAAGACTTTTCATTTATGTATATTTTCAGAATAAAATTAAACTTAGCTGTACGCCAAGTGATCGATCGATGCTAGCGATCCCGACTATTTCCACCATTAAGCAGCTCTAAGAATAAATAAAATTCTTACGCATTACTTTTTATTGAATTTATTAAATTCATTTATCTTAGGCATTATTTTTGACACAACAAGCAGCTTCGTTTTCCTTAGTGCATTATATTAGTTTTAAATAATCAAATCATTTCTCAGTCAAGTCATTTATTTTATTCCATGTGCATGTTTAAAAAGAATCTAGCAGTAATTTTAGTTATTCTAGCGTTCTTCGGCCAGGACCTTCCAAATTTTCAGGCGCTGTTTTGTTACATAAAATTTCATAAAAAAGGCATCGTACACTTTCGGCACACAGTAAATCAGCTGATTCTTGCTGCAATTAATAGTTTCAGCTTGAAATTGTACAGAATAATAGATCCACTGACGCCCGTGGTCAGCATAGTTCTGTAAGGAATTTGCAATATATAGGGCGAGAAAAATGAGAATATGACTAGCTACAAAATTGAATCATAGACGCCCTGAAATAATTTTATCTTGTAATTGTGTGTGACACAAATCTCAATGAATTGTAATAAATCTTATGTAAACCTCAGCTAATCTCTGCTACAGTTCCGGGACTGGATGGAAAGTTTCCCTGGTTATGACCTTTGCAGTTCCAGTACTTCACTATAGTATGTAATTCATGGTGAAATGATGCATGAAAACACAGAATTGCTAAAATGAAAAGCAAGTACATGTGAACTCGATGTAGGTATAGAACTAGAAGGATATGACCATGAGCAGGTGTGTACAGAAATACCCCAAACAGTCTGGACTATCACTTTTAATATATTTTTAGAGACGAATGTTGCTAACGTGATGGTACCATTTGAACATATTAACTTCTAAAAGTTTTAACACTTTTTTATTTATTAGGCTCGGGCCTGGGGCCTTTTTAACTGGGCCCAGGGCTGCCCTGACTGGCCGGGGTCGGGTACCCGGTCGATCGTTGGGGTTGCTTAAAACATTTCCGAGGGGAGGGTGAAAATTTCTTGGGGAACCCCCAACCCCCGCCAAGATCACATATGTGAGTTTGATTTTTGGGTGCAACGCACCAGACTGGTAAATTGTGTTTCTTTTTAAATTCGTGTCTTTTCCGACTAATGCAACTTGAATAATAAATAAAAACAAAATTTTCCGCCCTATTGAGCAAGAACGGCATACTTCGCTTCATACATGCACACGGTCAAAAGCTCTGGAGGCGGGACTGAACCGAGTTTCCTGGGGTGGGGTAAATCGAGTTTTTTGGGGCGGGGTGGGGGAAGGGGGGGTAAAAAAGTAATTTTTTCTTATGCAATGTCAAATGTTAACACTGAATTTGCTGTATTTGTTCTTCATGGGTACTTGACCTTGAATTTGAATGAAAACAAATAACAATAAGGACGATAAAGGACCTTTAACATCAAATATAAAGTTACGGAAGAAAAGTGCCTGAGCGACAGAATTTTCAAGTTTAATACTAGAAAAATAACTTTACGTAATTGAAATAATGCTATCATAAGTCGTTTCACGCTTTTTCATAGTTCGAACAATAAATTTCGATCCAAAATGGCCTGAGGAGAGTATGCTTTTCAAAGTCCTGGTAGGGGGATACCCCCGCTCATACCCCTGTCAGGGATGACAGCTGGCGCAATAGCTGATACTCTATTTCACGGCATATATGGAACAAAGGTTCTCAAACAAGAGAACCGGTCTTGGCGCAGTTGGAACACAGCTGTGCTGGGAGTCAGCACTGATAAAGGTTGGCTGGTTCAACACCAGCTGATACCGGTTTTGCCTTCAGTCAGCGTCAGTGATCGTACGGGGTCAGATTTTCACCCCCGATCGGGGTCGGGGTCGAGGATGAAAAACCCCGGTTTTCGGGGTCGGGTTCGGGGTCGGGGTTGAAGATTAGCAATTAACATTGCATGATTACATACCAATTTGGAAAGGATAAAAACGATACCTTCACTTGTTCGTAGAGCACACTAATAAAGCTGGTTATGTTCAACATTTTCATTTCCAAGTTCAAGCATGGTTTTAGCAATTTAGCATTACTTTCAATTTTAATCACTAATCGCTCTCGCTTTTTCGTATTCTTCCACAGTTTTTGCATAACGGTTTTCTATGGCGCACTGATTGTAGAGGAGCCAATAGCGCGAAGCGCCGAAAAATTTTCGATATTTTTACCGTTTTCATGTAGAATTTACGCCTTTTTATTGACAAACGGTTCGGAAATCATAAGTGGCGCAAAGCATCAAGAAATTCAGTCATATTTTACCGCCCTAAGACAATAATCGGCGGTGCTATGCGCAGGAAAATTTTGACGTTTTTACTCTTTAAACTCAATTTATACCGCTTAAATCATACAGAACAGATAAATTAATTGCGGCGCGAAGCGCCGAAAATTTTCAAAAATTCCTAATCCTTTTACCTTTTCTGTCCTACAAATCTCTTCCAACATGTAGAACGAGATTGTGCGGCTGGGAGTCTGGGGTGGCGCGCTCAAGCGCCATGCGAAGTCAGGCAGAACCCCGAAAATTTTGTAAAAAAGCACTCTAACTTTTAATTAGTAAAGTTTAAAATTTTCGCAAATTGGCAAAATCTCGGTTCTGAATTAAGTCCAAAAAACTTAAAATTGATGAACACGTACACTGCACAAAACTTCTGAGTTGAAATGCGTTTTTCGACCTCTGCTAAGTATGTAGCGCAGCAACGGTTCGCAACCAATAAGTCATTGAAAGATGTATCAATGAGAATTTTGAGAATGAGAATCAGTTTCATTCAATGAACTAATAGTGCATTAAATCACTAGAGTGCTGCGAAGTGCTGGATTATTTTAACAGATTCAAGCTTTTAAATTCATTGGATCTGCAGAACAATAAATAATAATGACTCGGCGCGAAGCGCTGAAAATTTGACGTTCCGTGCCTTTTTAAACTCAATGTTCTGGACACATTGCGCCAGAAAAATCAACATAATTTCTGAAAATTCTGAAAAATTCCGAGGACATGCTGCCTCCATCCCCCGGCTACGCCTGTGATTCCACAGTAATTTCGGCGCACTTCATAATGGAAAATATGCGAACATGTATGTACGTCTTAACGACATGGCGACCAGGCGTACTTTTATGAAATTTCGCGAGTGTCGAGTTAAACATATTAATTTTGCTGGTGAATGAATCGTCCTTGTTCCGAATTTATTTGCTATTTATACAATTCTTCTATGTACCAACAAATAAAATGCTATATTTCACCACCGAAAAAGGTTCAACCCCGACTCGAAAAATCATGCCCCCGGTCGGGGGTCGGGGTCGGGGTTTAGGCCGGGGTTTTCGGGGTCGTGGTAGGGGTCAGGGATCCTCGTACGATCACTGGTCAGCGTTCTGTATTACGTTATGTGGCACCCCTCCCAGTGTTCAGGTGTGCTTCGTCTTTACCTTCTGCTCTTTCTTTTCCTTCTGCTCTTTTCCATTTTTATTTCATTTATTTTTTCATATTCTCTTTATTTAAATTTTAGGTCTTTCCTTTTATCTTGTTTTTTGTTCTCTTTTATCTCTTCCTTTCTATTTTATTTTGTCGCACCGATGCGTTCCTATTGTTCGAGGAAAAGGCTATCATGCTGATTAAGTCATTAAGCGTGTATCATTATAACATAAATATTGCTCTTGTTATTTGATCGTCCATTTTATTGAAACTGATCCTGACATGAGTTGACGGCTCTCAAAAATTTTTCAAATAATGTGATGTTAGTTTGACGGACTATGTATTACAAGTATTTAGGTACATTTGTCTTTGCTAATTAATGACAAAACATTTTAGGATTTGAATATCGAATAAAACAAAGTTTTTCTTGCAGATCGTTGTGTTTCACACAGTGTTTAAATTCTGATATTTGATTATTCCGTATTAGTGTAAATATGACAATATTATCTTTGCTCATTTATCACGATTTTTTAATATCAATTCACATTTGCTGTTGTAGTCGCTCCTGATTCTTAGTCTTCTTAATCTGATGAATTCCATCTCGCTCTTCATGTCTTTGCCTAAATTTATTCCGATCGCATTGGTCATCTTAATTTTAATTTTATTATCAATTCATTAATATTTTGTTTTCACTTCAATTCAGATTTTATTATCGACTGCACACAAAATTGCTTTATGAATTTGTTCCCCTGTGCGAATTATCAACGCTTGAATTTGAACTTGGGTTTATTAGACAATATTTGGCGTATAGCCGAGGAATTCAGCAAGTTTTTAGACGCTTCAGTTATGTGACTAATAAGCCGAAGTACTAGCAATTTTCTAATTTCAGCTTTATTGGACGTCGTTGGCCCTAAATTTGAGCAGAATTGTCCGCGTTTAATTCGGTACATGCAAAATTCGTCAGGCGATGTAAGCTACGTAGCTTATTCATCCATACGTATGTTTATGCAGTAGCGTATTTAAGGGGAGGTTGCGAGGGCGGCCGCCCTCCCCTCCGTCCATTGATCTAAAATAGTTGACGAGATAAAGAATGGATATGTAATTGCAATGATTTCTGGCCGTCAGTGATCACACTTTTTCTCAAATTTTTCCGGCGCTTCGCATCGGTTAATACCTATTAATGACATTGATTTACCTTCTTGGCGACCTAGAAGCACACATGGGCATGGGGGTTGTACCCTCCAGAAGTTTAAACCCTCAGATTACTGTAGACCCCCAGAATTCTATTTTTAGTAACATTTTTGGCAATTTTACCCATCCTGGACCCTCCCCCAGAATTTTCTTGCTGCTCACGTATGCCTAGAAGCAATGTTTTGCTCGTGGACTATATTTAATACAATTTCTAGTGTAGAAACAATTGTTTTTAGCATAGATTTATTCTATTTTCATGCATTTACTTTTCAAAATTATCGACGTTCCGTGTCAAATGATGGAAATACAGCAAATCGAACAGTAAGTTAATCTTCTGAAATTCTCTTTTCGCCTAAATTTCTCAAAGTTTCCGGCGTTTTGCGCCGGATTTTCGCTAATTTCAAACAAAGTTAATGAGCTTCAGCACAAAATTGTCGAAAATTTCAAAAAAATTTTAAAAAATATTGCGTCAAAAGTGATTTTAAATAAAAGAAGACATTGTGAAAGCCGAAAAAACGCTATTTCGCACGTGAGCCAAATTTTCGGACCTGTTGTTTGACTGTTGTAGGAAAAGTTGGGGTAATACCCTCCTTAGGAAAATCCTAGATCCGCCACTGTGTATATGCACCTGTAGTTACGTACTAGATGCTGCACGGAAGATCATTCTTGTTTGTAAAATGGTACTTAGCATTACATGATCATGAGGGGTCAGGAGGGTTCTCACCCCCCACCCAACAATTCGCGATTTTCCAAAACAATTTAGAAACTTCGTAGAAAAGGTGCTGTTTTAAGCGGTTTTAGTTATCTGTTTGCCAAAAATATCAGAATTTTCGGCGCTTCGCGCCACATACTCATTTTGACTGACTTCTCTTCAATTTATTCTAACTTTTTTTAATTTTTTCAAATTTCGCCAATGTTTTCATGTTCTAGAAAGATAGAGCAACGTCAGAAACGCTGAAACGAGATGTTTTCAAGGCGTATCCGCCATTTTCTGGCCCAAGAAAAGAAACCTTAAAATTATACCCCCCGGGATTCCCATGCTGTGCATGTCATGGTACTTGTATTTTTAAATTGCACAAATTTTTTGTTCTGTGACTTACTCGTTTTTATAGTCCATATAAGCGAGCAGGTGGAAAATAGTTGTTGCATATTCTAAAGCTGCATTAGACGATCTCCTTTGATTTTTCAAATACTCTTATTTGCATTATTGACTGCAAATTAGGTCGAGAGAATGCTGTAGGCGCCTTTTGAATGCAGTTGACAAGAGGCAGCCAATAAATAATGAATACTGGTCTTGCTTGATAAAGATCGACGAAAATCTATCAGAATCACCAAAAGCCTTAGATTGTGAAAGCGGGGTTACAATTTGGACTATCATCTTTGATCGGTACGTACTAATTTACTCATGCGCTGACGATAATTTTATATTTTGCATTTACAATAAAGTACTCATGTACATATTAGAGTCAAACGATTCTTAACTTTAAGTTTTTCACATCAAGTTTAGTGACGTGTTACAGCGTTATAATAGATAAAATAGAAATATGCATGATTTCCAAGATTGTTTTTCTCAAGACTTTAAACTTTATTATGTTTTAATAATATACGAGTAAGCATATGTACTCTCACTCTTGCTTGGAATTCTTTTAGATACCTATATAAGCAATACGACCACTGTCTCATCAGCTGGAGTTGCCTTTTTGGTCATGCATATTTTAGCCTATTGAATTCTTCCATCACTGGCGTATTTCATTTAATTATTATACTCTTATTTTTATTCGCAAAGGCTTAGAACTATGTTACCTATGTTTGATTTTTTGTAATTATTTGTAAGTATTTAATAAATTATCTTGGCGATGTTTTAGCATTATCGACTGTAGTTTGTCTCATTTATTCATATCTTGGAATTCTGATACATTCAAAATTAGCCCCTTTTTACTTATATTTGCGAATAAATTTTTGATGTATGATTTATCGAAAGTCATAATAATTATTTAAATACCGGCTACAACCTACATGCACACGGTCGAAAGTTTTGGTAGAGGTAAACGAGTTTCCTTGGTGATAAGTTTATTTTGATTTTTTAGGTATTTTTGTCGTTCCTAACCCCCACTCCTCCGCTGCGCCCGTAAAAATGCTCTATATCGTTGTATTTTACTCTTTTCGAATATTCCTATTAAGTCTGCGTGAAAACAAATGAGAATAAGAAGACGATGAAGTGACTTGGACTATCGAATATGGACAGAATAATGGACAAAAAATGTCTGAATAAATGAACAGAATACTAGTCGAAAAATGCTCCAGATTATACTGCTTTGGATTATCGTTTGGCGCTCTTTCATAATTCCATCAATAGTTTCGGTCCGCAAATGGCCTGAGGAGGTTGATTCTCGAGAGTTGTGGTAGGGAAACCCCACACCCCCGCAGTGTGCATGTGTGATCGGCTGTATTCTTCAACTACAAACAAAATCGATCCTCATTTCATCTTTTCGTTCCATGAGACTTGAAAATCATATGTACAGATATTGCTTTGAACGAAAATTACCGTTAGTTACCGAAGTTGGATTAAGCTTTTCTGGTTCGAATGATTCTGTGGACAAATTTTGCCAATTTCTAGCCGCTTATTTTGCAAAAGTCAAGCAAAATTTATTATTAGCAGCCTCCGAAAGTCCGCTTCATGGTAAGCTGATCTTTACTTCATAGTCAATGACATCAATACTAAAAAGTATTAAATAATGTTGTTTTTATTGATGATATTGAATTTTTAATATTTGATATGTAAATTTAATATACAATAGTATTAAAGAATATTCCAAATGGTCGCAAACATATAGATGTAGACTTTTGAAAATACAGGCGCTTTTATTGACTCCTGCACTGAATGCATCCATTGCTTTGGTTGATAAAAAAATGAATCAAAAGTTTCGATTGAAAACCAAAATAGTTGGCTTGTTCGTTACAAGTTGAAACTCGAAAATATTAGGAATAATTTCAGGTAATATTTGGTTTATGGAAATTCTTAAATTTTGGGTCGATCGTTTTTTCGTCTTTACTAAATGTTGAAATGGGGCAGAAACTTTAAATTCCGGGAGCAGATGGAGGGATCTTTTTACATTATATCGTTTTACATTTATAGTTCTTGGCTCAACACTGTGGTGAAACCTATGTGCGTTAAAACGACGTTCTCATTTGTTTTAACATAGCAATGCAAAAAATACGCTTACCTCCTGTGTTATAACAGAGCAACTCTTGACTGAAGGACTGTTTTGTTAAGTATTCAGATATCGTGGCTTAAGCTTGTATGATGTGGATTCTCAATTCCCTTGCATGAAAAAATCGTTTCTTTTAGCTGAAAAAGCAGAAAAGATTTACTTGCAGGAGAGCGAAATTTTACTAAAATTATGTGTTTAGAACAGTGGTTTGTCAAAAAAGTACCAATTTTAGTGCTAAAAATTATATTTACTTCTTTTTAAGAAAAAATTACTTCCGGAATGGAAAGGCTTGCTTGTTTTTATATCGAAAGAAAAAATTATGGAATGGAAAGAAATTACTTGTTTATATCGAAACGATCGCAGTATTAGCTTATGTACCTAATTTTTTGCTTGGTTAAGTAATCCCCTTTATATGCCGCACGAACTTACTGGACATTTACTTAATATTTTACATATTTTATAAAGTATTAAAGACGCACGTATGCACAAATTTCATAACTCGATGCCGTCCTCAGTTTTTGAAATATTTCCTATAAAATCCACTTCTACTATTAAAGGATTTATCAGCGCATTCGCCACATATTTAAAAATTTTTAATCGTGCATCCTGCTGCCTTGCGAAATCGGATGCATGGAAAGTATTTAATCTGTGTCGCGACATATCCGACTATTTTTTCCGAATATTTGGGTCCGACGGAGAAGGTATATACGAATATAGTCATGAAAAAATGCAGGCTTCATATTAAAACTTATCTTTTAGTACCTATATATACTCGTATGTCCATTGAAGGCACTTAACTTTTGAAGTAGTCACCTCCTGTTGCGAGACTTGACTCTAATTTTAGGGTAAATAATTCTTACTCGACAAAATGAGAAAATTAGCCAAGTTTTCGCCTTTTTTAGCATATTTTTTACATATTTACTTATTGTATTACAGTATTTTTTGCATGTTTGACTCGATATCTGAAAAACAAAAATTGAGATGAAATAGTCCATCTTATATGTGTACACACCATAGGTGCTCAAGGTCAAAGGGGGACCAAAAATTGCTAGATAGCTATGTGCTTCGTAAAAACGGCTCTATAGTCCTTAGCTATACAGCCTTTTTGGACTAGAAATAGTTATTAATCCTTTTTAGAGTCGAGAAAATAGCTATGCATCCTTTCGAAACTTAGAAAAGACAACTAAATAGCATTTCTGAGCTAAAAAGGACTATATGGCTAGTTTTCTGAGCCCAAAAAAAGCTGTATAGCTAATTTTCTGAGCCCAAAAAAGGCTATGCAGCAATGGTTTTTTTGGTCAAAATCGCTGTATAGCTATCAGTTTTTTTAAAGCTCTGAGGGGTAATACCCCCCCTCACCCCACATGCTCTTGTATGGTACACACATAAAACATTTAATATTTGTAATCGTAAGCACGACGAGTAAGCTTGAACTGAGGCGTCCACTATTATGCACATGCATGTAAGAGGGGATAGGAGATCCACCACCTAAAGTTGGTCGTCCCCATCCCTAAAAGCCAGAAAATTTTAGACCACCCCTAATTGGAGAAAAATGAATTTTTCGGCCATTTCGGGTGTTTCTTGGCCGTTTTTGACCGAAAATTTGAGGTAATTAACTCCTCCTTAAAATGGCCGGGGACTCCCACCCAAAATTTCGAGCCCTTACATGTGTGAGTATGCACATATGTACATACGATCTTGTAGAAGTTTGACTCCGCTGCACGCTTCGCAAGAATGTTTTTAAACTCACCCTCGGCGCAAAAACTTTTATCTCCTTCCCTTCAAGAATATTTATTTACCAAAATAATCGTCGAAAATGTGCTTATACAAGTGTTTTAACGATCTTTGGGCTCAAAAGTGTCGGCTTTTCGGATTACAATTTTTTTAACTGTATCTTGTTTAGTTTACCAATTTTTTCCTCATTTTCTGAAAGTTTTTGTTTTTTGTGTTCTAGAAAGAAAGATCATCGTCAAAAACGCTCGAAAATGATGATTTTGTCACGAATTTACCGGTTTTGAGCCCAAAAAATACAATAACAAAATTTTTGATTTCCCCCACCTTCCGCTTAGAATTTCCATTCTGTGCATATTTGATAGTTCGGCATCTAATTTTTGATAAATAGCGATTTTCTTTTTTAAAGAACACAAGCTTATGCTTCCGTTGCTGTACTGTGAATCGCTCTCTTGTTTACTGTGATGATCTTACTGCATGTTAGGGATGCAGCGGATATCCGCACCCGCTATTACCCGCCTTTTCTTTGGTACCCATAAACGCATTCGCACCCGCTATTGCAAAATTTTATTTCCCGACCCGCACCCGCTAAATTCATTGCCATAAAACAGTGGTTGGCGGATTTGAAAGATATTTAACTATCTAATCAAAAGAAAAATAAATAAAAAGTATTTCAAATTAAAATCGGATTGAAAGAATGTATTTCAAGCTTTTATGTCTGTAAGGAGTAATTTTTTATTTAAAGACAATTTGTCGGATTAACCCGAATCGCTTTGCTACTCACAATGATGTGCACAGAATTATATTTCAATAAAGTGCCACTTCCAGAACCACTTCGGTTCTCTTCCGTTGGCATGTACTTCTTGACTAGAAAGCAGGATTAGGCATACATAATTTCTATTTTGAAATCATATTATTTGTGCGATCAGTTTAATCAACAAAAATAATAAGTGAAATTGACTATCAAGTTCATCATGACTTCGATAAAAGTTCCTGATAAAACTTGACTATAATTTTGAAATATTCTTGCAAAGAATAGATAATAGATTACTGAAGTACATACGGAGAAATATGGAAATCATTAACAATGAGTACAAAATGTGGGTGACAAATTTCACAAACGATTTGTCAAATAAGATTTAGGTTAGCGTCGGGACTAAAAATTGAAATCACTCTTTTCTTTGTGCCATATGTACAAGTAAAGAGCAGTCACGCAAATTAAATCGTGTGCTTGTATACTGCAAGCAGTGCAAAAACGAAAAGTGTAAATGAAAATTAGAAACATATATTGTTAAGCAAATGCACGATTCTAATTCTCAGTGCCCTTTAAAAAAATCTTCAAAATTCTAGGTGCTTCGAACTGATTGTTCTTCTCAAAATGGCAACATTTGATGATACGCGCTAACGGTCAATATTCGGAGGGATGTGCATTCTTAAAGCCTAAGTACCTATGATAAAATGGACTGGCCTTAATGCAAATATCTTAAATGACGCGCCATTTCAGCTACACGCGTGTGAATGGGGCTGTATAAAAAAGCACCGATTGTAGTCATTCTAATGCCTAGCTTAATCGTGCAACAATCTGAACGAAATTAGTTTTTCCAGAACCAGCCATGCCAAGAATAATAAGGCAAATCGGTTTTGATTCGTTTGAATCCATTGCATTATTCCAATCATTTATACTCATGTAGGCCTTCCCCGAGCTTAAACTTCCACCCACATTTCTCTAATAATAAGCAACGTCTACCTCAACTTACTTACCAATCATATTGACAAAGAATAAAATAAACACATTAATTTAAAAAAAGACAAATTAGAACAATTTATCAAGTTAAAAATTAATTAAAATGAGAAAATAATCAAAAACAAGCAAATTAAGAGAATGAAAAATAATGTAGTAAGTCGATTTGACTATTGTACCATTCAGAAGCAGCATATAACTCATCTTTCTATGTTAAGTGAAAAACCCGCCACCGGCACCCGCTATTTTTAAGAATTAATACCCCTACCCGTACCCGCAGCTGCTATTGCAAAATCTTGATACCCGCTCCCGCTATTCCGGAAAAAGTCAACCGCTGCTTCCCTACTACATACATATGTATACTGTTATCCATACATATGTACATATAGGCATTCGATATATAATATTTTTCGGTTGGGATGTATTAATATATTTAAAATTACATCAGATATTTTGAATGTTTTTGTAATTTTTTATGTTTTATTCTTTCTTAAATTGCTTGCACCATAATGAATTTAAATTTTTGTGAGGCGAATGCCCATCATTGGCTCAAATGGATCTTGGAATACAAGATTGCATAAACGAGCAATCTATCGAATTGACTGATACGAATTTTTCAAACGACGGCCAACTCCTCCTAGCATGTTGTTGGCTAAATGTACAAGAATGATGATGGATTCGTTCTTTATAAATTACAGCACACTCAATAATTGTAAAATTTAATTGAATTTAAAATTTAATATAAATAAAATGTACTTAACTTGTACTATTTGCTATTATTGGGCGGAAGAGCGTAGCTAGAGCGGATTAAAATCCGGAAATGGTCTAAGTCATACGTGTAACGGCTCGAAATTTTGGGCGGGGGTTTCTGGCCATTTTTAAAGGGAGGGGTAGATGACCTCCAATTTTTGGCCAAAAACGGCCAAAAATTCGATCTTTTTTATAAAAATGGGAGTCGAAAATTTTCTGGCTTCGGTGGGTGGTGGGAACAACCAATTTTGGGAGATACCCCCATCTAGCCTGTTACATGTATGGCCTAAACCGTTTTCAACCTAGGACTAAGTTTAAATTGGACTTTAAAATAGCTTCATCGAATAAAAGTGTTTTTGATCCTGTTTTATGTGGATAATTAAACGTTACGCGAATGCTGATTGATAATAAGAGTATAAGCTTCAATGTAGGCAAAACCTTCTTGAATTATTCTCATGTTATAGTAAGCTGACCACATTAACTAAATGTAATTGGTTGGATTTTTCCGAATCACATGGTCTTAAAAATTTTCCTGTAACGCCTTGACTTCTCCCTGAATCGTCTGATAAAACCTTATTTTTTAAAATTTTGGGTAAAGTAATAAATACCTCTCTGTCACCCCCTACATCGACATATGTTCTTTGCATGTTTTTTACATGTTTTTCTTATATAACTCTATTCACTGCACTGCGTTCTCGCTCGAACTCAATGCAATATAATTTGAGGTTCTTGCAATTCGGTATTTTTCTAGTTTGAAAAATTTATATTATTTGTTCTTAATTTTGTTCGTCTATATCGCAATCTTATTTGCATTATCTTATATCTTGCATTTAGCATCGCAAACTTGTTTGGATCAGGTATATACATATGTTGCATTTAACAATTAACATCCTGCAAAGGCAAGGACGTACGCAGGATTTTTTAAGGGGGAAGGGGCGACCCAAAATTGTTGACCCCATATTCGGGGATATGTTCGCCGGGGCACCAAGTAAAGTGCATTTTCTGACGTTTACGTACATACTCTATTCGTTAAGCGTATAAAATTCAAATTGAAAAAAAAATTTTATTTTCTCTGAATAAGCCCTGAAAAATGTCATTTTTTGGCCGCGCTTGGGCCTGAATTAGATAATGATTCTACGGCGTGAAACGCCGAAAATTTTGAGATTTTGTGATAGAAAGATGCCAATTTTCATGCATTTTCTTTCCTCACGAAAATTATTTTTGGGCTGAAGGGGTAGGGGCGGCCGACCCCCCCCCTCCTGCGTACGCCCATGTGCATATGTATATTATTGCAACTGACGCTTAGAATATTAATATTTATTTGGCTACTTGCCAGTTTCTTTTATATGTGTAAATTAGCAATAATTTTGGAATGCTGTCAAAGTTTTTAAATAACTTTGTAAATCGGCTAGATATGTGTTCAATTTAAATGTACAACGTATTCGATGGTTTTTTTCAAATAAGTCGCATTCTCACGTTTTCTAGGAATGCGCTTACTTATTGGCCGAATTATTTTCAAGCAAATTGGTGGCCGACGATGATTCAAAATTTGATTTATTTTCTACGATGGGAGACAATTTTTTCGAAATGATGACTCGCACCCGACATTGGGTAACTTCATGTGAATTTTGAGTCCAATTCATTTAGAATTATTCAAGAGAAACAAAAAATTGTTGGAAAAGTTAGTAAATTAGTTGCTCGGGAAAATTAGAATATCCATGTAAACGTTCTGCCCAGTGCGACCACGCGCCTCCACAAACGTTTCTCTCTTTGTATTCCTTCTAAATTTATTTGAAAAATTGCTTCCACTGTTTTTTCAGATATTCGGTCAATAAATAGACTATTTCCCAATTACATACTAATTAGGCTCAAAATGGTCCTTCGATAGTCGATCAGAATCCATTTATTTTAATTTAATGTTCGTACGCATGCACTCGACCATACATTTAACGGCTCGAAATTTGGGGGTCACAGTCATTTTTAAGGGGAGGGGGTAAATGACCTCCAATTTTTGGCCAAAAACGGCCTAAAAACAGCCAAGAAAATTCGATTTTTTCCGAAAATCGGGGAGGGGTGTCAAAATCTTTCTGGCTTTGGGGGGATGGGGGGACGTCCAACTTTGGATGGGGGATCCCCTCATCACCCCTCTTACATGTATGTACTCAACTCACTATAATTGCTGTATTTTTATTTCTGATTACATATAACGTCATATTTTTAGGTGTGCTCGAAAGCTGTTCTGACGCTTTTGGCAAGTTTTGTAAAGTTTGCAGTGAAAGCAGTTCGATTGATATTAAAAATATTCCCGAAAGAATTTTGGACAAGATATGGATTTTGGATTTTCATGTAGTATGCACCTTATTTTTAAAATAGCACCATTCAGTTCATAAGCGGAGTAATTGACAGGCAAAAAGCAGGCGAAAAACGTGTTTTTTTCATTCTAGAGTTTAAACTTTACTCCATTAGAAAATAACTCTGTTTAGAGTTTGAAGAAACGCGTCCAAGTGCGATGCGTAAGCCTTGAGACAAACTTTATTTTTTATAATACTTCGCACTTTCTGATTCATATCCGGCGCGGTTGACAAACTGAAAGAATGTGAAAAGGTTTTTTTGCACTCACCTTCAGAGTGTAAACATCAAACCGCCAGCACTAACTCCATATTGATTTTAAACGAACGCGGTCAACTTCGTCGTGTAGCCCTTGAACTCTAGTACATTTCCACAAATAGATTTTTTGGAGACGCGAAAGGTTTGGCAGACATTAACAAGTCGGAAACTCGATCAAAATATGTCTTTTCACCCCCAGATTTTCGTTTTCTTTACACTCCTACTCGTGGACTAATGCAAAATTCAAAAAAACAAAATGTATATTTAGAGAATTCAGTCGTCTACAATTCAATCATACTAAATTCTATGAGGCATCCATGCTGAGTTGTGTACAAGCTGGCCAAGGAAAGTGTCACAAGTTTGTATATGTAGATCGTTACGCCAAAATTTTGCACCTCCTTTACACAGCCGGTATTGAGTGTGAACAAAACAAAAAAAGGTGCATAATCTCTTTTTATTATCTATCAATTAACGAAAACTGCACCTCCCAGATGTGTCCCGGTATAGCTGTAGGGGGCATACATGTAACGGCTCGAAATTTGGGGGGTCTCGGCCATTTTTAAGGGGGTGAATGACTTCCAATTTTTGACCAAAAAACGCCTAAAAACGGCCAAAAAATCCAATTTTTTTAAAAATCGGGGGGAGGGGTCAAATCAAAGATTTTCTGGCTTTGGGGTGATGGAGGACATCCGACTTTGGATGAGGGTGATCCCCCATCCCCCGTTACATGTATGGTAGGGGGATAGACATATGTTGGGGTACCTAAGTATAATAGTAGGTACGCGCTACCTGTGATTATTACTGTGAAATTTAGTCCATGTTCAGTTTTGCTTGTCAACCATTACCAAAGGACATCATTATATGTGCTCCTTTGTGTACACTTGTAGAGTGTTTCGAAGTGATCTGCTCCTTAGGAAACATACTTCTAGACTAGATACAACAAATTATATACATCATCTTGTAGAGAATTAAATTTTGCGTTCAGCAATGTCTTTCTAACATTTCTGCTTGAAACGTGCCGTAAACTTTAGGAAAGTTTTTAAAATAAATTTGAATTTTGACTTTCTCTTTCCTTGATTTTGCGTATTTTCGATTATTGCCCGCCAAAATGATTTTGCAATCAGAAAACTAGAAATTTCTTGAAACTAAGACTCTTAAATTCTGGGACAACGATTATGGCCTGGTAACAGTCATGAATTGAACACCAGGCAAGGAATCTGGGTCAAATTTTGAAGGGTAGAATTGAGACACTCATGACAAGGATTTCAGTCTAGGACATTTCCAAATAAAACCTTGCACAAAAAATCAATAGGTATCGACTTGTCTGAATTATAATTAGTTGAAGATTTGTTTCAAAAGTTGTTGTGTTCCGTGCTCGAATAATTAGGTCATGTCATGATGCCGATTATAAAGAAAATAATTATTAAATTTACAGCATTATTGAATTTTGTAATTTGTATCGCTTTTGCGCAGTAAAACAATAAGGATGAATCTTGTTCAGTGTAACTTACACCATAAAAGGTAGAATTAAATTCTCTACAAGATGGTATATTTCTTTGTATCTAATCTAGAAGTGTGTTTTCCAAGGGAGCAGATCATTTCGAAACACCCTGTATATAACATCTAGATCATAGATGCACACGGTCAGGTTGCTCAGGGAGGAAAAAAATCGAGATTTCAGGGTCATGGAGGGGTAAAATCTGGGATTTTTGCTGCAATAAATTGCGTTTTTGGCTACTTTTACGTCAAAACTGCTTGAAAATACACCTTTTATGGTTCAAACTGCTCGACAGTACTCAGCTTTTGGACCCTTTCGTTGGGGGCAATACCCCACTCTAACCCCTCCCTATGTGCATGTATGATCTAGGTATGTTCTAAAACGCCAGTATTAAAATGTATGTGTATATAATTAATGTAACGGCTCTAAAGTTTACTTAGGGAGTTACCCGGTTATTTTAAGGGGGATCTACCTTTAATTTTTGGCAAATTTCGAAAAATCCCTAAAAATTACCAACCTAAAAAGGCAAGTTTTCGTCAAGAATCTGGGAGGTCAAAAATTTCCTGATTTTGGGGGATGGGGGAGATTAACTTCGGGTGAGGGATTCTCCACATTCCCCTCCCCTGTTACATTTATAGTATTTGTGTATGTGCCTGTAAAATGTGAAATGAAAGAAAGGAAAAAATGCCGTGAAATGTTCTTTAAAACATGTAGTATTTGCACATATTTAAAAGAGCCTTTCACAGCATGTATATGTATTAACATGCTCCTTAATCTGTTTAATGATCAGATTTTAGTTTCTTCTGCACAGGCTTTACACACAGCATGTTTTATAGATTTTTCGGCACGTCGAACGACCTCAATCAGTTTCTATAACTCGAAGAGCAGTAGGATTCCCTATGATGATTCATTGCATTGCTGCCAATACTTCTCAGGACAAATTAGTAAGTTTAATTTTATTCGCGTTTTAAGCACATCAGTCTTCTGTACACGTAATTCTTATGTACCAGGAGATGGAATTATGAAAATTTATGTAGTAAAGTATCATAAAACTGCAATATTATACACAGTGGCGGCTCCAGGATTTTCTGACAGGTTGGCGGGACCCAAAATTTTCCTAAAAGTGTCAAGCATTGCCCAAAAATTCGTATATTATGCTTGAAGTACCGGTTTTTTCGGCCTTTTGATAGGCAGAATTATTTATGATGCAAAAAAGGAAAAAATGCTTGCGATTTTCCGAAGTCTTCTTCAAAAAACTCGTAAACTTAATGCAGAAATCGACTAAAATCGCTGAAAACACTCTAGAAATCATTGTAAGAGCTACGAAATCTTTGTTTCGTGCACAAACTACTCTTCTAACGGAAGTTTAATTTTTTAGAGCGCCAGGAGAGTCAGTAAATGTCATTAATGAGTTTTACCTTGGCGCGAAGCGCCAGAAAAAGTTTGAAAAATCATGATAAAAATGGCTAAAATCATTATCACCATTAAATAATTTAAGACTTGCTAAGCCTGCATGTACGATGTTTTTTGTGTATATGAAAGTTTTCTTTTTTTGCTTTTTCAATTGTTTTTAAGATTTTGCTTTTTCATTTCTCTTATCAAAGGTAAGTTTTTTTCGTGATTTCAAAATTAAAATTGAGTTCACGCAAATGCCCTCGACTTTCTGATTATTGTGCTAATATTTGTGAATTTTACGATCTAACCTGATGACATAACGGCTGAAATTTTGTTATTTTTGATTTTCAAATTCATCTCAAGCTAATTTATTTTATGTTTCTTGAATTTTTCCTAAATTGTTTTCAATTCTTTTCCCCATTTGGAGGAAGTTCCTCACAACATCTTCAGATGGATTTTTGAAGTACATAATTAAGTTCAAGTCCGGAAATTTGAGTCAATTATTTGGCCGATCACAAGAAAAATTTTAGCGAAAATTTCAGGCTTTAAAATTATCTCACGTTCCAGTTTAAAAGATTAAAATGCCAGTTACGTTCATGATTATAAAAACAAAAGATACTTAAAAAACGCGCTGCTTAATTAGAGACAAAAAATGGATGATCCCTGATCAGATATGCACAGTATGGGAATTCTGGGGGTGTAATTTTAAAGTGCCTTTTTGGCTCAAAAATGCTGGGTACGCGTCAAAAACATCGTTTTTTGGCGTTTCTGACGATGCCCTATCTTTCTAGAGTATAAAACAAAAAATTCCGAGAAAAATCAAAAAAGTATAATAAATTGAACAAAATGTAGTCAAAACATGAGTACTCTGGCGTTAAAAGCCGAAAATTTGACAATTTTGAGTAAATAAATAGCTAAAAACGCTTAGAAAGCACTTTTTTACGAATTTTCATTCAGAAAATTCTTTGAAACTTTCTAAAAATCACGAATTGTAAGGGATGAAGAAATTTTTGTTCGGACCCCCGCTAAGATCATGTATGGCCCTGACTCTTCAAAATATCCATTATAAAATAGCTCGAAATTTAGGGTGGGGGTAAGTGACCTCCAATTTTTGGCCAAAAATGACCAAAAACACTTAAAAGCGGCCGAAAATTCAATTTTTTTTAAATAGAGGTGAGTCGAAAATTTTTCTGGCTTGGGAGTATAGGGGACAACCAACTTTGATTGGGGATCCCCACCCTTTGTTGCATGTAATGACGTATCCGTCGGATCAGATTCGGTCATGTTTAGAGAAAATGGATGTCTCAGTGGTCAATTTAAGTGCTATGGCGCACTATGGTCATGTTTGTTTAAGTGCTAGTCTGTCTACCTGTTTAGTTATTTTATATCAGTTCTTGTACTAAATAATTTGAGTTTTCCTTTATCATTGTATTTATTCAATTGTTTTTAACCACGATTGTCTCTTAGTTGGATTATTTTTATTCTGAAGGAAATCGTATTGAAGAAAATTTTTGACTCCTTGTTGTCCATTGCCGATCGTTCTCTGAACTATGCCAATGTCGATGACTTGTCAGACTTGGCTTTGGTTCGCGCTATGCATTGCTTAAGGCATGTCGTTCGATGTAGCCAGTTAGGTGCGTTAATCACTTTCCATATGTGCTTAATTGCAATTCGAAGACATTAGTTGTTGCTGAGCTACGCTAATTAATTACCAGTCTAGTGCACAGTTTTTGTTCCATTTCAAATCCTTTTGCAAAATAGTTGTGATTTTGTTCGTTTTTGGCTTCAATTTTGTCTTATTTTCTCTGAAGACTTTCCTTTTAGTCCTGGTGTGCGTACATATCATACATGCACATAGGGAGGGGTGAGAGAGGTATTATTACCCCCTCCCCGCTAAATGGTCCAAAAGTTAGCTATTGTCAAGCAGCTTGAGCCAAAAATAGTATATTTTAAAGCGATTTCGACGTAAAAATAACCAAAAGTGCAATTTACTGCAGAAGACATTCTGACTTTTACTCCTCCCTGGCATGAAAGTCTCAATTTTTTCCCATCTGGACAACCTGACCTTGTGCATCTATATGCTACAAACATATGTAGTTGCCCAAACTTACATGTGAGCTGTAGTGTTCATCTTGTATCTCTTTAATTAGCGGTGATTTTGCCAGAAGCAAAAGCGAACGAAATGCGGAAAGTATCACGACTTGATCATAATATATTGCTGAGCAATTAAGCTAGGTACTGGAAGACGATAGAAATATGTATGTTCAGCATGCATGTAACGGCTCGTAATTTGGGGGGACGGCCGGAAAAATTCAATTTTGTCCAAAAATCGGAGGGTGTCAAAAATTTTCTGGCTTTGGGGGGATGGGGAACGACCGACTTTGGATGGGGAATCCGCCCCACGCCCCCTGTCACAGGTATGTCAGGCACGTAGCTGACCTTCTGAATTAGGGGGGACTAAAATTTTGAAGTCGAATATTTCATCAACGGTATTTATACGGCATGTGCCCAAATGTGTCCGCGTAATTACGAAGGCACGTTAAGTGAGAACTTTGTTGATCCGTTAACCTGTGTACACACCCAGCGCATTGAATCTCATTGGGGTAGCGTTAAAACTGAAATCCTTAGAAGAATGCGTATCACATCACAGACTTTGCTACCCTTTCACCTGGCTGAATAACAGACGTGGGCAAGGTAGGGATGGCTAGAGGGGGTTGAAATTCAAAAACAGTCACATAGTAATAGTTCATGATGACATGCGTTTTTACTAGATAATACTATTGATATTGTTATCTAATTAAGCATATGAAATGTTGTTCCTAATGTCTGAAATGTATTTTTCGAAAAATTGCCTATTTAAGACATTGGTATTAAGTGGATAATTCACCATCATATGGCAAACATTTGACAAAAATTGTGAGACAATCAAAAAATTAATACTTTTGCTGTATACTGACCAGGTTGACTCAACATTTGGTTAACAGAGCTGTATTTTTCAATATAGAATCAAAATTTTCCTGCGAGTAACTTAACTTTGTTTCACCAAAATCGCCTGACAGTACCTGGCTTTTCAAAATCTTAAGGACGAATAATACTCCCCTCTCACCCCTCCCTATGCCCCTGTGTACTGAATACACTAATTCTCCGTTTTGCATGTTTTACGTAGGATATATGTAGCTAGGCAATTCCCATTGCCTTGAATAGGCTTGCTGTTTTGTATTTTTTCCTGCATGTTTAGTGACTTTATATGTATTTTTCTTTCATAAATGGAATACCATTTGGGGCTCGCGTTCACCTAATTCTTACAATAAGCCCTCTCATGTAGCGTTAAGTAAACATAAGAGTATGTGGACACATGCCGAACCAATACCCTCATCAACTACTTGTAGATAGACTAAAATAATGACGTTTTTGAGTGTTTCTCAGCGAGCATAAATTTTGAAAAAATTAAAAAATTATTTCGATCTCACTAGTCTTTAAAGATTGTGTCGTATAAAATGGCCACACAAATATTTCTCAGCATTAAATGTAAGCACGTTCGTGAAATTGTTTAACTTGCTTTTTACTCAATTCAGGCAGATTGCAAAGAAAAGCAATATGGTAAATAAATAATTCTGCGTTAAGCGTTAGTAAATTTTGACATATTTTATCATTTTATGCACAAACTTGGGCTGTTTGGAAGACAAAAGTTATGCAATAAACAATAAATTGGGCGCGAAGAGCTGAAAATCTTGAGCTTATTAGCTTAAAAGTATGCTAAAATCCATTCTTACGATTTTTCAAATAGGTAAGCTTAAACAATTTTCAATTTTCCTTTTGGGGATCCTTGTCTCGTATTTCCAAAAATTTTTAGGGAAGCAGTCCCCCTATCCCCTCGTGCCTGTGTACGTTGATAGCTGAGCTAAGCTAATCGAAATTCACTTAACAGAGTAGTAGTCAACCGAACAAAACAAAACAATCATTACTGACTAAGGAAAAACCAAACCAAAAAAGCAGACTAACGAGGAAAGCAAAACAGCCGAAGTTCGAGGCTGTATGTACCAACGCGAGGCTGTCTTCCGTACATTTATGCAGTCTGATGCCAGCCTCTAAATTTCCTTCGTATATTTCTAGCAGCTATTTTTTGGTTTTTCAACATTTTTTTCCGTCACTTTACATTGTAGTTCATTACCTTCAAACACACTCCATTTTGGCACACAACTTCTGACCTCATTTTTTGGACTTATTTGTTGTGGCTACTCAATGGTTAGATATCTCATCATTATTTTTGATTTAATGTTCCTTCATTATCTCTAATTTTGAAAAAAAGCGCAGCTTTGAGTTTTTCACTTTAAAGAAGCGCCTGGTAAATGGTAAAGTACATAGGTACGATGAGTGAGGTTTTTCAAAAATGCAAAGTCGTTTCAAAAAAAATTGCTTCGGAAATCGTTTTTACGCTTATTTAAGCTCAGTCAATTCTTTTATCCACTCACCATTTCGAAGCGTTTTTCACTGATGCATGTACGCTCTAACTTTTCTATCGCAATAGATTAGCTAATTGTCTGCCGACCAAAATTCATGCAAAAGCTGGTTACTCCAAGTCCAGTAAAGTCACTTTTAGGATGGTTTTTAAAGATCGATTCTTGAGTGATTTTTTAACGATATGTTTCTCAACTTATTTATTTTTTTATCCTAAACTCTTTTTCCATTTTGAAGGATTGGATGTTCTACAGTATTTGTATCCATGCTTTAAAATAGTACTGCGTCACATATGTTCGCCCATGTGGCCGGTTCGCAATGCGTCGGTTTTATTGCTGTCGGCGTTATTTTGGCGCCTATTTGGGCGATTAGGGGTGCAGATGGCTGGCGCTGATTATGATAGCCTGATAGACGGATCTGTTGCTGCTTCAGTAGATGACAATGCGTGGACCTTGAGCGAATTTCGGGCGTCTTTCGATGATTTTTGGCAACTGTGTAGTAGCGTCGTTACAAAGCGCGCCCAATTCATCCGGAGAAACGATTTGGTTGAAGATACTACGGATTTGAGTACTTTTTGTTAAAATATGATTAGACTGCGTACATATTCTAGTGGGACGTGTCTTGTGGGCCGTTATTTTCAGAATTTTCAGCTCAGAAGCTATAAAGGTCCTTTACGTTTTACAACATTTTTTGTCAGGTCAAATTTTTTGCATTCTGTCTGCAGAAATATAAAAAATTAAGCTCAAAAAATAAAAACGTCAAAAACACTCGCTAGTTATAATTTCCTCATCGATTTTCTTGAGAACATTGCAAAACCAGTCTTGAAAGGATGCCAATGTTGTAACTTTCCGGCGCTTCGCGCCTGGTTTAATTACTGTATTTATTACATTTTATATTCAGAAAATTGCAAGTTTGAGCTCAAAAAATTGTCAAAATTTTGTGGTGATTCGCTTCGAATATAATTTTTATCACTTATGTTTATTCAGAAACACTGTTTTTTGTACAAGGTCCTTTTGTACATGTACAAAGAAGGTCCCCGAAAGTCTTTGTACATTTTGTACACACAAATTTTGGGTACTAAAATATGGTACAGTAGCGATTTTAGTGTTGTAAAAACAGTTGTTCGACCTTTGCTAGTGTATTTTAGCTAATTTCAGGGCTTCTGAGAGCAAAAGTTACTAATAATCGTCTCAAAACGGCGCGGAGCGCCGAAAAGTTTGAGATTTTTTTTGAATTGCAAATTCTGCCATTATAAAAATATATAGAATACACAATTACTCATTTTGGCGCGAAGCGCCCGAAAATTTTGCGAATTTTAAACCTTTTTCGAAATTTTTTGCAATTTTTATCTTCCCAAAATCTTTGTACATGTATAAAGTCGGTCCCGAAAAGTCTTTGTACATCGAGAAAAATCTTTGCCGAATACAAAGAAACTTTGTTCAGTAAGCGTAAAAATAGAGCTTAAACGAATGCTAATTTCGAAAAAAATTGCGACATTTCGCATCAGATGTAATTACTTCGTTCTTTGTATTCTGGAAGTTGCAAAATTTTAGCTGAGAGGATGAAAGTGTCGAAGGTTTTTGGCGCTTCGCGCCTGATATAATTTGTATATTGCCTATCGTCAGAAATCTAAAAAATTGAGCTTAAATGGATACAAACGTCACGTTTCCTACGCTTCACGCTGGATTTTCATAATACGAGTATGTATGTACAATTGTGCATCATTTGTCCTCAAAAGGCAGCAAAATTGAATTTACGAGTAACAAACAACGCTAAAACTTTCACCAAATAAGGGACTCAAACTGCAAAACCCGTTAAAATTGTAAGTCGCTTTATCGTGTATAAACTAAAGTCGCTTAAAAGCACATTTTCTGAATTTTGGCCATCCCCTGTGAAACTAAATCCTGGTTACTTACATTTAACATTGCATGATTGATAAGTTTCAGCTTACTTGTTTTATCGTGATTGAGCCTTATTACAAAGCGCAGCCACTTGTTCTCATTACTCTGTGAGAAGATAGATTCTTTTTCCTTTTAAAATTTGATTTTCCGTTATTTTTTGACCAAAATTTCCGGCTGTTGCGGATTTTAGAGACTTCAAAATCACACTGCTTGCATGTTTTGTCTTGATTTTCCGAAAAGTAATAAGTTGTTTTGCGGACAAATATTTCACTTTGGAAAAAAAAGTAAATTTGAGTCACCACTTCATACATACCTTCCTTTCTCTTCGTCTAATTTTTAATATGTATTCTACGTGATTTGAATTTCGATTTTGAATTAATTTTTTGCGAAATAAAGTATGTATGTACGAAAATGGTTGTGTGTAAAGGATGCTACTATAAGTAGTATAGAATAATGATACATATACTGATATTGCAGAACTGTTCAACAACCTTAAAGTTGAAGAATGGAAAGGTCAGAAAGAGAAAGATAACGATTTCATCCTGTTTGCCGTTTTTAGCATATTGAAAAATATTCGACTTACGAAGTTTGATGAAGATTACATACGCTGGAAAAACATGGACGAGTAAGCTGATAAGAATTTAATAAATTTTTTTATTACTTGCTTTTTTGGTAGCAGGAAGACTTGCTTGACAAATACATACATACACGCATTATATGTGTGCATCTTACATAGCGTATGCATGATCAGCTTAAATTTTCGGTATATGTGGACCGCTTTTTTCTCAGTTCTTGCTTTTAACGTCCTTTACAACTTTCATTTGCTTTAATAGATCAGATACATATAGTTGTGTATATGATTGAATTCCACTCTGAAAACGAGAATAACTAAAATTTGGATCAAACGTGAGAAATACTAGAAGTATGTATATAAGGGCTTAGAGCGCCTGAGCATGAAAAGCATTTCTGTCATTTTTTTGTAAACTTAGCTGTTATATATTCAAGGCCAACGATACTCAACAATTTCACATAACGTCGCGTTAGGTCTCAATTTTATGAAATTTTGTTCCTCTAGGTAGCTTTCCTGTTTTCTGCGAAGTTTTATGCTTAAAAGTAGTATTTTCTGTAAGCTTACGTGTGTGAAAGCATGTTGCTATTGCTGCTTGCTGTTATTGTTTTTAATTGATTGATTCACTTATTTTTACTAAATAATTAAATTAAATCAATTGTTATTTAATTAATATTATTAATATTAAAATTAATATTTATCAATGATTAATATTTAAAAAAAGCAATTTTTCTATTGCAGCTGCGTCTTAGAAGAATTTCGGCAAAACATGCTCTGCTTAACCCTTCATTTGTCGGATTATCGCCTTAGACGCATATGCGCCCAGATTTTGTCCAATTTTACGCCCGATGATTCGCAACGCGTTCTTTTAGCCCGATCGTTAGTCGCTGTTTGTAAAAAAGAGTTAAGCAGTTTTGGACCTGAGAAAAATGTCGACAGCATACCAAACTCATATTCATCCAATTATTTTAATTGTCCGGCCAGTGCCGAAAAATATAGCGATTTGCTAGCATACTGTCAGTTCAACCATTCGTCTTCCATGAATAAAATCGATGGTTCTTTGCGATTAGCCGAATTTTTAAGCGCCAATTCATCTAAAGGGCTTTCGATCGATGATTCCTCGTTTTTACTTTGTCAATATGTAAATGACTTTGATAGCTATTTTGGAAATTTTCACGATTCACTCAGCGAAACCCAGGTGCGCGATTTTGTTTTTTTCAAGTCTTAGCATATAATGTTGCCAGTTTGAACGCACATGTGCAGAATGTTCCAGATAATAAATGGCTAATGATTGCCCTTCAGCCTATTTTTTTGTTGTGCAATACCTATTCTGCACTTTTGTTTAAGCTTCTCAATGTGTGACCTTTACTTCATTTTAATTCATTTCTATTGGTACATGTTTAAAGAAAAACAGCTATAGTCATCTTGAAAAATATCAGTGACTACTGAATTGTAGTCTGAGATTGTTGACTTTACATGTCTGTCCTGTATGGCGGTATTTACCATGCATGTAAGTTAACTTTTGTTTCCATGATGGTCGGGGCTTTTTTGGCACTAAGTTAAGATTTATAAGCAAGAGTTCTGGTAAAAGCGATCACGCGTTGTATCAATTTTAGAAATGAAAGGTTTTTACACTTAAATCTAATGTGCATGAATTGGCTACAAAAATGGCTTAGAAGTTGGATACAAATTTGCCACTCTGCAGTACTTTCCGTTCGATTTAAAAGAATTTTTCAAAATTTTTATTTTTATTTTTGTTCTGGAAAGAACGAGTATTATCCGAAACGTCAAAAAAATTTTTTGACGTGTACCCATCGTTTTGTAAGCCCAAAAAAGGCACTTTTAAAATTTTTTGGGTCTAACCCTCTTCCTCCGAATTCCTATGCCGTACGTGTATGATCCTGATGTATATTTTAAAACAATTTCGTAGTCATTTAAAACTTTTTTCAAAAGCTCTAAATTAAATGAAAGACGGCTATAGTAGTAGGTACTTCCAGAGTGTGACACGTGCACGTCTTAATTCTGACATTTTGCATATTACTTTGGTCCAGGTCAAAATCCTGCATGCATATATGTACATAGGCGGTAGAGAAAGGGTATTACCCTCTTGAAGAGTCGGACAAGGACTGTCAGACGATTTTGAGCTGATTGAACCTTTTCTGTATCACATTTTTGAGCGCAAATGCAGTGATATCAAAAATTTTTCGGCGCTTCGCGCCGCATTAGTAAGTTCTTGTCTTGTTTACCTGAAAACCGCCCCAAATTGTGTCAAAATAGTCTAAAAATGAAATTTTCCTGCCGGATTGATGAATCTTTAATTTTTTCCAGTCCTCTACTATGTAAGACGACCAACTGATTCTATTTCATCATGTCATCAGACACATTGCTGGAACTTTTCCAAAAGTATTGTAATGCAGTCGGAATGGACTAAGAATGCTGAAAACATGGTCATATGTTCACAGGCCCGTATCCAGTATTCGGCCAAGAGGGGGGCGGACCTAACATAAATTAGTCCATATCTCAGAAAATTCGTCGGAATAGCTCGCAAAAACCGCGTTTTTCGACATGCTCTATCCATTACTATCATAACATTCAAACTTTTTTTGAAAAAAGTTTTCCTTACTCAAAAGGCTATAAAAAATGTCATCTCTGGTCGCGCTTGGGTCAAAATTATAGAAAATACTACACAGCCGGCGCGAAGCGCTGAAATTTGGAAGATTTTATGACAAAGACATGCGATTTTTTGTTATCTATCCGTACATTATCGTACCTTTCAACTTTTTTTCCGACTAAGGGCAAGGGGCGGCAGCCTTCCCGCCTCCCCCTTAATACGGCCCTGTATGTACATATCACATACAAGCGTTTTATGTTAGCCATTTTCACTATTTTCATTATTTGACTAGCGAAAAAAGCATAACGATTACATTTACTGATTTCGACTTCAGCGAATTTTCCCACTCCTGCCGACAAAAGCACATAGTTTTTTAGCCGACAAATGTATCTGAACCGGAAAAAACTTATTAAGAAATATTTTTACCTGCTGGTGTTGATATTTCTGGTCGTGAGTAAAATTTCGATTTCGATGCAAAGTCGTTCATTTCTAAACTTTTAGACCAATGGAGGAGTGAGTCGCGTGCTTCACTTTTACGTCAGCTTGTACAAAAATATGAAGCGTTCCTATTCGATTATAATGTCTTGTAATTCGGTTCAATTCTGGGATTTTGTCATGGACTGTTGTGATAGAAAATTTGGCTTATCCGCGCAATGCTCGGCGCTACCTCTCTTCACTTTGTACGTTACGAATGGCGGAATTGGCAATAAGTAACGTTTTAGAGCTTCTATTCTTTTCTTTATGTCCTGTTTTATATTTTTCTACAAACTCCGCTCGGTGTCTAATATTGTCCTTCTGGAAATTTGTCCTTGTATTCGCCAGGTTTAGAATCGTTTTTATCGACTTGTTCAGGATTACCGAAAAGTTTCATGCTTCAGTAGGACTTTCATCTATTTCTGGAACACTAATTAGAAAGTTAGATGTTTTTAGAATTTAATAATTGTAAGTGCAACGTTTGGCGGCTCCACTAAAAAGATCTCTGCTAGCTGATTATCAGTAATGCCCGAAATTTTCAAAATATCCTATAGGTATTTCAGCGTAGCCTGAACAATACTATCTCAAAATTAGTAGAAAGATTGTAAATTATAGCTTAATTGAAAAATTTTGACACTTTTCCGTTAAAAATTTTTTTATTCGATATGTTTGACCAAAGTTACCAATGGCTCATTTAAATGAGTATGTAATAACTTGCATTTGCTTCTGTGGAAAATCGATTGGTTCAGTTACCTAATCCAAAATGCATAATGTAATTAGAAATCAGGATTTAAAATATTTGCTCGTTATTTTGAACATTCGAATTCTTTATTGATCAGTATAACGACCGATCCTTGATAACCACACTGTTAAAAATGCAATACACCGCAATAGAATACATTACAAAACTTTATTCAAAATACGCAAATTCTTTAATATCTAGGAAACAGTGAAATGATCGCGGGTGCGAATTAAGGAAACAACACGGCAAAAAAGCACTCAAATGCTATAACTGTTGAAATCTATGCATGAATTTCATGCATAGAATACGTACGTAATGAATTTTCTGATAAATTTTATCCTTTAAACACACTTATGTTACATATTTGACTACAACGTTTTACTCCAGGTCAAAATTAGCTTATAGCACCTGATTTTTTCAGGAATTTGAGAGTAAGAAATATCTTAACTCTTATAATATGATTTGATCTTCGTTCCTACGAAAAGTAGGTCACAAGATTGAACACACAAATTTTCAGACCTTCGCCCATTTCGATGCATAATACTGTAATATTACTCCTTTAATAGTGGTTGCAGTATCGCATAACGCTTTAGTTAGAGCCATACTTTGTCGTCATTATCCGTTTATTTCATTTTAAAGGCTCTTGCAAGATAAATGGCTTCGTATGATAGAAGTTGCCGTAAAGGACCAAAGGAGTGAGAATGTTCGCCTATCCGCTGCCCATAGTTTAATACTAAGCGTGCCTTTCTGGCCTGAATTCGATGAACAGATATTTGCGAAGTGATTTTTACTTTTATGTTTTATACCTACTTTTTAATGTTGTGCGATCATGCATGTTCTTCGAAGAGGATTTACACTACACATGGGCCCTTTACAGGGACAGGATTTTCTAGCTGTATAACTTTATATTATTTTATGGTATTTTTATTTTTATTTAATATTTTCTCGTATTTACCCATCTCTCTAGTAACTTTCTGCATTATTTCTGTTATAACTGTCCCATTCGTGTGTTCGGATTTGTTTATTTTTGATTGTAATGTATAGTGTAGCCGGTAAAAATCGCTTTCTAAACTTTATCATTTTGTGCTTAAAAATGTCGAAAAACTTAATACTACACTAGACGTTCAAGTTCTATCATCGTAAAACTTTTTTGTAAGCTGGTTAAATTGTGGCATGCTTAACTATATAAAATCTTATTTACGCAGGCTATTCTTTGCTGCGATTTCCTTGCTATTGGACGAGGATGGCGAAGTGCGGTACGCCATGAGCGCAATTATTGACGCCGATCACTGTTTGAATTCATTTTTGTGTCTCGAGGTACTTACTTACCTGTTCGTTGTACTCCGTCTTTGGTAGATCAGCGTTCTCTGTGCACTTGGATCCCGAAGTCGGTAGCTGCCCTCCCAGAATTGAATTTTTGGTGCTGTCTTTGCCTATTTTGTCTCATCGCCCCCCTCCTAGAATTCGGCTGTTGCCCAACCCCGACATTCCAACATACTTCCACTGATTAAAACTAAAAAAAAAACGTAAAACTTGTCATTCCATTGACTCGCATGTCCCTTTACTAATTCGTAATTGCATTTATTATATATCTTGTCATTTTGTATTTTAACTGTTGGTATTAGTAATAAAATTTTCTTTCTTTCTTTCTTTCTTGATTACGGTCGACCCTCAAAATTGAATTTTTGGCATGGTTTTTGTGATTTTTTTCACTTTTGCTCTATTCAGACCCTCAGAATTTGGTCGCTTTAAATATATGTACGTATGAATGTCTGTATGCTGTTCCTAAGGATTATATTCGCAGGACCGGAAAATTTTGGGTTTACTACATAAGGTGCTAAGAATCTATTTTTGCAGTTTTCAGCAAATTAAAAAACTTATTCTTTTTCCTTTTATCTGAAATATCCTATTAAAGAATCAAAATGTTTTTTTTCGGTGCTATCCCTAACTTTCCGCGGAGTCTGAATAAATCTCTAAAATCTGAATGATCCCAAAATTTTTTAAAATTTGATTTTTTAGCGATTTTTTCATGCCAGTGGAGTGGATATAGCTCTTTGAGAGACGTCGAAAAATGGTGTTTTTTGCGCCCACCACTTTGTTGACACTTTTAAGCCTTTGAAAATTTCAAGAAGGTGTTCGCTGCCAAACGTGGGTAGCAACAAAGTTCTGGGGGTGCAAGATTTTTCAAAGGTCAAAAAAGGACCTAAAAATGGTGATATGGCGAAAAAACACCATTTTCAACGTTTCTCATCGAGCACTATCCATTGGCATCAAGAAATTGCGGAAAAAAACAAAAAATTTCAAAAATTGAATTCTGGGGGTATTTCGATTTCTCGGTGGGAGCATATCCCCCAACCCCCAAGCCCAGGTGTGTTAGCTGTTCATGCACACACGGTTCTGTCTATGAATACCGTTCCTCCTGAAATTTTCGCCAATACATTTTTTACTTCGCCCCATACATGTAACGGCTAAAAGTCTAAAAATTTTGGGTGGGGTCCCTGTAACTGGTGGTGTTAATGACCTCCAATTTTCGGCCAAAAGAGGCCAAAAAAACGACTATGTAAAAACAGCCAAAAATTCAAGTCTTTCAAATATCAATGGGTGGTCATTGGTTAATAATTTGCTGGCTTCGGAGGATAGGAGAACGACCAACTTTGAGTTTGGTATCCTGGGGGTGCAAGATTTTTCCAAGGTCAAAAATGGTAATATGGCGAAAAAACACCTTTTTCCAACGTTTCTCACCGAGCACTATCCATTGACATTAAAAAATTGCGAAAAAAACAAAAAATATTCAAGAATTGATTTTTGGGGGGTATTTGGCCTTCTGGGGGATTGCATATCCCCAAATCCCCCCTCCCTCACGCCCATGTGTGATTTATACCCTTCTCCCGAGAATCCGAGAGACCCCCAAATTAGATAGACCCCTGGGAATTATTTGACATGTTATTTTGGAATTTTTGTCGCTTCTACGCCACCCGCAGAATATGGCAGCTGCCCATGTATGCTCTCACCCACAAATGGGCATAGGGGAGGTCTGAACCCCCTTAGAATCTGAAAGACACCCCACCCCCTCAAATCGATAGACTCTCAGAATTGAATTTTTGGTGCTATTTTGTTTGCAGTTTCGCCCCATCGGACCCCTCCCCCAGAATTTGGTCGCTGCCCATGCATGCTCCCATTCCCCTGTTATATGTATGCTTGGCCCATTGCCTCTGTACGTATGACCTTTTTTTGTTTCATGAAATTTCCAGGCACGTAGCTGTGGGGGGAATGGGGGGTCCGGACATCCCCCAATTCAGAAAAATCGGAAAAATAGGACTTTTTATACGTTATTTTATGCTATTTTTGGCCTTTTTGGGCTAAGTCCCCCAAAATTGGTGTTGGCCTCCTTAAAATAGGACGGCCATCTACGTGCGTGTAAATTTCCGATCCAAGCATGCAATTTCAATATGCTATATTACATAGAACCAGTACTTTTTCAAGGCATTACTCGATAAAGTGACTGGAGAATTGACATCCATATTGAATTTCATTTTCAACCAAACGGTCGTGACGCCGGCTGACTTCAAAAAAAGCAATCGGGCGCCATCTCGCAAAACATACCTCTTCTCTCAAACTGATTTTAATATATACCGCGAAGATTTTTTGGTACTTTCTTCATTTTCGAACATTTTATCGAAATATTGCCAAAAAATGCTCGACCTCGAACATTCGAATTTCAAATCCATGGACGCTTTGAAGGCCAATCTCGAACAGTGCGCCTTAAATTTTTTGGTAATAGTCGAAGAAGGTGGCGCTGATTACTCGCTTTGCTCCGAATTATGGTCATCAATTTTCCTACCCGCTTACAAGACGTTCATTTGGATAAAAGCCTGTGATAAAAGCACGAATGGTGAATTCTTGATGAAAAGCGAATCTTGTGCGCGATTTCTTCGATCTTTTGAAAATTTGCTTAGCATTGATTTATTTGTTTATTAAGTTTTCCCAAAATTTTTATTTGTTGTTTTATTGTTTATCCGCGGGTAAAATTATTTTCCGTGTGATATGTCTGCCCTAAGTAAATAATATGATGATCTATTATTGAAAAAAGTTGTTTAAAATCTTCCATTCCAAAATACATAGAAGCACATGCATAGTCCAGATAGTGCAACTCTCCTCATTCGTAGGTAGCGCATTAGCGCGTTCCTACCTGCAATATACTAGGGTACCTCTAACATTTGTGCACTCCCTACAGCTATAACGGGAAACATCTGAGATGTGCGGTCTTTTTTAAAAGGGATAATCTAAAAAATTTTTGTGGACTTTTTGTATACGTTAGATGAGCGTGTTTGCCGTAACGTAATAAGATAGTTTTTTAAATTTTAGTCGGTCACATGACTTATCTGACTCAATTTTGCATTCTTTTCAGTCTGTCTTTTTAAATGTAGACAATTTATGTAAGTAAGCTCGTGGGCACTTTGTTGTGCCATTGAGCTAGTGAGTGAAAATCCGAGATTTTCGGTCGAGTTTTCGACTAATTTATGTGTGCGAAATTTTTCGTACAAGAGTCCTCAAAAACTGATTTATGTAAAAGTACTGCGCTTCAAGGGCTACGAGACGAATTTGAATGCTTTTGTATGAAGTCGATACGGAGTCAGTTCTGGCACTTTAAGCTTACAATCTGGTGGTGGACAAAAAACGCATTTTTACCTTCTTTTAGTTTGTCTACCCCTCCTGTTATAAATCGGGGTGTGCGAAGTGTTATGAAAATAAAGTACGTTTTAAGAGTTACACATAGCACTCGGACGCGTTTCTTTAAACTCTATACAGAGGTGGTTATAGTTGTGTAAAGTATAAATTTTGGGGTAAAATTATCTTTTGACCGTGTTTTGTCTGTCAACTACTCCACTTGTGAGTCGGATGGTTCGAACTATTCTAAAAGTAATGTGCTAAGGCGCTTAGCAGTGGTAACAAATTGCACTTGGTCGCCTTTCTTTACACTCAATACTGAGTTAGTTTCGGAGGTGTGAGTTTTTAACTTTGTGGTGTGAAAAAAACACGTTTTTGGCAGAATTTTGTCTATCAACTTCTCCCGATATGAGTTGGGTTGGGCATAATTCTAATTATAAAAATGTGCTTAGCATCGAGGATCACTCATGTACGTAGGCGCGTTTAATTACACGAAATATTAAGTTATTGTATAGGTGTAAAGGTAACACCACAAAATCATTTTTTCACAGCGTTGAAAAAGGTGAATTTTTGAAAATTTTCTCCTGTTCTCCGTAACGTCAGGATTACGAATCCGACTGTCAATTTTCCCTACGTCCAGTAGTTGTAAAAACTTTACACTATTCACTTACTGAAGAGGTGAAAAGTTAAAACTAAAAATTCATTTTACTTCCAGGGCTTATCAAATCGTGAATTTTTTCAATATGTTCTCCGTAACGCCAGTATTCAGAATTTGATTTTGTTTTCTTTACACTCAGTAGTTAAGTGAAGTTTACACTGAAAATTAAGTTTAGTTCCAGAGCGTTGCGAAAGCTTACTTTTTCAAAATGTTCTCCGTAATGTCAGGATTACGAACCTGACTTTCAATCTTTCCTACATCCAACAGTTTGTAAACTTTACACTATCAGTTATTGTAGAGGTAAAAAGTTACCACTAAAACTGCAAAAAGATTTACAAACTGAACAAAAATCTCTCCAAATTTAGCAAAATTTAATACTAAGCATAACTAGTGCACATGAGATAAAATGTATTTCTTAAATTTGTTCCTTCTGGGAAGCAATCACAGAAAATAATTGATGCTTGCATACACCTATCCTATGCTTTTTAAATATTATTCACACGGGCCAAAAGTGCTTAATACTGATAAAAATTAATGAGAGCCAGGTCGTTGTTCAGAAAAAGTACAGACATAAAGGCAAATTTAATGTGATTTCAATGAAAGTGTCAGCTTTAATCGCTTTGCTTGATATACTGACTCATATATTTTTTGTTTTATTAAGAAAAAAATTTTACATGATAGAACAATATGGCCTAACGCTAATCATGTGGCAATATTATTCCACTTACTTCCAGGAGCGTATTTAGGGGGAGCCGTCCCCCCATAGGCCCAAAATAGTGCGCAAAATTAATGACTTTTGAGCGATTTCCGGGTTAAAACGGCTAATTTTTCCGCCCAAGTCAGGGTTCCGCCCCTTAGGAAAATCCTGGATCCGCAACTGCTTACTTTTAATAGTTTTTACGCTCTTAGAGAGTCGTCTGTACATAAGTACACAGTAAGTTATTTTGGTTTTTGCTTCGAAAATTTAGCCATTGTCTTATTTGTTTCCAGTTCGATTTTGCCATCCTGCTTTGGCAATGTGGTCAGTTCGGATCATATCCTTCCTCAAATAGGCTTTCAAACTCGCTGCACCGTAGTATCCACACCTGGGCGTGGGGGGTTTGGGGGTATGCACCCTCCCAGAAACCAAAATACCCCCCCCCCCAGAAATCAAAATACCCCCCAGAATTCAATTTTTGAAAATTTTTTTCGTTTTTTTCGCAATTTGTTGATGCCAATGGATAGTGCTTGATGAGAAACGTCGAAAAATGGTGTTTTTATCGCCATACCACCATTTTTAAGGCCATTTTTCGACCTTCAAAAAAATCTTGCACCCCCCAGAATTTTCTTGCTGCCCACGTATGGTAGTATCGCCATCATTCTCTCGAACGTTTTGAACGAATATTTTGTATCTTAATCCCCTTTAATCCCTCGGTTTGGAAGGCTTCGACAAATAAAAATTGATCAATAATTTGTATTTTAATGTGTTTAGGGTCAAAGGTCTCCGAAAGGCAGAAAGACGTCTCACCCTCGATAGTGATAGTGATAAAGGGGTGGGCGCAAGCCCTTCACGCAGGCTAAGAAGCCCATTGTGTACCCCGTGGAAACTTATGAGAGCTAGTCGCACAAACGTTTTGAGGCTTTAATAAACCCCAAAAGTTGAGTAACAGGCTCCTGCAAAACGGCCGAGGGTTCAATATGTGGAGCGTGGAAGAACCTAGCTCTCAATTTATCAAACCCAGGGCAGTGACAAAGGAAGTGGATAGAATCCTCTTCTGTGAGCAGACATTTTGCGCATTTGGGGTTGTCAGAAACCCCAATAGTACACAGGTGCCTGTTGAGGGGACAGTGTCCAGTTAAGAGACCAGTTACTGTCTTAAGCAGCTTACGATCTAAGCTGATCAAGGAGCTGGCTATTTTCTTGCATGGCTTATCCATAAAGGATCTGGCCTGACGGCAAATTTTGCTCACTCCAATATTGAACATGTTGTTCCCTGACCCAGCTGTTGATGTCAGCCTTAGCAACAGCTCTGGAGACAGCAACTACCGGTTCTGGGCCAATATGTTTACGTGCTGATCCCATTTTTGCAGCATGATCCGCAAATTCATTGCCCTCAATGCCGCAGTGACCTGGGACCCATAATAATTTGACATTGTTATTCTGCGAGAGTTCTTGCAAAGCGAGAACACACTCGAGAACTAACTTTGAAGACACTTTTGGAGATAGAAGTGACTTCAGAGCAGATTGACTGTCAGAGCAAATAAAGATGTTCTCATTTCTGAGGGCCATCAATTCTCTGCTACGTGTAACCAGCGCTTAGGTTTAGATCACGCGCTGGTTACGTCATTTACCTTCCTATTCTAGCGAGCAGCGCGGTAGACAACATTTTGGCGCTTTATCTCCATTTTTGCATAACTAAATATCAACAATAACATCTATTCAAATCTCTCATCACCTGGCCCGACAAAACACGCGCATTAGGTATTATTTTGGTAATATTTGGAGTGTTCGGTTAGTTCTGTTTCGCGTCGAGTCGGCCTCTTTTTGCGAGTTTTCGGACGCGTGGTCTTTTTTCGTCGTATAAGTTCTGCGCCATACGTTGTGCTTACTTTTCGGTAAATTAGCGGTGTTCATGCGCCGTATATAGTGCGCGGCGAAATTAGATCTGAATTAAAGCTTTCGTTTTACGGCCTTGTTCATTGCTCCTATTGAAACGAAGCTTCAAGCTGAGTTTCTTTTAATTGTCGTTTTCATTCGGTGACATGCGGCTCTGGTGGGGAGATTCCACGACAATTGTTGATTAGCTAGGTATTCATTATTTTCGATTATTTCGACCGAGATTTGAATCGGACGAAGAATATTGGATTCCAGCTGGGGGAATTAAGGCTCAACTTCCTTACTTATTGTCTGATAACCGGACGGGAGGTTAAGTTCTCAGTGGATACATTTCGGCTATTTTATTGTAGGTCAGAATTGCGACAAAATCTTATACAAAAATCTCAGAGTCTCCAGAGTTGTCGCATCTGACGGCTACAACTGGAGGTTCTGCCGAGATCTCCTAATTCCGGTATCAGACAAGAAGTAGGGGTCAGGCAGAGCCAGTAATTCCCTCAGAAAGCGTCCTAAAACAAGCCAGAGGTCGAGGTAAGTCGGTTAAGTTTTCGCAAAAGGGTTTGGATTCGGTTTTTCGTGAAAATAGCAAGGGCAAAGTCGAACATTTTGCGGAAAGTTTTTCTGGTTCGAATTTTGATTCTCGTTCTGAAAGTATTCTAGTTCTGCAAAGCGGTAAATCGGCCCAAATGGAAAGAAAAAGCGTGTCACCTTCAACTGCTCCTAAAACTCCAACAAATGCTTTCATCGTTCCCACGGTGGATGAGCTTCGGACGCAGAAATTGAGGTTAAAAAGTATTAAAAATTCGGAGAGTCAGGATTTTGGTACGAAAAATTTTGATGGACCAAGTTCAAGCGGAGCAAATTTTTCGCAGTCTAGGCAAAATTTGTCAGCTCGAAAATTCGAAACATTTCAGTCACCTCAAGTTTTTATGCCGGCTCAACAACCATTCCCTCAAACTGCGCCTCATAATTATATGTCGTATCAAGGTAATTATAATCACTTTGAACAAACTAACTCAGGGCAATACCCAGTGACGGGGTTCCAATCGGCAGCTCACCAGCAGCCCGAACCCTATGTTAGCGAAATGGCAACTTTTCAGCCCGAGGTACCATATTCACATTTTATGGGTAGGGTCAGGGAGCAGGCGAGGAACCGCGGCGCAGGGAGCAGCCTCAGGAGGTTTGGGAAGGAAATTATGATAAATTCATTAATGTTTTGACGAAACGCTATAAGGAATTCACGGCTTCTGATGCAAAAACGGTTTTGGATTTTTTCAATACGTTTGACAATCTGGCATTAGTTTATAAATTGAATCCTAGTCAAAAGCTTGTCGCTTTTCAAGTCATTTTGGGTGGACAGGCCCTCAGAACGTTTCAGTCGCTGCCAAATCATGTTAAAAATAATTACTTATTGTTGAAGCAGAAATTTATTTCGAATTTCACGGATTTGAGTCGGCCGGATAAATCGCGTCAGAGATACGAAAGTCGACGACAAAACGCAGGAGAACCAGTAGAACAATTCTACACGGAGCTATGGAGTCTCGGTCACCTGGCTAATCCAGATTGGTCAGACAAAGAGCTCAGTGCAGACATGTCCTACCGATTTGTCTACGGTTTGGCTGATGATATTCAGGAGCGGGTCCATTTATTCGGCATGTCTCAATCGTTGGACGAGGCACTAGAACGAGCGCTTAATGCCGAAATTTCGTTATTAGCTAGAAAGCCGACGTCCCATCCAATTTTAGTCAATACCGCGCAACCTCGAGAACATCGAACTCAGCCACAAAGGAGTGAAGAATCTAGCTGGAAGGGGCGATTGGAGCGGCTTGAGCAGGAAAATCGAGAATTACAGACGGAGTTGGAAGTGGTGAGAAAATCTATGCGAAATTTAAATTCTGACGATCGTAATAATTTTTCGGGGCAGAATTGTCGTAACTTTTCACAGGGGCAGACTCAAAATACGCAAAAATCGTGGTTTAATAATGCTAGGAATTTAGAGAATCAAAATTCGGACTATCAATCGGTTCCTCGATTTAGTTTCGGTAGATCGAATTTCTCGGAAGCAAATTTTTCGCGTAACGTTAGACCTCAGACGAGCAACACAAATTGTTCGAGGCAGTTTCAGCCTAGGATAAATTTTACGCCTAATCGATTTCAAAATAATCAAGCTTGGTTTAGTGAGCATCGGGTTTATGGTCATTCAACGGCGGAATGTAGGCGAAAATGGTATAATGATCAAAATCATACGCAGGGTTCAGCTAATAGCCAAAATACGTTCGTGAATTCGCGTTTTCGAAACTTGAGCCAAAATCCAACACAAAATCGAATAAATTTTGCTAATTCTAATGAGACGCAGCGCTTAAACTCGGAAAGTATGTATAAAAATTTATCACAAAGTTTCGGTCAGCCTACATTTCAAACCTCAGCTCCTAGTCCAACAGTGAGGGACAGTAATGTTAAGTCTGACCGTAATATGAGTGATATAATTGATTATGCGCATATACAGAGTGTTATAGGCTCAAATCATAATAACGTTACGAATATTATTCCATTTATTCATCATTCTTCGACTATAATTGAGGAAAACGTTGTTCATAGTAGTCTAAAAGAACATTGTCAAAAAATAAAAATGGCGAATGTTTCGGATTCAGACGTTAAAAGGTTAAGCGATCGTTCTGTTTCTCGAAAAATAAGACCCGAAGAATTTGAGGCTTATGATTTTCCGATGCTAGGGCCTTTAAAGTTACCAATAGTCGTTGGCGATCATTTAGTGCTTGCTCTTTGCGATTCTGGCGCGCAGTGCACTGTAGTTTCATCGAAATTCATGAGGGAAGTTTTTGGAGTCGAGTACCAAAATAAAGAGCCGATAAGTAGCCTCAAAGCAGCTAATTCGCATAATTTAGATATTTTTGCAGTAGTCAGATTTGCTATACGCATAGGATCCGAAATTTTTGCAGTAAAAGCAAATGTTGGAGGTGACTTATCGGATAACTTTATTTTGGGAACAGACTTCTTCGCGCATAAATTAAATAGGGGCTCGATTAATGTTCATAAGAAATATTGTAAGCTACGTGGAGTTAGATATCCACTTATATTGGACGCTAACGAAATTCCGAGTGAAACATTAAATTGGTTTCTCGAAAATCGGGCAGGAGCCGTGAAAAGTGCTAAAATGAATTCGATTTCGAATTTTCCAGTGGTCAGAATAGCTGAAAAAACGATTTTGCCGCCAAATTCTCAAATTTTCGTGCCAGCAACGGCAAGATTTTTGGATGAGCCTGAGTCAGATGTTTATGCTTTTGAGCCTTCTGTTCGCCTAGACGATCCTCATAATTCATTCGTTATTGGCGCTAACTCAGTTTTCGACTCATCTGCGCATATATTTGCTGTATGTCTTATGAATCTGAGTAACGAATCAGTAGTGCTACCTTCGCGTTCGGTCTTGGGAGCAGCTCAGCCTGTGGAAGAAATATTTTCGGACATTTCGGTAAATCGAAAAAAATCGTTCGAATCAGATTCAGAATTTAGCACAGTTTTGGATAAATTGGTTGGAGATTCTGATTTATTGAACAAAGAAAAAGAAGACCTTAGGAAGCTTTTAGCTAAGCATAGAACCGTGTTTGCCTTGGACAGTGAACCTTTAGGCGTTACTCATCTAGTAAAGCATAAAATTCCCACTAATGACGCATCGCCTGTTGCTAAGAAAGCATTAAGAGTACCTTATCCGCATCGTGAGTTAATGCGCAAGGAAATCGAGCAACTGCTTGCATCTGGGACGATAATCCCCAGCACCAGCCCCTGGTCATCGCCCTTTTTTCTAATTAAGAAAAAGGACGGAACCATGAGACCGGTGGTGGATTATCGTTGGGTGAACGCAATAACACACACGGATATTTATCCGATCCCTAGGTTGGACGATTACCTTGATGCATTTGCTCACGCTAAGTATTTTTCAACTCTAGATTTGAAAAGCGGATATTGGCAAATTTCTATGCATCCAGAAGATCAAGAAAAAACTGCTTTTACGTGTCCAGAAGGTCATTTTGAATTTACTGTCATGCCTTTTGGATTAAAAAATGCACTGGCGGATTTTCAGAGACTTATGGAATTAGTACTTCGTGGTTTAAATTGGAAAGCATGCTTAGTTTACATCGACGATATTATAATTTTTTCGCCAACTTTTGAAACGCATCTTAAGAATTTGGATAGTGATTTCCAAGTTCTAAAAGAAGCGAACTTAAAAGTGAAACCGAAAAAATGTAATTTTCTGAAAAAGCAAGTTGAGTTTCTCGGTCATATCGTTTCTTCGGAAGGAATCCGCCCAGATCCTCGTAAAATTGAAGCTGTTCAAGCTATAGCCTTACCGACAACTATTAAAAAGGTGCAAAAGTTCTTAGGTCTCATTCAATGGTTTCGACGTTTTATTCCTGATCTTGCGCGCATAGCAAAGCCATTGTATGAATTGTTGAATAAGAGCGTTAAATTTGAAATGACCGAAGAATGAAAAATGGCTTTTGAAACGCTTAAGGGAAAATTGACTGAAGAACGAAAAATGGCTTTTGAAACGCTTAAGGAAAAATTGATTTCGGCTCCGATTTTGCAATTTCCAGTTTTTGACGGGTCAGCTCAATTTATTTTGCAGTGTGACGCGAGTGATGGTGCCGTAGGTGCAGTGTTGTGTCAGAGATCGTTCGATAAATTCTACGTCATAGCCGTATGCGAGCCATCAATTAATATTTGGAGTAATATTTGGAGTGTTCGGTTAGTTCTGTTTCGCGTCAAGTCGGCGTCTTTTTGCGAGTTTTCGGACGCGTGGTCTTTTTTCGTCATATAAGTTCTGCGCCATACGTTGTGCTTATTTTTCGGTAAATTAGCGTTGTTCATGCACCGTATATAGTGCACGGCGAAATTAGATTTGAATTAAAGCTTTCGTTTTACGGCCTTGTTCATTGCTCCTATTGAAACGAAGCTTCAAGCTGAGTTTCTTTCAATTGTCGTTTTCATTTGGTGACATGCGGCTCTGGTGGGGAGATTCCACGACAATTGTTGATTAGCTAGGTATTCAATATTTTCGATTATTTCGACCGAGATTTGAATCGGACGAAGAAAATTGGATTCCAGCTGGGGGAATTAAGGCTCAACTTCCTTACTTATTGTCTGATAACCGGACGGGAGGTTAAGTTCTCAGTGGATACATTTCGGCTATTTTATTGTAGGTCAGAATTGCGACAAAATCTTATACAAAAATCTCAGAGTCTCCAGAGTTGTCGCATCTGACGGCTACACTACGGCAGCATTGTAAAATAGCGAGTATTTCTGCCTGAAAGACAGTACACATACTGCCTAAGGTAAAATACCGCATCTGTTTTAACTTCTGGAAACAGATGCCCGCGCCTGAGGTATTCACAAAGCGTGATCCATCAGTGTAGCAGACAATTCCAGGAGGCGAGAGAATATTCACTCTAGATTTTTCCCAGTCATCCCTAGTGGGAAACTGAATGGTATAAAGTCTACCAAAAATAAATTTTGGTACAATAAAGTCACTTGGCATTTTGAGTACTGGCCTATTGGCCTTAGCCCAAACAGCATTGTGACCTACAACCTTGCCTTTTGCATTCCAACTGCCAGCTATGTTTAGTCGATATGCAGCTGCCCTTGCACAACCCTCCACAAAAATATGCAGGGGAGGCAGGTCCAGCAAGACTTCCATGGCTGCAGTCGGTGTGGTGCACATGGCACTACAAATGCTGAGGCAAGCCATTCTATGTAAATGACTAAGCTGACATTTCACAGTAGACAAGTGTGCACGAGGCCACCAGATTAGTGAAGCATAGGTGATCATGGGTCTAATCACAGACACGAAAAGCCATCGCATGAACTGTGGTGATAGACCCCAGGATTTTCCTACAGCTCTACGACATTGCCAGAATGCATTAACAGCCTTCTGACATTTGACCTCTACATGATTGCGCCAGTTTAATTTTTGGTCCAAAATAAGTCCCAAAAATTTGACCTGGTTTGCACGTTGTAGTGGCATACCATAGAAAATTTGTGGTTTAAACCCATCAAGTTTCCGTTTATGAATGAATAGCACCATTTCGGTTTTCTGTGGGTTCACAGATAGACCATTATGGTGACACCACTGTTCCACCTTGGCTAAACCACTTTCCATAAGTGAGGAAATGTTGTCAAGGAACCTTCCAGTAACAAGGATTGCCAAATCATCAGCATATCCTTGACTGTAGAGGCCAGACTTTTGCAAATTCTGCAAAAGTTCGTCCACCACAAGGCACCACAGCAAAGGAGATAGTACACCTCCTTGTGGACAGCCTTTTGTGGTAGTAAAGATCATGCTGTCTCCACAAGAGTCAGTCATGATATAGCGAAATCTTAGCATAGCATCAATCCATTTAACAATGGTCTGATGTACGCCATGATTGGATGCTGCTTTGCAGATAGCATTGAAGGTTGTATTGTCAAATGCCCCTTCAATGTCCAGAAAAACGCCCAGTGTGAATTGTTTGTTGTCTAATGCCCGTTCAATCCTAGAAACTAGTTCATGAAGGGCCGTATCAACAGACTTTCCACACTGATACGCATGTTGTGTAACATGTAAAGGATGTTCCAGCAAGGGACCATCTCTTATAAAGCGATCGATTAATCTTTCCATACACTTCAGTAAGAAGGAGGAAAGACTAATTGGTCTGAAGGATTTCGCCAGGTCATAGGAACTACGCCCTGGCTTAGGAATAAAGATGACCTTTACTTGTCGCCAGGCTATTGGAACATAGCCAAGTGCTAGGCATCTTCGATAAATATTCACTAGGGGTCTCACCAGCATGTCCAGTCCTTCCTGCAAAAGAGCTGGAAAAATGCCATCAACCCCTGAGTCTTGTAGGGTTCAAAAGACTTTACAGCCCAGCGAACCTTATCAGGTGTTATCACCCTGTAGGCCAGAACTTGGTCACCAAAGCCAGAAAAACTGGTTGGGCCCAATGTGTCCGGATATGCCTCATTTCCAACTGCAAAGCTGCCAGGAAAATGAGTGTCAAGAAGGTGAAGCAGGGTTTCCCTTTGGTTGAGTGTATACTGACCCGAAGGTAGTTTTAATGAGCCAACTTCACCTACTTGTGGTTTACATAAAATGCGGCGAAGCCTAGCAGCATCCGACATTTTATCAATGTTGGAGCAGTAGTCCTGCCAGCACAAAAGCTTTCTAGTGCGTATAAGATGCTTATACTCCTGTCGAACCTTGCGATAATCAGCCCAATCGGAAACTGATTGAGATAATTTCGCTTGATTCCAAGCTCTCCTACTTTTCTTACGGAGGTCTTGGAGCTCTCTATTCCACCAGGGAATAGGTTTGCTCTTTTCCCTCTGTAATCTGCAGGAGTACTCATAAGAGGATGTAAGAGCTTGCTGTACAAAGTCAACAGCACCCTCTACGTCCTCTTTTGTTGAGCAACTAGGAGCCCAAGAACCCAAGCGACTACCAAGGTGCTGCTTAAAAAGAGCCCAATTAGTGGACCTTGGATTCCTGTACAACCTAGAAGAAAAGGAATCAGCATGTAAAGAGAAGCGTATCTGTCTGTGGTCAGATAGAGACTCCTCTTGTGAGACATGCCAATTTCTTATATCATTAGCGAGGTCGAGAGAACATAAGGTTAGATCAATAACCTCCTGTCTCTTTGCCACAACAAATGTAGGTTCACTACCCCTATTTAATAAAATTAAATTGGTAGAGGCTAAATATTCAGCAAGTGCAGTCCCACGTTTATTGGTATCGCTGCTGCCCCACAAAGTGTGGTGAGCATTGGCGTCACACCCAATAATTAGTGGTATCTGCTTTTACTGCAGTAGTCAACCAGAAGAGAAAAAGCTCTACCTGGAGGTAAATGAGGAGAGTCAAAAGGCAGGTATGCTGATGTAACAATAATGTTACGCCAGTGCCCTGCACTTTTATAACTTAACTCAACAGACACCATGTCACGGTTGCTAAATTGTTGGAGGAGCACTGGGTTAAGTTTCCGTGAGGCAAGCACGCAAGCCCTTGGTCCTTGTACCGCAGTCCCTACTAACACAGTATATAATTTATCATTTAATCCACATACCTTGTTCTTATAGATCCAAGGCTCCTGGATCAACGCTAGTTTTGTCTGCAGTTTCGCTAGGCAGCGACTAAGTACACCAGTCGCACCTTGGCTATGCTGCAAGTTAATCTGGAATAATTCCAGTACTGATTGAGATGGGAGAGTACTAGTACCAACCATCCTAATCTATGTACAAATTATGCTTATTCCAACTTGGTATGTGTCATCAAAGTGACACGCCCAAGTTTGAAATAAGGTCTGAAGTCCAGCTGCTTAAGCACCTGGACCGATGGATGGATCCACTCCCAGGACAAAGAAGGTTTGACCTTCTTTTTCCTCCCGTTTGTAGATTTTCCAAAGGCCAGTGCACAAACCATGGTTCTGGCTTTGCAGTCTGGAAAAACACAGAGTTCCTGTCAGCTAGGCCAGGGAAAAACACTGTGAACTTGGTCAACTTGGGAAGTTCTGATTTGCTGCAAACGCGCAGATCAGCTCCTTCCCGGGGTGGATCAAGATTAGCTACGGTGTTCTTCAGCAGTAGTAACGCCCAGCCCTCTGGACACGCAGTCTGAACGCAGCACGTCATAGTGCACCTGCACTTTAAGCGCCCGCTTTATAAGCAGGGCGTTTTAGCTGCGATTCAGACCAGCGCCCAGGGGGTGTATTAAGCAGGATGTGTAATATTCAATTAAGCTCATAGCATCATTCATGTGACGTCACCCCCTTCAAGTACATAGCATTTTCTCGGTTAATACGATAAGCTTAAGATTATAATTTTCGAGAGTGCGCATACTTACGCACAAGTCCTTCTTACACCTAAATGTGCTTTGGTATGTACCTATGTGCAATTTTGTATGTGGCATAATACAAAGATTTAATTAGGTAATAATCTACAATAATTTGTTAATTCACTCGATGTATTGATACAACAACTCGCCAAGTAGCTATATAGATTTTTAACGCCCGACTAATAAATAATAGCACTACAGAGTGACAAACGAACAGCAGTTTTTTAAATTATTATAAATACATAATTTGGCGATTAACATTCGCCGGACCCCAGCCAGAAACCGCGATCCGACCAGTCAATATCATCGGAGCTCGTGTCAGAATAGTCATTGTTGCTGACGCTGCGAACTTCGGCATGACGGGCAGAATTATTGGCAACGTGTTTACGGTAATAAAGTTGTTTGGGTCGCCGAGGTGCGTAGCGTCTTCGGTATTTATCCCGCCCCAAAATTGTTTACCAACCAAAGATAAAGAGTTAAATAACACGGTTAAAGAGAAATAAATAGGAATATTGGTGTTCATTATTAGGTTCCATATGTACGAGTCAAAGTAGTCTCTGTATTGATTGTTGGAAACGGATGATAAATTGATCAATTGTGTTTTGCGTGTCAAAGTCAATGATATCATGGAAAAAATTAGCATATAAACTTTTTAAATGATAATCGTTAATGGAATTGTGACCATACGTGGGCAGCAAGAAAATTCTGGGGGGCCGAAGATTTTTTGAAGGTCAAAAAATGGCCTTTAAAAATGGTGATATGGCGATAAAAACACCATTTTTCGACGTTTCTCATCAAGCACTATCCATTGGCATCAAAAAATTGCGAAAAAAAACGAAAAAAATTTTCAAAAATTGGTTTCTGGGGGGGTCTTTTGATTTCTGGGGGGTCTTTGGTTTCTGGGGGGTCCAGACCCCCCAGATCCCCCCCACGCCCATGTGTGATTGTGACCGTTTAAACGAAAATGGTGTAAAAATAATCCAAGATCGTCGAGCGCGGTTTGATTCATCTCGCAAAATGATAATGTTTTTTTAAAAACAAGCAGCCTCATTTGAAAAGTCTTTTTATAAGTGTGTACAGGTACGAAAATTAACAAATTCTACACAAGTAGCGTGATTAAAAAGCGAAATATATTTAAAGAGCAGATAATATGATTTTTGTGGAATAAAACTGCTTCGAGGCTTTATTAGGTATTGTTAAATAATGAACGCACGGGCTTTACTAAGCAAAATTCGAAATCGTTGAAATTTTTATTGTTTTGCACCCGCATACAGAGCTGAAAAACGCCAAGCGTAGAAATGATTGAACTCAGCAGCTGAAAAATCTAATTTAGAAAACGAGTTCTTTCAGCCCGATGTGAAAAAGTTTTTCGAACAATGCAGTTAGTGCCGAGTTGGAGAACGTTTCAGTAGAAAAAGATTGAATCCCCAGGTGAAAAAGTTAATTTATAAAGTGTAGGCTGCGCCACACTTGGAAAGCGTTGCTCCGAACAAAGTTGCAATAGCGTAATTTAGAAAAAAGATCAATCTTTTTAAAGCTAATTTAGTAAAAAGCCGAACCACAATCAACTTTTAATGCGCCTGAAATAATAGTAACAAAGCGCGGTATTGATTTTAGCATACAAACGCGGCTATTGTCAAGAATGAAAACATAATATTAAAACTAACGATTCGTCGCACTGAAATAAGAATGCATCTATGGAACTAAGTCTAAGCTACGAAAAATATTCATTTATCAGAAGTGCTAGCAATATCCGGCTTGAACACACTGCAGGAGTTGACAATTTCCCAAAGTAATTTTGAGGCAAAGTCGCAGGAATCGTTTTTTTCGACGGAATCTTGCAATTTGTCGTCAGATGGCTCGCTCGACCAAAATTAGTAGGTTGTTTACTTTTCAGCTAAGTTTTCAAGGTTGTAGCTGGCCTTCTATATTTGAAGGAGGACGAGAATTTTGAAGCCAAGTATCCCAACAACGACTTGTAGATAGGCAAAAATAATGGTATTTTTTAGCTCTACACAGCAAGATCTACGCACTAAAGTTTTTCTGACGAATTTAAGTTTATTTAAATTATATTCAAAATATGCTTCATGTAAATAAATGGGTACAACGCGGCCTTGAATTTTGGACTTTTTAGTCCAAGGAGTGCTGAAATCTATTTAAACGATGTTTTAGATGCGCTTCAGAATTTTAAAATTCATCCTTTGGCGGGCCCTGGTAGAAAATATTCGTACTTCCAAAATTTTGGGTAAACTAGTCCCCCTTTATCTCCTAAAGCTACGCCACTGGCGCTGCTAATAGATGGTCTCAAGGGACTTTGGGGGAAAGCGGCTAATTTCCTCAGTAAAGTATTGTAAATCAAAGGCCAAAAATGAACAAATGTAGCGATTAATAAGCCTTTTTGTGTAATTATTTCCTACTGCTGTTCATGAATGCTTCCTTGGCATCAGTTTCATTTATAATTTTACTTACCGTGTTTTATTCGCACCATCAATATATCATTCATTTTAAGTTTTTGGCGGGATACCCCAGCCTGAGTCGCATGATGTCTAGATGCAATTAAATTACAATTACCTCACAGTGAGCGTATGTGCTACACATGCGCTTCAAAATATGAAAGATCCATCTGGTTTTTCTGACTGATATAGCTTACAAGGGTCTATGGCCATAGGTGGGCAGCACCGAAATTCTGGGGGAGGGATTTAAAAAATTTTCAAATGTCAAAAAATGGTCTTAAAAGTGGTCGTATGACGAAAAAACACCATTTTTCGACGTTTCTCGTTGAGCAGTATCCTTTGGCATCAAAAAATCGCTAAAAAAGCAAAAAATTTCAAAATTTGAACTCTGGGGGTATTTTGATTTCTGGGGGATATTTCAACTTCTGGGGGCATAACCCCCGAACCTCACCCCCAATGCACACGTGTGTCCACGGCTATGTAAAGGTTTAATGCCATAAATGTGAGCAATTTATTGTTCTTAAAGCACATACACGTCAGTTACCCGATTAAATTGATATTGGTTATAGGTACCTACATTTAACAACTGATAATATAGTATCTGATAATGTACAGTAAAGTGAATGGCGCATATCATTGTGCAATCAACCAAACATTTTATCGACGCAGATATAGTACCTTTCGATGATTTATCTTGTCAATCGAAAATCTTTAACTTTCACCAGCGTTTTAGCATATTGTTGTATTCTTGGGTTGACACTGTTTCTCGACTTTTTGGCATTTCACTCGTATCTTCATTATCTTCTTGCCTTTCTTGTAATTCATCAGACAGGATATCAGCATTTTTACTAATGAGTTTCTTGAATAGATGCTTTCGAGAATTCCATGCCATCTTTGTTGCTTCAGTATCCCCGAAACTCAGCTTTGATTTTAAAAAGTCTGCCGTTGCAGACAGTTTTGTATCTAAATCACTTTCTTCCAATGCTTTTTGGAGGAAAACATGTTTGTCATAATTTTCGTGAAGCTTTGACAAAAAAGCGTTGAAGAAGGGAGGGCTGCTCAGTTTTTCAGCGGCATCTGGAATAACTGCCATATCTCGTACAGCATTTTCCATCATTGCACGCCAGAATTCATTCTTCCAACCACTTTTGATATCAGGCTCATCATCACTATCTGAAATATCGTCTGATGTTTCTTCGTCCTCGGAACTCTCTTGGTCGTCCTCTTTCTCTTCCATTTCTCGTTTTTCCTGTTTGCCTTCTTCCTCACTTTCTTCTGAAGTAACAGATTCATTATCTTCTGTATCACTGTTTGCAGTATCCATTGAGGGGTGTAATAGCTGATGATGCCTTTTTAATGTAAAATTATTTGACAATGTTTTGTCGCACAGCGTGCATAGAACAACCATGCCTGAATCGGCCAAAGACATTAAATGACTGCCACATTTAGATCCTATGTTTTTATAAACACATATTGCACATGTGCTGCACAGTGCACAGCACAGGTGTATACTGTGAGGTATGGGGACTTCCGATTTTGGGTGGGGGATCTCCCAACCCCCTGTTACATGTATGTAATGGCTTGACACTGAGCACCCCCCTGTTACATGTATGGATGTAATGGCTTGACATTGAGGGGAGATACCCTAACCAAAGTCGGACGTCCTACCATCCCCTCAGAGCCAGAAACTTTTTGAACCCTCTCGATTTTTCGAAAACATCACATTTTGGCCGTTTTTAGGCGTTTTTGGAGGTCATTTACCCCGTCTCCCTAATAACGGGGTGGACCTCCCTCAATGTCAAGCCATTACATCCATACATGTAACAGGGGGTGCTCAGTGTCAAGCCATTATATACATGTAACAGGGGGTTGGGGGATCCCCCACCCAAAATCGGAAGTCCCTATATCTCACAGTATACACCTGTGCTGTGCACTGTGCAGCACATGTGCAATATGTGTTTATAAAAACATAGGATCTAAATGTGGCAGTCATTTAATGTCTTTGGCCGATTCAGGCATGGTTGTTCTATGCACGCTGTGCGACAAAACATTGTCAAATAATTTTACATTAAAAAGGCATCATCAGCTATTACACCCTCAATGGATACTGCAAACAGTGATACAGAAGATAATGAATCTGTTACTTCAGAAGAAAGTGAGGAAGAAGGCAAACAGGAAAAACGAGAAATGGAAGAGAAAGAGGACGACCAAGAGAGTTCCGAGGACGAAGAAACATCAGACGATATTTCAGATAATGATGATGAGCCTGATATCAAAAGTGGTTGGAAGAATGAATTCTGGCGTGCAATGATGGAAAATGCTGTACAAGATATGGCAGTTATTCCAGATGCCGCTGAAAAACTGAGCAGCCCTCCCTTCTTCAACGCTTTTTTGTCAAAGCTTCACGAAAATTATGACAAACATGTTTTCCTCCAAAAAGCATTGGAAGAAAGTGATTTAGATACAAAACTGTCTGCAACGGCAGACTTTTTAAAATCAAAGCTGAGTTTCGGGGATACTGAAGCAACAAAGATGGCATGGAATTCTCGAAAGCATCTATTCAAGAAACTCATTAGTAAAAATGCTGATATCCTGTCTGATGAATTACAAGAAAGGCAAGAAGATAATGAAGATACGAGTGAAATGCCAAAAAGTCGAGAAACAGTGTACTATATCTGCGTCGATAAAATGTTTGGTTGATTGCACAATGATATGCGCCATTCACTTTACTGTACATTATCAGATACTATATTACCAGTCGTTAAATGTAGGTACCTATAACCAATATCAATTTAATCGGGTAACTGACGTGTATGTGCTTTAGAACAATAAATTGCTTACATTTATGGCATTGAACCTTTACATAGCCGTGGACACACGTGTGCATTGGGGGTGAGGTTCGGGGGGTATGCCCTCCAGAAGTTGAAATATCCCCCAGAAATCAAAATACCCCAGAGTTCAAATTTTGAAATTTTTTGCTTTTTTAGCGATTTTTTGATGCCAAAGGATACTGCCCAACGAGAAACGTCGAAAAATGGTGTTTTTTCGTCATACGACCACTTTTAAGACCATTTTTTGACATTTGAAAATTTTCTAAATCCCCCCCCCAGAATTTCGGTGCTGCCCACCTATGGCCATAGACCCTTGTAAGCTATATCAGTCAGAAAAACCAGATGGATCTTTCATATTTTGATGCGCGTGTGTAGCACATACGCTCACTGTGAGGTAATTGTAATTTAATTGCATCTAGACATCATGCGACTCAGGCTGGGGTATCCCGCCAAAAACTTAAAATGAATGATATATTGATGGTGCGAATAAAACACGGTAAGTAAAATTATAAATGAAACTGATGCCAAGGAAGCATTCATGAACAGCAGTAGGAAATAATTACACAAAAAGGCTTATTAATCGCTACATTTGTTCATTTTTGGCCTTTGATTTACAATACTTTACTGAGGAAATTAGCCGCTTTCCCCCAAAGTCCCTTGAGACCATCTATTAGCAGCGCCAGTTGCGTAGCTTTAGGAGATAAAGGGGGACTAGTTTACCCAAAATTTTGGAAGTACGAATATTTTCTACCAGGGCCCGCCAAAGGATGAATTTTAAAATTCTGAAGCGCATCTAAAACATCGTTTAAATAGATTTCAGCACTCCTTGGACTAAAAAGTCCAAAATTCAAGGCTGCGTTGTACCCATTTATTTACATGAAGCATACATATTTTGAATATAATTTAAATAAACTTAAATTCGTCAGAAAAACTTTAGTGCGTAGATCTTGCTGTGTAGAGCTAAAAAATACCATTATTTTTGCCTATCTACAAGTCGTTGTTGGGATACTTGGCTTCAAAATTCTCGTCCTCCTTCAAATATAGAAGGCCAGCTACAACCTTGAAAACTTAGCTGAAAAGTAAACAACCTACTAATTTTGGTCAAGCGAGCCATCTGACGACAAATTGCAAGATTCCGTCGAAAAAAACGATTCCTGCGACTTTGCCTCAAAATTACTTTGGGAAATTGCCAACTCCTGCAGTGTGTTCAAGCCGGATATTGCTAGCACTTCTGATAAATGAATATTTTTCGTAGCTTAGACTTAGTTTCATAGATGCATTCTTATTTCAGTGCGACGAATCGTTAGTTTTAATATTATGTTTTCATTCTTGACAATAGCCGCGTTTGTATGCTAAAATCAATACCGCGCTTTGTTACTATTATTTCAGGCGCATTAAAAGTTGATTGTGGTTCGGCTTTTTACTGAATTAGCTTTAAAAAGATTGATCTTTTTTCTAAATTACGCTATTGCAACTTTGTTCGGAGCAACGCTTTCCAAGTGTGGCGCAGCCTACACTTTATAAATTAACTTTTTCACCTGGGGGATTCGATCTTTTTTCTACTGAAACGTTCTCCAACTCGGCACTAACTGCGTTGTTCGAAAAACTTTTTCACTCGGGCTGAAAGAACTCGTTTTCTAAATTAGATTTTTCAGCTGCTGAGTTCAATCATTTCTACGCTTGGCGTTTTTCAGCTCTGTATGCGGGTGCAAAACAATAAAAATTTCAACGATTTCGAATTTTGCTTAGTAAAGCCCGTGCGTTCATTATTTAACAATACCTAATAAAGCCTCGAAGCAGTTTTATTCCACAAAAATCATATTATCTGCTCTTTAATATATATTTCGCTTTCTAATCACGCTACTTGTGTAGAATTTGTTAATTTTCGTACCTGTACACACTTATAAAAAGACTTTTCAAATAAGGCTGCTTGTTTTTAAAAAAACATTATCATTTTGCAGATGAATCAAACCGCGCTCGACAATCTTGGATTATTTTTACACCATTTTCGTTTAAACGGTCACCACAATTCCATTAACGATTATCATTTAAAAAGTTTATATGCTAATTTTTTCCATGATATCATTGACTTTGACACGAAAACACAATTGATCAATTTATCATCCGTTTCCAACAATCAATACAGAGACTACTTTGACTCGTACATATGGAACCTAATAATGAACACCAATATTCCTATTTATTTCTCTTTAACCGTGTTATTTAACTCTTTATCTTTGGTTGGTAAACAATTTTGGGGCGGGATAAATGCCGAAGACGCTACGCACCTCGGCGACCCAAACAACTTTATTACCGTAAACACGTTGCCAATAATTCTACCCGTCATGCCGGAAGTTCGCCGCGTCAGCAACAATGACTATTCTGACACGAGCTCCGATGATATCGACTGGTCGGATCGCGGTTTCTGGCTGGGGTCCGGCGAATGTTAATCGCCAAATTATGTATTTATAATAATTTAAAAAACTGCTGTTCGTTTGTCACTCTGTAGTGCTATTATTTATTAGTCGGGCGTTAAAAATCTATATAGCTACTTGGCGAGTTGTTGTATCAATACATCGAGTGAATTAACAAATTATTGTAGATTATTACCTAATTAAATCTTTGTATTATGCCACATACAAAATTGCACATAGGTACATACCAAAGCACATTTAGGTGTAAGAAGGACTTGTGCGTAAGTATGTGCACTCTCGAAAATTATAATCTTAAGCTTATCGTATTAACCGAGAAAATGCTATGTACTTGAAGGGGGTGACGTCACATGAATGATGCTATGAGCTTAATTGAATATTACACATCCTGCTTAATACACCCCCTGGGCGCTGGTCTGAATCGCAGCTAAAAAGCCCTGCTTATAAAGCGGGCGCTTAAAGTGCAGGTGCACTATGACGTGCTGTGTTCCAGACTGCGTGCCAGAGGGCTGGGCGTTACTACTTTCAGCCAATCCAGAGTGAACTGATCTGCACATGTCATATAAAAAACGCCATGTGACAGGCCAGAGGAGTGAAACCTTGGAGGGGTCTTGCTAGTGCTTGCGACCTGATCCAAGGCTGTAGTTAAGACAGCAGTGAGTGTATCAAGCTTATCAGCTGGGATGCCGCCTTTGCTGCTGAAGTCGACAATACCAACTTTCAGTGATTCCTCAACAGCTGCTTTATAACTAGAAGGTCTTTTGGACCTTTTAGCTGGCTGTGTCAGGCTAGTGGGCGTGTCATCCTTAGGATGTCGCCGCTTCGCCTGTTTGTTAGGCTTAGGAGTTGGGTGTGCAACAGCAATTGCTTGCTGTGCTCCCCCACTACTAATTGCCCTAGATTTGGAGGGAGCTGGGTCCTCCTGAGCAGTATTCTGCCCATTGCCCCTGCTCGAGTCAGAACCTGTAACTTTGGGCAGGTTAGTGCCAGATCCCTGGAGGGCTCTGGCAGCACGAGCCTGCTTACGAAGTTTTCGTTTCTGGGCCCCACTAAGTTGCTTGCGCAAATTTATGGAGCCCAGTTTCTCCGAAAGGCTCTCCAAGGGAGTCCCTTTCGCAAGTGTTCCAGTAGCATTGCCCTCAACTGCCACCTGGTTCCCTATGGCAACTGAGGAGCCACAAGTAGCTTGACCACCAGTGATGCCCTGTGACAACACACCACTAGTTGGGCTCCAAGTAGCATGACCGCCAGCATTGCCTTGCAACGACACAGTGCTGGCTGGGTCTCCGGAGATTTTAGAACCCTCGTCTGCCGGATACTGAGGGCCGGTCTCTGATAACTCCATGGTCATAGAACGGTGAGTTGGTTCATGGCTGACAAACTCAGCAAGTTGACAGTTAGGGTCCCAGCAGGGCCCCTAGTGATCCCTTAATGGGCTCACCCTGCCAACTTCTAACGGCCACCAACCGCCAGACATGCCCAGTAGCCACTCAAGCCCTGGGGAGCAGCTCTTGGTCTGGCCCCTCAGTTAGCTTCATTGGGGCACGCAAACCCCTCCACTGCGTTAAAGTGGCTGCTCATTGGAGGGTTCTCACCTTCGGAATGCATTTTTGAGACATTAAAAGATTTCATTTTCAAAGTTCAAGTATGACACAATTATAATTGATCCATGCAAATCACTTTTCATGCCCAAACTTGCCCCAGCAGATTATCAGTCAAAAGAAATCATGAACGCGTTAGAAAAAATTTTATGCTGTTTTACAAAAAATGTATCAATGATCATATTAGATGCACGCTTCATCAGCTCCGAAAATGCATTATAGAAGATTGTGAAATTGGAATTATAAAATGGCCAAAACAAAATTTTTTCATGATTTTCCTGAGGTAAACTATCTCAGCGAACGTGATTGGACGAGGTTGCCCATGACCCAGCCAATTTCGCCCTTGCTCAGGCTCCAGCAGCTCTGAATGCTCAGCTGAATAGTAACTCACTCGCATAATCCTTTGAGAAGAGTTCGGTTTCAATATGTTGCTTGAGCTAGGCTTAAACCTGGCACAAACCTGGCCACGTATGTTTAAACATCGAAGTCAGGTTTAATCCTGGCTTAAGCCTAAATGTATTGAAACCGGGCCCTGGAATATAAAATGATTAGCTTGAACTGAGATAAGTTCCACCTATGTACATGCACAATAACCGATCTGAGGTTAGCTAGTCTGCAAGCAGTGCTTTACTGAGCTAAAATACCTTATTCTCATCTTTCTGTCACTGCTTCATTTTTGCAAAGTTTTTATTTATCGTGTACTTCTGATTGATTTTGCATTATTTTCCCCGAAAAACTTTCTTTTATCCCTCGGGGTTTCGAACCCCTGTGCATAGTTTAGATTTCCATTTCTCAGAAGATGGCGCACAAGCATGACATAAATAGAGGATGATCTGATCTACCTACCTCGTAGGAAATCTACTAACCTATTCATATGAAAGGCGTGAAACGAACGAAATCCTCAAGCAGTCGCTTTTTATTTACTGTTAGCAAAGTCAGAACGAGTGCATGTTCTAAATTCGAAGCATTAAAAATATATGCGACGTATAGTCTATTTCACGAAACCTTGTGCATGGAAATCAGTTCAGCGCATATGCGAGTCGCTACAAAAGTGGGTTCTAGGCAGCCTATGGTAATGCAATTTTGCTTATCAATTACTATGCACGGTTTGCTTAAGTTTAAACTGCTTTTGTAATTGACTTGTATTGACTTAAAAATTGTGATCCAGGCACAAGATTGCACGAAATAGATTATATTATTAATAAGTACAAAGGTGTACATAGGTAATATGCATAGGTGGACAGCACCAAAATTCTGAGGGTGCAAGATTGTTTACAGGTCAAAAAACGGTCTTAAAATGATGGTATGGCGGAAAAACACCATTTTTCAACGTTTCTCATCGAGCAACATCCATTAGCATAAAAAATCGCAAAAAAACGAAAAAAATTTCAAAAATTAAAGTCGGGGGAGGGTATTTTTGTTTTTTGGGGGGGGGGATATTCGGCCTTCTAGGGGTTTCATACCCCCAACCTCCCCCATCCCCACGCCCACGTGTGGTGGTACGTTAACACCAAGTTGTGTTGCTAGCTTGATTTAAGTTAGCTATTTTGCGGATTATTATGAAACTGAACTTGAATCTTGATCCCCAGATTTTTCTAAGAATTTAGCACATAAGCGCTGCACGACTGCGGTTCCTAAACTATCGCCATGCACATTGACGACTGTTCGGAATCGATCACTAAAAAGAGCAACCGAATGAAATGATACAGAAAATCAAAGATTAAAAACCTAAAAAATTCTTCGCTTACAGAAACCAATCTACCGGAATGATTAAGATGAAGTAGCTACTGGGCAGCCCGACTGCAATAAGCACCATTATCATAGTCACGAGCCCAGCTTGAGGAATGCCAGCCGCACCAATGCTAGCCAATGTTGCTGTCAAACTAAAATGTAAATATTAAATAAACCGCGACTTAATTTGACTGAGCTCAGTTCATGGCCTCAGGATTATAAAATGGCAGGGCCGCCTGTCCCAAAATATATGTACACACAAGGACATACAATTGATAAAAAATTATTATGTGGAGGTATACTGGGCATTTTTGATCTTTTGGCCATCATTGGTACAAACTATAATACAATAATGACACTTACCAACTTTCAGAGCAACCTGAGCCTTATTTTTATGCAATAAATAGTTTGTGTACGCGTCGGATATTTTTGTGTATTACAAGATTTCTAGGGAGAAAACTTTCTTTTTATTATTTTTTATCACACTCTGAAGTTTCAAATTTTGCGCTTCGCGTCAATTTTAGAATGACTTGGTGCTTCGCTCCAAAGCAAGGAATGGATTGGTTTGAGTCATCCTTAGCAGCCTCCAACCGACTTTCACCGGCGCTTCGCGCTGGATCTTTTCACGCTTTCCGTCACACCTCGACTGTAACACTTTCCAAAAAAATTTCCCTTAATTTTTCGAAACACATCTCTGTACTACTACAAAGAATATATAAATACGTTCATATGAAGGTATGTAGTATGTATCACCCCCAGAATGCCAACCATCCAATGAATATTATTTTTTGGTGATTTTGCTTCGATCAGCAGACTTGGCTGCTGCCCATATCCTTCACTCCTCCAAGAACCACGCTAAATAATTGGCGCACTTGCAAAAAAAGTTTACCTCACTAATATAATATCTCCTGCTGACATTGTTCTGCCTAGCACTTGTGCTATGTATATAGCGGCTACTGCTTCATACAAAGCAGTTCCGTCCATGTTGATCGTTGAGCCCAACGGAAGTACAAAACGGGACACCCGCGTATCAATGCCATTATTCACTTCACAGCATTTTATAGTAACTGGTAAAGTTGCTGAACTGCACCAAAAGTTGTTAGTTATATATAAGAAGTTTAAAAAAATTGCATATAGTTATAAACACATATGGGCGTGGGGGGTCTGGGGGAAGTCTACATCCTCCCTCGCAGAAGTTTAAAAACCCCGCACAGATTACTATTAGACCCTCCCACAAAATTATATTTTTAGTAACATTTTAGGCAATATTTGGCGATTTTTGGGGATTTCAGCCCCCACCCAGATTTTCTTGCAGCTCATGTATGGTTATATCGCGTCAAAATGCGATGGTTGCTGTTTTAACATATGGTAAATATTTGTCAGCTGAAGGTGAGCTAATGTAAAGAAGAGGCAATCGTCATACATGGCCGAAATATAAATAATGTCTCTTATATAGCAATTATTTGGTTCGAATATAAGATTTTTAAAATCCTTTGACATTTTTTGATTTTAATTTCTAATGGACTAGAGAAATTTTTGCGTTCAGTTAAGGAAATCTTAGTAAAATTTACCACAAAATGATTAAAACAATCCCTTAGATTGAATACACCATTTTTAGCGCATATTTTTTGTTTTGAAAAAGTTTGAATGAACATCCAAAGTACACATATCCGAAGGTTTTTGCTTAAAGTTACTTCAGATTTAATTAAGTCAGCTTTAGAGATTTTAAAATATTTTCCGGATTTTTAATCGTTTTCGTAAATCTGCTGTCGATTAATTTTAACCTTGCGCTCCCTAGTATCCGTAGTTGCTTAGTTTTTAATTTAAAAGTGAACGACTCTATCTTAGGTAGCGCGTTAGCGCGTACCTATAATATACTTGGGTACCCCTAACACCTGTGCACCCCCTACAGCTATAACGGGACACTTCTGGAAGGTGCGCTTTCTTTAAAAGAAAGATAATAAAAAAATTCGCTGCCATTTTGTTTTTCTTGAAACTCAAAACTGACTGTGCAAAGAAGGTGTAAAGTTTTTGTGTAACGTTATAACATAAGACAAATTTTGGGACCTATTTATCACGGCATGTGGACAACTGAGTATTGATGACTCGAACAACTGAACAGCATAGGATTATAGAGAGATGAATTTTACAGATGCCCATTCTTTGTTTTTTTGAATATCGCATTAGTTCTCGAATGGCAGTGTAAAGAGTGCGAAAATCTGGGGGTGAAAAAGCACTTTTTGGTCGAGTTTTCAACCTGCTTATGTCTGATACTAACACCGGTTATGAGTTTTTTAAATGTTTTCTGACATAAATGTAGAGCGGATCAAGGGCTACATTCTGCATATAAGCAAAGTCTTCTACGCTCTATGGTGAGTTAGATCCTGGGGTTTAAAGTTTACACTCTAGTGGATGGTGTAAAAAACGGATTTTAACTAAGATTTCTCTGCCAAATTTTTCCGCTCATGAGTCAGGGTAAATTGAATACAGCAGTGATGAAGTGCCTCTCAGGGGCTACACATCGCAGCGAACCGCATTTAAAAAAACGCAATATTGAGTTATTTATGGGGGTGTAAAGTTCGAAATCAGAGGTAAAAAATGGGCGAAAAAACACGTTTTTTTCCGAATTTTGATTAATAAATCATACCAAATAATTTTTGCAAGAGAATTTTGGCACACAGGAATATACTACGATTTAAAAGCTTTAAATTGTACCGAACCAAATTTCTTTAAACTCAATGGGGAGTTCAGTACGGGATTTTAAAGTTTACAGTGTTCTAAATACGTCCAATAGAATAAAAATAAAGTGCTTTATATCGGGTGCATGTCAAAGCAAATTGTCTATACATTAATATTTAGCGAGTGTAAAGTCAAAAATTTGGTGTTTAAAATGCGCTTCTGTCTTGTTTTTTCAGCCTGCTTCTCCGGTTATGAGTCAGGGACATGATTATCAAGTCTAGAAATGGACCAGGAACCAAATTTGATGTGCCAGTCTGGCGCATATGTTTACACTCTACAGTGTTGTAAAGTGGTTTACACCTATTGTTAGTTTGCCCATAGAACATTATGGAGACTTAATTTTTTTCATAAATATTAATCGTAATATCGGAACAATATCAAAATTACGAATCTGACTAAAATCTTCTTTACACTAGGTGTTTACATGAAGTTTACACTACATATGTATTTATCTTCGTTTTTGAGCATTCCAGAAACCTAATTTTTTCCTGGAGTCTAGAAACTTTCAAAGAATCAAATGTGAGACGTCACATAGGCGCGTTTGTTTACATCCAACAGTGATGTAAAGTAGTTTACACTCATTGTTTATTTGTCCTCAGACCATTGTAGACATGCGATTTTTTCATAAATGTTGGTAATAATATCCGAGTAATATCAGATTTACAAATCGGAATGAAATCCTCTTTACACTAGGTGGTTGTGTAAAGTTTACACTGCATGTTAGCCTTTGTTCTAGAGCATTGTGTTAATGATGACGCATTTAATGGTCTTCAGAGTCTATTGTCTGTCTGTTTAAATTATCGTATTGCGTTCGCTTACCATAAAGGAACCTAAAAACATTGGGGTCTGTCTCCAATGTAATGCCTTGAAGGCACTATGTTTTCAGCATTTAATTTCGACTTCATAATGTTAAATCACGAAAAAATTGGGTAATTCGTTGTAACTTTCCTCGTTTCTAGATAAATTCATGTAAATCATGGATTTTTATGGATAAAATGAAAGCATTGTACATACATATGCCCTAGTCGGGAAAGAAGCGGCGGAAAAATTTTTAGATTTACGTTATATACCCTTGTGTACGTACATGGGCAGCAACGAAATCCTGGAGAGCATAGGTGGGTGGCTCCAAAGTTCTGCGGGGATGCGAAATTTTTTAAAATTCAAATCCTTGGCCTTGAAAATGGTGCTAAGGCGAAAAAAACCATTTTTGAATGTTTTTCGTCGAGCTCTATCGATTTGTATCATTGAAACCCGGAAAAGCAAAAATTTCTTAAACATTGAATTCTGGAGGTAATGTTGGGCATTTTGCCTTCTGGGTGTGGTTACCACACATGGGCGGAGGGGTCTAGCTGGACCCCCCAAGAATGCTATTTTTAGGCATTTTTGGACCTATTTTTAGCGAATTTGCCCCGTCGGACCTTCCCCCAGAATTTTGTCGCTGCCTATGTATATGGTGGTAACCTTTCAAAACCTCACGCCCAGGTCACTCTTTTTAGATACATTCAAGTAGGTACATTATAAATTTCTATGGATCTAAGAATGAAAGCATTATACGAATGCAGGTACATGCCCTAGTCGGGAAGGAAGCGGTAGAAAAATTTCGAGATTTACGTGCCCTAGTCGGGAAGGAAGCGGTGGAAAAATTTTCAAATTTACGTTATAAACTCTTGAGTACGAATGTACGTGGGGAACAACGAAATCCTGGGGAGCATAGATGGATGGCTCCAGTTCTGCGGGGCGAAGCTCTGGTCATTGCCCAGGAATAGGGGGTAACCCTTTTTATATAGGTACATGTATAAAAATCAAGTTTGAGACGTCAATTAGGTGCGTTTGTTTACGCTCAACAGTGGTGTAAAGTACTTTACACCTAATGTTTATTTGTCCTCAGACCATTGTAGAGACATAATTTTTTCATAAATTATGATCATAATATCCGAGTAATATCAGATTTACAAATCCGACTAGAATCCTCTTTACACTCGGTGGTTTTGTAAAGTTTACACTGCTAATTAATCTTCGTTCTAGAGCTTTGCGAAAACCTGAATTTTTTGCCGAAATCTGAAAATTTACATGGAATCAAATAAGGGCCGTCAGCTCAGCGCGTTCGTTTACACTCAACAGTGATGTAAAATGCTTTACATCTGTGTCTATTTGTCCTTAAACCGTTATGGAGACGTAATTTTTTCATGAATGTTGATCGTAATATCCGAGTAATATCGAATTTACAGATCCGACTAAAATCTTCTTTACACCTGTTGCTAGTGTAAATTTTACACTATATAATAAGCTCCATTCTAGAGCCTCACGGTAACTTATTTTTCTCTAAAGTCGTAAAATATATATGGAATCAGATGTGATACGTTTGCTAGGGGCGCATGAAGAGTAGTGTAAAGTGATTAACACCTAATGTCGATTTGTTCTTAGAACATTATAGAGGTTTCATTTCTTAGTAAATGCTAATCGTTATATCAGAGCAATATCGAAATTATTAATCCCACTAAAATTCTTTACACTCTTGTGTAAAGTTTAAAATGTAAATTAAGTTTAGCTCTAGAAAGTTTTGGAAGCATATTTCTTTACAGGATGTTCTACGTAACATAAGAATTACTAATCAGAATGTTTGTTTCTTCTACAACTAGTAGCTTTGTAAAATTTAAACCAATAAATTATTAGAAGAACCGCACAGTAAATGGAATCTAGTATTGTATTTCCAAATCTTGCTAATTAAAAGTAGGATACTAGCAAAGAAAAATGCTCCGATGGAACAAAAAAGGGGAATATACTCGGGATTGTGAATTATCGAGGTTGTAAAAGGAGGGGACTAGGAATAATCTCCCTATGTTATATGCCAAAAATCGCAAAATATGTTAAAAACCAGACTTTCTCCATACAATGCAAAAAATCGAAGTATATTCTGCGGCCTTTGAAAAATGTAAAAGTTTAGTAAACAATTGTTGTAGACATGTGTAAAAGAGTATCTACATAAGGTCTGTTGCACGTCAGCTTCCGTGTTTCCTACTGCTTTGAACCAACAATATCATCGATTGTCTTGAATGCATCGATATGTACTATTTCATTCAATTCGCTTAGCTACTGCATTGCTAATTCGCTGCTTTTTTCAATCAATTTTTTGGTAAATAGTTTATTTCTATTGGGAGGCCGCAGAATATACTTCAATTTTTTGCATTGTTTGGAGAAAGTCTGGTTTTTAACATATTTTGCGATTTTTGGCATATAACATAGGGAGATTTTCCTAGTCCCATCCTTTTACATCCTCGATAATTCACAATCCCAAGTATATTCCCTTTTTTTGTTCCATCGGAGCAATTTTCTTTGCTAGTCATTAATATCAATGTGGGTAATTTGTTAAATGGTAAGCTTACAGCTTGTACGTTAAATTAGAGTAGGTAATACTATTGATAGAAAAGGAGGAAAAAGAATAATTGAATTTAACTATTCTTATTAATTCAATTGTCAAATGTTCCCTTGTGTCATGAGTTTTGTGCCAGATGCTTTATAATGTGCAGCAAATCAATTTTCGTAAAGATTACTTTTTCATTTATATTATTGCACAACAATTGGTTTCTTGAAAGATGGCATTTTTAATCAAGGATGTAAAAAAATGCTAGGGGTAGGTATATCTTTAATTTATTTCTATCTTATTTTTTTGTATAAGCAGCGCGATAAAATTCTTTAAAAGGTTCGAAAACATAAAGTTTTGATTCTCCATGACTACAGCAATGTTCAAAGCCACAGATGCACAACATGGTTGGTCTGGGAGGGTGGGGGAGGGGTAGTAAGTCGATCTGGGCGAGAGGGTCAGTTGAAGAGCTTCTTTGACCAAAATAAATCGTCAAAATTATGTTAATCCGCTGTTTTGATCAATTTCAAGCAATTATGCTAATTTTCGTTTTTCATTGATTTTTGGTCTTCATTTTCCCCAGAAAATTTATGCTAATTTCCGTTTTTCGTTGATTTTTGGTCTTAATTTTCCCCCAGAAAATTATATATTTTTTCGTTCTGGGGGTCTATTCTAGACTCCCGAACCCCCTGTGCATATCTGTTCACAGCTGACGTAACAACCGTCTCATTAAGTATTACCTTGATGAAGTGCCCAATGCCGTGAGCAAAGCAGGCATCATTCCGTAAACAAATTTTAGGGGATTTTGACGCGTAATAATTAAGAAAATTAATGGCAATAGGATGACACCGTGCAAGAAGAGTCCTCCCAAAACTGTAACGACGTATCCACTCAAGGCTTTTAATTCTTGAGTAAGATCACTCATTTCGACCAGCTGAGAGGCGACGAGAAATATGATTCCTACGGGCGCGTACCTTCACAAACAAGAAAAACATGATTTAGAACTAAGCTAGGTCAACTTTATTACTTTTCCAGTGAGGCTTTTAAATAGGCATCTCTGAGTCTGATCACAGAAATCTTATACTATCGAAATTCTCGAATAATGATTCAAACACAAATGATTCTTTTCGTGCTCATACGTGTTGCAGCTTAAAGATATAAATTTAGAGAGCATAACTAGACATTAAGCTGAACAGAGTGAAATTTACAACGAAAATTTGACTTTATAAAAAAGGACATAGGAAAACGATTAAGATAATTAATTTTAAAAAAAATTATATAAAACTTAATATAAAATGTTCAATTATATGCAGCTTATGCCGTGCATTTTGAGGGCAGAAGCAGCTAAATAACTCAAGACAATTACAAGCAATGATGAAACAAGGCATTCTATAAATGAAAGGGGAAAACTTGTACTCTTGAAAATTTTGCTACATTTTTTAAGCCCCGATCTCTGAACGGTTACAAAGCAGCTTGAGCTTGTTTTATGATTAACGACAATCAGTTCATGTCTTTTCAATCACTGCTGACTTCTATAAATAGCTCGATCATGATTCTCATTTTGTTATCCTTCAGGCTTAATTAAGTCAAAATGGATGGTCAAAGAACTGCCTCATTAAACAGTGCTTACAATATTGCATAGATTAATTATTCCTCTTGATTTCGTTGTCAAGTTTTTTTAATAATTTATGAACACAAAAATTAAAGTTGATTCGATATAAGAAAAAGATATACGCTTTTCTCAATAGCGATTCGCTTTTTGTAAAATTTCCAAAGTTTCATGCGGAGAACATGTTACTTCATCCATCTGTCGGCATACAGCTGTTAATAAGGTTATGAAGAACAATTGAACCTGGCCTGAGATTTAAGCTTCTTAATTTATTAAGTCTGATTGCACAAACAATAAGTACTGTATACTATTGCCGAAGGGGTTCAATTAATTTAAGAAAAAATCAAAAATCAAAAATTAAAAATAAACGCATATAAGCACTTCACGCAAACCATTATTGGACGGAATAAAGCGAGATTACTGAATGAAATTATTATACCAAAACTATAATTAAAAATTCCTTGAATTCAAACGAAACACATTGAAAAATATGTCTTTTTGTTATATAATCAGACTGTTGCATCTCCTTTAACGTTGGCTTGGTCAACTAGCATCGTAAAGTCATCGACATCCTTTAACTTTAAATGTAATATATCTTCGGGATGTGTCGCCCTCTTACCGCTATGCCCTAACCTAGTTCAAGTAAAAGATCGTTCAACCCTAAAAAAGATTATGCAGAAAGATCTGGGGCCGGTTTCAATATAGCGACTTAAGTCTAAAATCAGACTTAAGTTCAAAATTAGAACTTAAGTCCGAACTTAGCGGTTTCAATGAGAATCTTAAGTTCGAACTTGAGTCCGAACTTGAGTCCGAACTTAAGAATAAGCCGGTTTCAATAAAATTAAGTTGGAACTTAAGTTTCGAAATAACAACTCCATGGCTCGCAATCGCAGCCAGTCGCGTTCTTTTTCACGCCAAAATCGTTCGCCATCGCGTTCGAATTCGCAAAATAGACATTGATCTCAGTCACGATATCGTAACTCTAGTCAACATCGTTCATCTAATTATGCAAATAATGATAATCGCTTTGAACCTAAGCAAGCACGATCGAATTATAGGCAAAATCATAATGATTATTACCAAAATTCGCGTGCCAATTATCAAAATTCGCGTTACGATAATCATCATAATAATCAATCGCGACAAAATACAACTTTTGTGCAGTTCCCAAACGAACAGCGTGGAACTTATTATAATTCTAATTATCGCAATGACAACAATTTTAATCGCCCATATGTCACATATACCGCAGATAACCAACCCACCATGAATGCGCCCCCACCGCAGCCAACCCTTACATCTCCTCATGATGTAAACATGGTTACTGCGAAAGGGCCAGAGGCTAGCGCGCGTCCTAATTTATTCGCGTCGCAAGAATTTCTCGAAGAGTACGAACGTTTACAGCGTTATTTCGCGACTTATGAAAAACTCAATTTACCTCCATCGACTTAAGTTGCAAATATTTAAGACAGCACGGAGCTGTCTTAAGTCAGTTCAGTACTGCACAATTCTACATTAGCTGGATATTTCTTTTTAGAATCTACATAAGCACAGCTCCTTCAGCTTTTAAATTTCTTTTGTTGACTAATTAGATGATCGATTTTTGTCCTCCATGCTTTATAACAGTGCAACAACGACAACGGGACAGATAAATGGGGATCATCGCTTAGATGAATGACTACGTCGATTACGAGCGAGCAAACAGGCTTGTTGGACTTGGGACCATACATGCACGTAGGGGAAGGTTTGGGGGTCCTAACCCCCTAAAATAAAAAATTGAAAATCTATTAGTGAAAATCAGGCAAAATGAAGGCCAAAAACGGATAAAAATTTAAAATTTTCCTTTAAAAGTGCTTCAAATTGGCCAGAAACTGTGTAATAATGCAGTTTTAACACTATTTACGCTTATACCAGTTTTTGAAGTCATTTTTGCCTAAAAAGATCCATTTTTCACTTCCCCCTTAGACTAGCTGACCCCCCTAGATGGGCCATGCTATCCATCTATGCTTTGGACCCGATGTACCCTCCTCGCAAGTCTATACTTGCCCTGTACGCCTCCAACGGGCAGCAGTTAAGCTCGATTTTTGCCAAAAACTTAAGTTCCAACTTAAGTTCTAACTTAAGTTCAAACTTAACGAGTTCGGACTTGATTTTTTATTGAAACCGACTTAAGTTCTGACTTATCCTAGTTGGAACTTTAGGACTTAAGTTCAGACTTAAGTTCGGACTTAAGTTTATCTTATTGAAACCGGCCCCTGGCCCATATTTATGAAATCCGCAGCCACTATAATACGTTACAATATACTCATCTTTAAAAACATTTTGTTCGTAAAAAATAATAGTATCTTTTCTTTACCATATCAGCAGCGAAACAATCGTCATCATAGTTGATTCGAGCCCTTTGAAAAGTTCCCTTAAAATGGCGCCATCTTCGCGTAATAAGCTTATCACTACACCGAACAAAATAGAGAAAACGATCAAACCCAAAATATTCATGCCACTCATTGAATGCGTCGTAATTATTTCTTTGTATAGCAGCAATTCATCTGTAATGCCAAATCGTTTATACGTTTGAAATAAAATCTTTAAAAAACCGTCTAAAACAAATCAAGAGAAAGCTTAAATGCGGATCTTACGATATTTGTAGTCTAATTATAACAAAATGCTGAAGAACGTATTCTAAATTTTATGATATGAGATTTATTCAGAAAAAACCCTATTACTTGTTACCAAAAACTTGAATTTATACGGACAACTTCGTTAGATTTATAGAATTTAATAGCCTTCAATCTGGTCATTATAACTATAATTAATATGCATTCTTGGACTTCATTATGCTGCTGTCTTGAAATTAACCAGGTTACACATGTAGGTCATATGTTCAAAATATTGCTTTGAAAAGTCACAACGATTTTTCGAAAAAGTGCTCGGAAACTCAGTAAGCGTAGTTAGCTTTCTGAATTTGTGGGGACTGAAATTTTGAAGTTGGCTATTTCACTAACCAGGAGGCAAGAATAATGTTTTGAGGTTTTCTCAATGAGATCTACACACTGAAGAGGAAACAATTTTAAAAATTCAACTTAATTTAATTTATATTTAACTGATATGTTGTATTTTGGGGTTATTAGCTTAAAAAGTGTGCTAAAATCTATTCTAGCGGTCTGTCAGATGCGCTTTAAGAATTCTCAATTTGTCCCTTTGGGAGACCTTGTTAAAAACACTCATAATTCCAAAATTTTTGTGGGGCCGGGGACTAGTCCCCCCTATTCCTCCACAGCAACGCCCCTGCTCGTTTTCCTCGATTAATTTAGGGATGGACAAAAAATAAAGGAATCGCAATGATAATGAAGCAATGACATGTTGACGCATTGATTTTAGCTCGTATTTCTTATAAAGATAGGTACTTACTCTGTGACATATTCATGGCTTTTTCCACTGATAGCTTCTGTCTTGCGGCCGTGTTCTCATAGGTCACGCAAGTTTTTACCTAAAATAATAATTTACATTCTAGCATTAGTTTTGACTTGAATACCCAATATTTAAATACCGTACACTTTTGGTGCAAGCTGCTACAAGGTTATCGGGCAGCAAATTTCTAGAAGAAAATTTTACGAATAACAGAATAGCATCTCGTACTAAAGAGTGCGTTATCGTAAAAATTAAACAAAGAGAACATCCAGTACTGTCAGTACATGCATTAGGTATACTAAATGGTTCCATAGCAAGCACGCACGTTTGAGTTTTAGAGGTTTAGAAAACAAAAAAATAAAGAATCTTCCGAGAAAAATAGGGCAAAATCAAAGACGAAAATGAATGAAAAGCAAAAATTTTCGGAAAAAATGCTTTAGTGACCAAAAACTGTGGAGTTTTACTTTTGTTGTTATTTTAGCATTTATACCATTTTTGATGACATTTTATGTCAAATACTCAAAAATCGACCCCCAAACCAGCTGACCTTCAAGACAGACCGCGTCGTTATCGTTCATGTCTGTAAAAACGTAGAAATTCCCGTTCTCAGGTTAACCTTTTATTGGCCAACGTTCCCGATTGGGAACATATTTTGGAAATTTTGTTGCAAAACAACTACTAATCTAATTTAAATCAGACTTGTTTTGGATGAGAAATAAGATGTTTGCCTATCCTGTGGGAGCAATTTCAGAACTTAATTTTTGAGTATGTGCTATGCTATACTGTCTTAAGTTGGACAAAAATAGCGAAAGTTTGTCATGTTTAGAAATTTGCATATTTTCAATCGCATACAAAAATTTTTGAGCCAAATGTAATGCAGTCATGTTTGCAGAAGGTTTTCTGATCATTTTAGTATATTATTCATTTCTATTTAGTTGTCCATCAAAAGTTATGGTTGAATTTATATTGATGTTCCCGTTTGGGAACGTTGGCTCCTAGGAGTGCAAAAATATTTAATTCCTGGAAAGAGAACTAAATCTATGGGGCAGCATATGTAACCTCGGCTATGCACTTTAGTGACCTCTCATACATTCTTTCAATTTTCTAGAGCTCCACAAGCATTATGGTATGACTCCAATGCACATATTCAAAATATTGAATGCAGGTTCATGGGATTCTTTACTTGATTCTGTGTTACGATTACACAACAATATAGCTCTTGATTTCTAGCGCTTTTTAGGCAAAAATTCAAGTGTTTCTGTAAATAATTTTAGGTGCTTTTGCAGAAATTACCTGCTCTACCTTACTTTGCTTTATTTCTTTACTATAACTTACAGAGTCTTGAATCTTTAGAGGCTTAGAGACAAATTTTATTGAATTCATGCACAATATCATGTGTTTTTGATTTGTAGATTTTGCACTGTACTTTATCAAAATTTATATAACTACTGATTGCTAACATTTTTTAATAGCTTAGAAGCATGCTAGCAAGATAACTTAACTTTAAGTGTAAGTTTATTGGACTATCGATAACAACTGCAAGTAGGTAAATGTCCGAATGAGTAAACGTATGATATTATGACTAACTTTTATTCACTTTAAAATTTTACTTATTGAAAACTGTATGAAATTGCCAATTTGACTATATTACACCCTGACTTCCCGTTATTTCCCGAATCTTAGTCAATGACTTCTAATTTTTAGTATACCAACATACGCGATACAGTATAAATAGCTCTGAGATCACGGGCATTAGTTCAACAGCGTAGAAATGAGAAAACCAATAAATTTTTGAAAAATCCAGAAAAAACGAAAATACGGATAATAGCTCAATAATAGTTTTTTACTCATCTTAGCCAGACCTTATTTAATGTTATCTAGAAAGAAAGCAAATCTTACAAAAAACAAATAAAAAGTTACGGTGTCTACTGAAAGTTTCTTGGTTTTCTGAGGTTTATGGTTCCCCATAAGGTTTCAAATAGGTACTCAAAACCACACCCTTGTAGGCTCTCTATTTGACAATTTGACAGTTTAGATTACTACTGTTATCAATGTTTGTAGCAGATCGCTTTAATCTTATATGTTTTGCAAAACATAAAAGAAGATGAAATTTGGCAAAAATGTTCCCCAAGAAGCCAACGTTCCCAAATGGGAACATATGAACAACATGATAGAGAGGAGAGCTTTTGCTCTGGTTTTTTGCATACAGTCTTACATTTAACAGATTTGAAACATATTAAGATTGCATTGCTGTAGCACATCTGCATCATAGAGCGGACTCTAAAAGGTTAATCAGTTTCATACTTTTTCTTGAGTAAGCTATTCATGCTTGAAATAACTCATTGATTTTTTAAAATATTCGCCGATAGCAACCTAGCAGGTTACAATAGTTGCATTGTGCTGGTTGTAATTACCATGAAGTGGCGGCTTACTGTAAGTAAAAATTCATAAATTTTACGCGCAAGCTTATATAAAACAGACTATAGCACCTTATCGAAGTAAAACGTATTTCATAAAAAATCGTTATTGGATTTTTATTTTGTTTTTTGTAAAATTTTGTTAAAGTTGTTGAGTGCTTTGTTAAATCTATAACAAATTAATATGATTTTGATTTATATGAATTCTGAAGGTACAAGAAGACGATTTGTAACTGCATTTTCGTAATGACATAGCTATGCTGTTCCAACGAAGTTCCCATATTTGTTCTTTGAAGTCCCTAAATCTCTCATCACTTACATTATCACTAAAACTTGATTTTCCAATGAGGCTCTGAATCTTATATTGGCAAGACGTCTTATAATATTATAAGTTTGAAGCAACTTTCAAAGCCATATATGTAAGTACCTACATAAGCGGCACATGGCTAAAAATTTTGATTCAAACAAATTAAGGACATCTTTCCATTTATTGCTAATTCGAAAGATTACACGCAACTTATTTTACTCATTGTATAATATGTAAGTAAATGAGTAAGGCAGGAAGACGTAGTCAAACATAGATAGGTATTTTGATTTAAAATTACATTTCCATTACATTTTTGTTCTTGTGAAGTTCGTAATTAGTTCGTCGTGCTTTTTGTTTCCTACATAGTATATAAGTCTGCTCTTACCATTTTCGTGATTACGCAAATTTGATCCTTAATTCATACTGTACAACATCGAGTTGTCAGAAGAATTTTTCATAGAAATCACTATCTGGCACTGGCGGATCCAGGATTTTCTGATAGGGGGCGGAACCCCAAATGTTCCCAAAAGTGTCAACAAATGTCCTGAAAATCCGTGCATTGTGCTCAAGTACTGGTTTTTTGCTGTCTTTCGATAAGCAGAATCATTTGTGATCCAAAAAAATATAAATTTTCGAAAGTTTTCTAGGAAAAAGGCATGAAATTAGTGCGAAAATCGGTTAGAAAAAACACCGAAAAATACATGAGAAATGATTGTATGAACTGAAAAAATCGTTATTTAGACATAAAAATGAAGTTTTCAGAGCACTAAGAAAGTCAGTACATAAATGTGATTAATGAGTAATACACGGCGCGAAGCATTAAGGAAATTCGGCAAATTGTCTTAAGACACGATTTCCGAGAGGGTCGACCAAAGTCATGATAAGTTGAAAAAAAAGTTTCCCTGAAAATTTGATATATGGGTCAGTTTTTCAAGCTAAGAATCATGGTGACATTCATTTTTCATAAAAACGAATATTCATTGAGCTACAGTAAGCCAAAGTTTGAAAATTTGGTTACTTTTACGAAATTTTTGTACTTTTGCATAAACTCAGTTTTCTACCGTTACACTAATGACAGAGCAGTAAAATTTGGTGTGATCATAGGGCCATATGTGCTTCATAAGGAAAATTTAAAATTAGACTTTTTTCGCATTTTATGCGCTTTACACAAAAGTGTAAAGTCAAATTTTTCGGCTATTTTTTAAGATTTTTTTAATATTAATCGTGCCCAGTCAGTCAATCTTTGAGAAGCACTAAAAATATTTACTGTGCATACGTGCGCACATATCCCCAACATATGTGTAAAGTTTAATAAAAATTGTGATACCCTTTCTATACGAAGTTGAACATCAAGTGAACAGTTTTTCCCCATATTTTCGAAAAATTCATTTTAATGTTAATTTTGTTTGCGTATCATTTGATACCGAGCAGCAATTTTTGATGTGAATATAGAGTCATACATGATCCTTCATAAATTCATAGAATTATAATTTTTACGCGCTTGTTACACTTTACACAAATGTGTAAAATCAGATTTTTGGTCAATTTTTAAATTTTTTGTAACATAAATTCAGCCCATACAGTCAATTTTTAAGAGGCACTAAAAATATTTATACCGATTACATCTACACATGCCCCCAACCTACGTATAAAGTTTAATAAAAATTGCAATACCCTTTCTGTGAAAAGTTGAACATCAACTGAACAGTTTTACGCAATCTATCTCAAAAAACTCATTTTGTTGTCAATTTGTTTGCCCAACATTTGAAACTGAGCAGCAATTTTTATTGCAAATATAGAGTCATAAACAATCAGTCAGAAATTCATTGAATTTTTTAGTTTTTTTGACATTAATCCTGCCCATGCAGTTTAATGTTCAAATATTTCTGCTCGTTCATTATAAAATACAATGAAAGATATAGAATTAAGAATTTTATGCATTAGTTGCACTTTACCAAAGTGTAAAGAAAAATTTTATCCCAGCCTTACATTTGATTCAAACAGCAATACCACTTTTTGTATGAAAACTGAATTATTTTTGAGCATCCTCTACAGCTTTACCTAACGTTAAATTCTGTCTGCATATGCAATGCATCAAATCTTAGTGATGCACAAATTTTCAGCCATCTAAATATAAAGAATTCTATTTTACCACTTGTATAGTTAAAACATGATAGGATATTCGACCAATAAAGCGTATGAATATTAAAGTACACGTCATCATTTTTGCAATACAGTCCAGCCATCAGAAAAAACATTTTAGAATTTTATTTGATGTAGACATAATTTTTCAGAGAATGTCTAAGTCCGTTTTTTATGGAAGCTTTATTTTCTCTCCTGTTTGATCTAGCATAAGTTTCAGACCTAAGCTTTCTCTAGGCTTTCAACGTTTATTGTGTTTTCGAGAAACGTTGAAAGCCTAGAGAAAGCTTAGGTCTGAAACTTATGCTAGATCAAACAGGAGAGAAAATAAAGCTTCCATAAAAAATGTAACTAATCATTCTCTGAAAAATTATGTCTACATCAAATAAAATTCTAAAATATTTTTTCTGATGGCTGGACTGTATTGCAAAAATGATGACGTATACTTTAATATTCATACGCTTTATTGGTCGAATATCCTATCATGTTTTAACTATACAAGTGGTAAAATAGAATTCTTTATATTTAGATGGCTGAAAATTTGTGCATCACCAAGATTCGATGCATTGCATATGCAGACAGAATTGAACCTTAGGTAAAGCTATAGAGGATGCTCAAAAATAATTCAGTTTTCATACAAAAAGCGGTATTGCTGTTTGAATCAAATGCAAGGCTGGGATAAAATTTTTCTTTACACTTTGGTAAAGTGCAACTAATGCATAAAATTCTTAATTCTATATCTTTCATTGTATGTTATAATGAACGAGCAAAAATATTTGAACATTAAACTGCATGGGCAGGATTAATGTCAAAAAAAACTAAAAATTCACTAAAAATTTGACTTTGCATATTTGTGTAAAGTGCAACAAATGTAAAAAATAAAAATTCAATGAATTTCTGACAGATTGTTTATGACTCTATATTTGCACCAAGAATTGCTGCTCAGTTTCAAATGTTGGGCAAACAAATTGACAACAAAATGAGTTTTTTGAGATAGATTGCGTAAAACTGTTCAGTTGATGTTCAACTTTTCACAGAAAGGGTATTGCAATTTTTATTAAACTTTACACGTAGGTTGGGGGTATGTGTAGATGTAATCGGTTTAAATATTTTTAGTGCCTCTTAAAAATTGTCTGTATGGGCTGAATTTATGTTACAAAAAATTTAAAAATTAACCAAAAATCCGATTTTACACATTTGTGTAAAGTGCAACAAACGCGTAAAAACTATAATTCTATGAATTTATGAAAGATCATGTATGACTCTATATTCGCATCAAAAATCGCTCCTCGGTATCAAATGATACGCAAACAAAATTAACATTAAAATGAATTTTTCGGAAATATGGGGAAAAACTGTTCACTTGATGTTCAACTTCGTATAGAAAGGGTATCAGAATTTTTATTAAACTTTACACATATGTTGGGGATATGTGTGCACGTATGCACAGTAAATATTTTTAGTGCTTCTCAAAGATTGACTGACTGGGCACGATTAATGTTAAAAAAATGTTAAAAAATAGCCGAAAAATTTGACTTTACACTTCTGTGTAAAGCGCATTAAATGCGAAAAAAATTCTAATTTAAAATTCTTCTTATTAAGCACATATGGCCCTATGATCACTTCAAATTTTACTGCTCTGTCATTAGTGTAACGGTAGAAAACTGAGTTTATACAAAAGTACAAAAATTTCGTAAAAATGACCAAATTTTCAAACTTTGGATTACTGTAGCTCGATAAATATTCGTTTTTATGAAAAATGAATGTCGCCATGATTCTTAGCTTGAAAAACTGACCCATATATCAAATTTTCAGGGAAACTTTTTTTCAACTTATCATGACTTGTGTACACGGAGGTCGATTTTATAGGAAATCGTGTCTTAAATAGTGGCTAAAATCATTAAGAATACGCACTATTCTCTATTGCTCCAAATATTTTTTTGACAAAAGGGGAGGGGACCGCCCCGCCCCCTTAAAATCCGCGCCTGCAGACTGGCATTAAACAAGCTATGATTTAGAGTGTTAATTTCAAATGAAGGATAAGTGACGATAAAAACATGATGCTAGCTCGATTGTACCTTGTTGCCAAAGCTCACCTTATCAAGTCTAAAATGGTATCAGCTGGCGTAGAGAGGCATTTAATTTCTCCTTCTATATCTGTTCTATTCCGTCCACCAGACCAACTACCTGGCTTTATTAAGCTCACCAAAATAATACCTTCTATCACTGCCAACAGCGTTGTTCCGAGGTAATAAGCCACGGTCCACGCCCCCAATCGACCAGCTGTTTTGATGTTCATTTGAGCTAATGCACTAACGATACTACTTACTATCAATGGTAATATAATCATCTGAAAAAGATTCGAAAAAGTGCATATGTAGGTACGTCTTTGAAACAGACATAATAATTTGACTTGACAAGCCTACAACGTTGCTATCATACATGGGCAGCAACAAAATTCTGGGGGTCCGATGGGACCAAATTGCCAAAAATAGAACCATGAATTCAATTCTGGGGGCTATCGATTTTTGGAAGAACATTCAGATTCTTAGTCTGGGGGGTTTGGACCCCCACACCCATGTGTGGTCGCTACTGACTGAGGGTTGTTAGCATTCATGTACAGCGTGAAAATTCTGTGGGGGTCAGGCCCAAAAAATGTTTAAAAAGTGCCTTCTTTGGGCTACAAAACGAAGGGTACACGTCAAAAACACTGTTTTTTACGTTTTAGACAATGCTCGTTCTTTCTTAAACATAAAAACATTTTTAAAAAATTTTAAAATTCGAAAAAAATTGAGTTAATTAAACAAAATATAGTGAAAAATGTGTATATGGCGCGAAAAGCCGAAAAGTTGAAATTTTTGAGCCAGAAATAAGCTAAAAACGCTAAAAGGGCACACTTTTTGCAACTTTTACAAACTTCTACAAATAATCGACAATTCTGGGGGTCGCAGCCATTTTGCGGGGGTCAGTTGCCATTCTGGAGGTCAAACCCAGTCCAAACTCCCACCCAACAACACGTCTGGTTGTTAGGTCGCTTAGGAAATATAAAAATGTTCATTGCCTTAAATTGTACCCTCGGTTTTTATTATTCGACAAAGATTTTTCCGGATTGGCAAAGATTTTTCAGAACCATTTTTTTAATAATTATAAAAAAATTTTCAGAGCAAAGATTTCAAAAATGTGAAAGATTTTTTTGTTTGTTCAGCAAGAAGTTGAAATCCGATTTAGTAATTCAATGCATTGAGTACGAAAGCATCATGAATCATAAATATTTCGGTGATTTGCGCCAATACAGCTATTTAATGCACTATTTGTCCTTCGAAACATAAACTTCAGTCGAACATCATGGTGATGTGAAAATTATTTTATGATTTTTGGCTTCGGTTGCCTCGAGAAGATCTCAAAATCGGGATGATTAATGACAAAAAGACTTTGCTGTGCGTGACTTCTCCAAAGCAGCTTTCTGGAAAATCTGCGGTTAAAAAAGCTACAAATTTGGCTAGAACCAATGAAGATGTCAAAATTTTATGGCATTTTGCATCGTGCTGATAAATTTTCGTGTTTTCTGTTGCCTGGAAACACAGCAATGTGTCGTGTCAAATGAGATTTTTTAGACACGTTACTAATTATTAACCATTAATTACTAATTATTAATTCATCTTTGGACATTTCTGTACTATAGGTACTGTATAAGGTCCACTTTGCACATATGTAGGTACATACATATATGTATGCAAACTGACCTTTCAAAAAACATCACCGCGCACGCATCATTATGGATTTTATCGAAAAAATATGTGGAAAAATCAGAGAACAAAATGATCTCGTAGCCAATTGATAGTAACTTTTGAATGTTTTTGTCAGACTGTTGAAATATGAAGAGAATATTCTTTTTTTCTGCAAAAGTTTTTGAAATCTTTTTGAATAAATTATGGACTGTTTCGAGTTTGAGCAGGTACCTTTCCAGCAAAGTGACAGATTGAGAAAAATGCATTGGCTTGATCCATAATTAAGTTAACTCTTAGCTGGGTGTGTTCTTTGGGGGAGTTGATTCCGCAGAATGGCTGCACACGTCAGGATTGTCAATTTCCCGAAAAAAACATAAAAGTGTGCTTCTTCAAGCGTTTTTAGCTACATTTTGGTTCAGAAGCGTCAAAATTTTGGCGTTTTGCGCCATTTACTCTTTTTGTTGACAAAATTTTGTTCAATTTACTAAATTTTTTTCAAATTTTTGCATTTCTTTATATTTTTACGCCCTAGAAAGAACGAGCACCACCTGAAACGTTGAAAAACATTTTTTACATGTACCTGTAGATTTAAGGCCCTACAAAGCAGTTTTTAAAAGTTTTTGGGGCTGATCCCCCAGAATTCTCATGCTGTGCATATATGGTTTACTTCGCTCGTGGCATTAAAACCAGTCTAACCTCGCAGGCCGGCAACTGTATACCTAGGTTATTTAACTATGCATGTCAAAAAATGTACAAAAAATGGCAACATTTTTTGGATCCACAAAATTATATTTGAATATTTAAGTGAAATCCGCTGTAACAATACAACAAAAATCGGGAAATGAATAGAAGGAAAAATGAAGAAGTCAAAGCGGAAAGCTGTAAAGGCAATAAAATAATCAAATTTTAGTATCTTGGTTGGCTTGATTATAATGATAAATTCTTGGAAAAAAGGCTGAACCGAAAAACAAGAAAAAGCAATGCATGGATTAGCTTGTAGTAGGATATTCCGGTTTACCGATTCTTATCGTTTATTATTCCTAGAAATGTAAGTGATGTTTACTTGTAGCATACGAAGGAATATCTCTCCTGGAAACTTTAGATAAATCAATTTGCGCTTGTTCAATGCCGGCTGACCATCGTGACCTAATGTCCTAAGACCTAGACCTAAAGCGACCCCGAAAATGATGGCAAATATAGTCAACATCAAAAGCCAAGTTTCTTTACTGAGAGATTTCAACCACTTTCTAAAGTCCTTGAACGCTTTGCCTGCCATTTTCACTCGTAGTTAAATCAGATAGCAAAATCCTATCATAAATAAAGCAAGATCGTAAAAAACATAGTCGAATTAGTTTATCAAGCATTTAATCATTCAATCAACAGCATTAGATAAATACAATGTAAAGCAGAATATTCAAGCCAATAAATAAACATCGTTTCCATGTTTTTTACTTGTTCCCAAAAGATTGTAAACCAACTAAGCCTCAACTAGCGTTCCTTGTTCTCATATCTCGTTTCATCACGCCTCCTCATCCAATGTCTTACACAGACGTGTTTTTTGGGTAGGGTGTTGGGGAAGGATTAGACCTCCCAGGATGGCTACTGAACACCATTGTCAATTTTTTGTAAAAATTGTAAAAAGTGTGTCTTTCTCAGCAGTTTTAGCTCATTTTTGGCATAAGAGTCTCAAGTTTTCGGCGCTTCGCGCCATATACACATTATTTTACGATATTTTGCTCAAGTTACTCGATCTCTTTCAAATTTTCTCGAGATTTTTTTGTTTTTATATTCTAGAAAAACGAGCATTGTCCGGTAGGTCAACAAACAGTATTTTTGACGTGTACTCATCGGTTTTAGCCCAAAAAAGCACTTTTAAAGTATTCTGGGCCTGACACCCCGGAATTCGCTGTAATGTGTGGTCCACACCTCTACAAAATTTCCATTCTACCGCGTTTCCTATATCATCGCTCATCCGATCATCCGACCTTATCGCCTGTGCTTCAGTCTTTCAAATGTCAGCGATTTCGAATGTCCTATTACATGCATCGCGTTTATTATTTTCAAAGACTTATACTACCGTTCTCGTGTCGCTTCAACTTTTCGTTGCATCTTTTCTACAACACTAGCAGAGAGGTAAGTTAATAATATCTTCAAATGATTAGCGTTTACCTGCGTTACTTGTATGCTCAAACTCGCACGGTGGCAATCATGATGCACAGTATGGCCGATCGGGTGGAGGGGGGTCAGCCGGGCTGGGATGGTCGAGAATCGACATTTTTAGGCCAAAATGACCTCAAAAACTGGTATAATCGCTAAAATAGCGTTAAAACTACGTTATTACACAGTTTCTGGTCATTGTTAAGCATTTTTGAAGGAAATGTTTAATTTGCATCCGTTTTTTGCCTTCATTTTGCTCCATTTCCCGAGAAAATTTCTCATTTTTCCATTCTGGGGTACCCCCAGCCCCCACGTGCATATCTGGTGGCAATGTTGTAATAGAACTATAGATGCACCGAATGGCCAGTTCATGGGGGTCAGGTGGGCGTGGGGGTTAAGGAGCGTACCCATCAGAATCTGAACCCCCTTAATCGATAAATCTCCCTCCAGAATTGAATTTTTGGTGCTATTTTGGTAATTTTACCCCATCTGACTCCCCAGAATTGGGCTGCTGCCCATGTATGGTCAGACGGTCTGCGGAATCAGCCAGCGAGCTTTTTTAGCCGAAATGGCTTCAAAAACTATAATGTAAAAATGTTAAACAAACTATGTACGTCAATCCTCAGTTTCTTGTCAATTTCAATCACTTGCGGAATGTGAGTTTTACCATTTGGCCTTTATTTTATCTTATTTTTTCCGGAAAATTTTCCATTTTTCCATTCTGAAATCTAAACCCTTAAACCCTCACGTGCATGTCTGCTTAGCAGTACACCCAATGTTTAATACGCAGAATTTTATTACAGTAGCATTTCTGGAAGAGACTTGGCAAAATAATAAGTGTATAGGAAAAAACAAAATTTTTAAATATCATCGCTGAAAAAATCTATTCATCGATATAGCTTAGACGGGGACATAATTGTAAGTGTTATCTACAATAGAGCAGCTCGCATCAATCTGACATTTTTCTGTCTTTATAAAAAAGCACAAAAGGTTTTCTTTGTTTAGAAAAATAAAATTCGCTTTGATCTAGAAACCTTCAAAATATGAAAAAGTACAATACTCGTATCGTATGTACGAGTGTAATTTCTGGAAAAAATTCAAGCGCCTCATTAATGGGTATACCTGAAACAGTCAAGAGGTACCAAACCGATGAATTTTTTTATCGCATCCAACAAAAACTAGTTAGAATAGCACATTGAGAACGTTTACATTTATAGAGTGTTGTTGATAAACTACAAGGCACACCTACATACATACACTAGAAGCTAAGGCCAACATAACATAGCTACATAAAAAATATAATCCCGTCCGCAAACAACGCATATACCTACCCATCATATGCGTAACAGCATTCACAAGCGCGACGATAGTCAGAAGCGCGACAGTCAAGCGCGACGGAAGTCGCAAGAGCGAAATCAGAAAAGTATTGGTTAAGCACATGGTCGTGTCCATAGATGCACAGTATGGCCGATCGGGGGTAAGGGTCAGCCGGTCTGGGAGGGAGTCAAGAATTGAGCTTTTTTGGGTCGAAATGATTTCAAAAATTGGTATAAGCGCTAAAATATCGTTAAAACTACGTTATTACACTGTTTATGATAAATTTGAAGCACGTTTTAAAAGAAAACCTCTACTTTTGGCCTTCATGTTGCCTAGTTTTTCAGATAAAACTTCTCATTTTTTCATTCTGGGGCAGTAGCGGATCCAGGATTTTCTGAAAGGGGAGCGGGATCCCAAATTTTCCCAATAGTGCCAAAAATTTTCCAAAAAATCCGTCCATTATGTTTAAGTAGCGGTTTTTTGGCGTCTTTTCAAAGACAGAATCATTTGTGATTCGAAATAAGTAGAAATATTACGAAACTTTTCTAAGAAGATCCGCGCGAAATTAATGCAGAAATCGGCACAAAGCGCCGAAAAATACAAGAGAAATCTTTGTAAGAACTAAAAAATCCTTGTACATAAACTACTCTTTAGACGTAGAATTAAGACTTTTAAGCGTCAAGGTAGTCAATAAATATCATCAATGAGAACTCCGAAAATTTTGGAAAACTATGGTAAAAAGGGCTAAAATCATCAAAAAATACGCATTTTTTCTATTGCGCCCAATATTTGTTGACGACAGGGGCGGCCGCCCCCACCCCGCCCCTCTAAATCTGCGCATATTCTCGGGGTCTAGATTTCCCAAACCCTCTTCCTCCAAATGCATGTCTGAACATAACCAGACGTGCACGTGAGGTATGCGAGGTATAGAATGAAAAATGGAGAATCTTCTGGGAAAATGAGGCGATGCTAAAAATTGACCAGGAAGTGGGTAATAACATAGTTTTAACGCTATTTTAGCGCTTATAACAGCTTTTGAGGTCATTTTGGGCTGAAAAAGCTTGATTCTTGACCTCCTAGGCCGGCTGACCCCCGCCAGATCGGCCATGAAGAAGCTGTATTTTACAGATTTGTAACATAAAAATTAATGCGTTGCAGTACCTATGTACATTGCATATGTGAATTACAAATAGGTAGATACCGGGAGCGATATGAACAGTGCTTCCCATGACACCAGGAGCAAGCGGAATATAATAACGTGAACTTTTTCACAGAGTTAAATGAATTTAAATCAGATTTCTCTGACTGTACATGGGCACATAAAACAATTCTCCAACGTCCTCTCCAAATTGGTTCCTCCAGTCTTCGTTAACAATCGGTAACAAAATGGATACGGCCACACAATTACAACAATGCTCGTTCTTTCTAGAGGATAAAAACAGAAAATTTCGTAAAAAAAACAAAAAATTCGAGCTAATTGTACAAAATATAGTCAAAAAATATATCTATGGCGCTAAGCGCCAAAAATTTGAGACGTTGAGTCAAAAACGAGCTAAAAACGCTTAAAAGCACACTTTTCGCACTTTTTACGAAAAATTCCTAATGCTGGGGGATCGCAGTGATTTTGCGGGGGTCAGTCGGTAGGAATCATGGGGGGTTCAATCCCCAGAACACGTATGGATGCGGCGCGTCGCCCTTGTGATGTCGTGCTTGACTACCGTCGCGTTTGTGAATACCGTCGCGCTTATGCATCCGACCCATCGCGTGTGCCAGTGCCACTATAAAATAAGCAACATGCCTGTGTGATTCTTAGCTTACCTATTAGTCTCAATGATGCGGACGGGCAGGTGGTAGGAAATCTTACATTTTATGAGCTAATAAGATTTATAAAATTGATTTTAGAAATGAAAAACGTTTTTTCCACCAAGTGATAAACTAGTAATCTTTTTACTAATCTTTAGTAATCCGCTTGTTTTAAGCCCGCAAACCCGACATAAAAAACTTCATGTACTATACCTACATCACAGGTATAGCAAGATCAAATGTTAGTGTCGCCGAAGGACGATTATACATTTCGAAAATGAATATTTGCATTATATGACGTAGAATAATTCATCTAGAAGAACATTGGAATAAAACTCAAAAAGTGGAGTCAATTAGATGATCTTCTTCGTATATATGTGTGGCAGGATCATCGTCATAAAAAACTAGATTTTTATCTTGAAAGTATGCAAATGTTATCTCTGAGCACATGTATTTTTTACGATGAGACAGCCCTTGATACGATGCCAGTCTGACGTCAACAAGCAATCATAATTTTCTGTTTCTCGTAGTTCAGTAACTATACATTTAGTGTAATACTTTTCAACACAACAAACTTGTTATTGTTATAATAAAATATTCTACATAAGCCAGCATTTATCGAAGAATTAAAAAAACGAAAAATGACAATAGTTGAAGCTTAATATTGGCATTTTGTAACATCTAACCTCGGATCTTTTGAATTGTGTCTAGTGTGTAGAAAGAGCGTTGAAAAAATTTGTTTGAAAGCGGTGGTAAAGTTTGCTTTCCTTATTATTTTTAGGTTTAGGTTTAGTTTATGTTACTGCAGCTTGTAGGCTAAGATCGGTTTACTCCCGCTTAGGTCGACGTAGTCGCTCTAGTTCGGAGTCGATGCATTTAATGCATAAATTAAATTTGGTATACATTTCCATATTTAGCTTAACCAGCAGACTTTTGAGAAAAGTGATCGTCACATTTGTTACGCTGAACACGTCCGGAAAAGTCCATTCTATTGAAAAATTAGATCAGCCGTTTTTCCTGAGATAACAAAATTATGAAAAATGCGAAATGGGCTACAAAATCTTTAGCAACATGCGAAAGAATGCACGTATAAAAATATATTTAGAAGTAGGAGCATATTCTATTGGTACAAACAAATACGAGCGCAAAAAATAATGCAACGGGAGTGTAAAGAAAAAATGAGGTACGTAAATGGCTTTCCCAAGGAAACTGCACTTTAAAACATTATTTGTACAAGTTTGTGATTCACGAAAGAAAGAAGACGTGAATAATCAATACATTCAAAGACCAACATGCTTGGATAACGAGCGTACAAAACATTTGCATACTATCCATAACACCATCTGACTCATTGCTTCAGGCCATCTTAACATAAAAGGAGAATACGCAGTCATTTTGAAATTTTCAATGTCGAGGACATCAGCTAACTTTCCTATTTTCTTTTGAATCACAAGCAATACCCACCTGCATTACCTATTGGGACCAGTAGGTACACATTAGAATACCTCTTACTGTACTACCTATCGCTGGCAAGATGATTCCATCTACCGAAGCAATGTAGCTTTATCCTTTGTACATGATGACTGTTAAAAAATGAACTTACGTATCGCCCCTAAGTTCAAATTAGCTGAAATATGATTTGATTCTTAGGTACATACCTAACTTATGTGATGAATACCAACTTGATATTAAACGATGTAATGACCTAATTTGAATGTCTATGCGAATTACCTTCTTTTGATTTCCCTCATGGACACATGGAAAGCTCATTCATTTTTGCTTCCGACTGTGTGTCATATCCTGAAAATAGAATTTATTTTTCAATGGCGGATTTAGAAAGGCATAATTTCTTATAGCGAAGAAAAATGCTCCGATCGAACAAAAAAGACGAAAATACTTGGGATTGTGGATAACTAAGGATGTAAGAGGAAGATGCCTAAAGTCACAAAATCTGCTAAAAATCAGATTTTCTCTTAGCAACGCTAAAAAAACCTAAGTATATTATGTGGCCTACAGATTGAAATAAACTATTGAACCCAAAAAAAATATTAAAAAAGCAGCTAGTTAGCTACGCAGTAGCTATGGGAAATTAGATGGAGTAAACTAGAGAGACTTTGCAGACGAATTGAATGAAATAGCAAACATCGACGCATTCACGACAATCAAAGAATTTGTTGGTTTAAAACAGCAAGAAACGCGTAAGCTTACATGAAACATATGAAACAGACTAAATGTAGGTACACTTGCATGCCCGCAACGATTGTGTGCAATTATCAATTGACGCCAAGTTTACTTGCTATAATGCTCATGAAAACAGAATGAAACTTCTTTAAATACAATTGCTGTTAGTTTTCTAACAATCACGACACGAGGCAAATCAGCCTTGCAACTTGCAAGCACATTACAAAACATTTTAGATTATGTTTGTACACTCTTATGTGGAGCATTGAAAATTATTTGAAGGTTACACTTTTTCCGAGGCAACTGAATATACATAGATTCTTCGCGTTGCTTAGAAGAAGTCTGATTTTTAGCAGATTTTGCGCCTTTAGGCATATGCATAGGTAGCTTTTTCTTATTCCCCTCCTTCTACATCCTTAATAATCCCAGTCCCAAGTATATTCGTATTTTTTGTCCCATCAGAGCATTTTTCTTTGCTAATACCCTACTTTTAATTAGCATAATTTCAGTAAATCAGTCAGTAAACACATAGGGTAACTTACTACAATAATAACAGCAGTCCAAGAAGGCGGGGAATAATATTGCTCTAAAGATCGGCATTATCTTTGTTTAGAAGACAAGCTTACTTTATTTGAACGGATCAAACGTGACATGGAACATTTTGAGAAAAATTTAGCTCCTGCAACGCTCTTAAACTAAACTTAATTTCTAGTGTAACCTACATAACTAATGCGTGTAAGCAAAACATACAGTCAGATTCGTAATCCTGACCTTACGGAAATTATTTGGAAAAAATTCACGTTTTGCAACGCTCTGGAGTAAAATAAATTTGTAGTGTAAATAACATATTAATAAGAATAAATAGTGCAAACTTTTCACAAGTAATAGGTGTCGAGAAAACTGACAGTCAGATTCGTGATTCTGACGTTTCGTATAACATTTTGAAAAAAATTTAGCTTCCGCAAGGCTCTAGAAGTAAAGTTAATTTGCAATGTGTACTTTACACAACCACAGAGTGTAAAGAAGATTTTAGTCGGATTCGTACTTCTGATATTACTCTTATATTACGATCAACATTTATGGGAAAATTTAGTCTCTACAATGACCTGAAGACAAATAAATATTAGATGTAAACCACTTTACACCACTGTTGAGTGTAAACAAACGCGACCAACTAGCGTATCACATTCAATTACCGGTAAATGTTTAGACTTTAGATCATGTCCAGACTCATAACTGGAGAAGTTGGCAGAAAAAACAACACAGGAACACGTTTAACACACCCAACTTTTGACTTTACACCTCCCGGAAAAGCTAAACATTGATGTAAACAAACACAATTTGCTCTGACGTCTGCCCCTTAAAAAGTACTTCATTTTCATTCTATTCGACCTATCCCGACTTCTAAACGGAGAAAGTGGCGAACAAATAAACGGACAGAAACATATTTTTTACCATCCAATACATTGTAAACTTTAAAAATTCAAACCTAAATCCTCATTAAGTGTAAAGGAATTCATTTGAGCCAGTTTGTAGCCTTTTTAATTGAAGTACATTTGTATGTGGGAAACTTCTGTTCCGCAAAATATTTGAGATATCTACTAATTAAAATAGGAAAAAAAACGTGTTTTTTCCGCCCATTTTACATCCTCTAATTTTGAACTTTACACCTCAATAAATAACTCAATATTAAGGTTGTTTAAACGCAATCAGCCGCGACATGTAGCCCTACTTTATTTCTATTTATTCAATTGATCCTGACTCATAAGCGGAAAAGTTGGCAGAGAAATCTTAGACAAAATCTTTTTTTGTACTATATACTAGCGTATACTACTATCATACTAGAGTGTAAAGCTTAAACCCCTAGATCCATAGGCGTAGCAAGGGGGGCATTGGGGGCACATGCCCCCCGAAAATTTTCAGAAATATTGTTGATTTTTCTGTTGCAATAATTTGTGCCCAGAAAACTGAATTCAAAAAGGCAAAAACGTCAAAATTTTCCGGCGCTTCGCGCCGAGTCATTATTATTGATTGTTATATAGATCCAATGAATTTAAAAGCTTGAATCAGCTAAAATAATCCAGCACTTCACATCACTTTAGTAATTTAATGCACTATTTAATCGTTGAATGAAACTCCGCATACTTGTTGAGCACAATAGTAAAAGTGCGAGAATTATTGTGTACCAGTTTGTCCATTCTCTGCTTTGTTTGTCTTTTGTGTATCACTTTGTCTATTCTTTGCTTTGTTGTCTTTCTTTACAAGGTGACATAATCCTATTTTAAATGGAAGGAATGGCCAAAATTTCTTATGTTTCTGCGCATTTCCTATTTTTTGAACTGCATCTTGTTAATAAAAAGGCCACAAATGGACATGAAAACGGTAAGAACAAAATTTTCATTGATACATTTTCTTTATCGTATTGGCAGCGACACGCTGCTGCGCTATGTAAATTAGCAGAGGTCGAAAAACGCATTTCAGCTCAGAAGTTTTATGCAATGTAGGAGTTAATCATTTTTAAGTGTATTTGGGCTTGATTCAGGACCGAGATTTGGCCGATTTTGCGAAAATTTTAACGTTACTATTTAACATTAAAATGCTTTTTTTACAAAATTTTCTGGGACTCTGCCTCGAAACCCGCTGGGAACGCTTGATCGCGCCCCACCAGATCACACCTGGGCGTGGGGGGTTTGGGGGTATGCACCTCCCCCGAGAAACCAAAAACCAAAATACCTCCCCAGAAATCAAAATACCCCCAGAATTCAATTTTTAAAATTTGTTTTCGTTTTTTCGCAATTTTTTGATGCCAATAGATAGTGCTCGATGAGAAACGTCGAAAAATGGTGTTTTTTCGTCATACCACCACTTTTAAGGCCATTTTTTTACCTTTGAAAAATCTTGCACCCCCAGAATTTCCTTGCTGCCCACGTATGCACCAGACCCCCGCAGCTGTAGAATGTCGTTGTACATGTGCAACGAGATTTGAGGGAGAACGAGCCAGGTAAAAGGGTTAGGAATTTCTAAAAATTTCCGACGCTTCGCGCCGGCATTAATTTGTCTGTTTTGTATGATTTAAGCGCGGTATTAATTGAGTTTTAAGTGCAAAACGTCAAAATTTTTTGGCGCATAGCGCCGCCAGTTACTGTTCTTTCTGTTTGCGTTTTAAAAGACCGAATCACTCAAAATATCTTCAGACAAAGTTAGTGATTCGCATTTTTCTTGTTAGAAGCTTGAAGTGTCAAAATTGTTCAGTACAAATGTGATAATTTTCTGCTCTGTCAGACTATTAGTTTTCACAGAGCTACAAAATGTTAAGGGCGGTAAAAAATGACTAAATTTCTTGGCGCTTTGCGCCACTTATGATTTCTGAAGTGTTTGTTAATAGAAAGGCCGTAAATTCTACATGAAAAGGTAGAAATTCCAAACATTTTCGGCACTTTGAGTCGCTTTACACTTTTTGTATTTTTGATCGTCAGAAACCCATAAATTAGCTAGGCTACACTAATAAAGGTCGAAAAAACTCAGTTTTACTATACATAACGTTACTGACATGCAACGCAAAAGTAATCTTAAAAAATTTTTTGTTCATACCCCCCGAACCGAAATCCTGGCTACGCCTCTGCCGTATTGACTGTACATAAGTTTGCTGGTAAGCCAAAAGTAGCCCTTGAGTCGTAGTACATTTCTGCTGGAACAAGTTTTTGGAGACTCATAACCGGAGTTGTTGGCAGACAAAACACAAGCCGAAATGTGTCTTTTCACCCTCCGATTCTTTACATTCTTTACACTGCCACTCTGGAAATAAGTCACTTTTTCGGAAAAACAAAAAGAATCATCTAGCTTAATCAGTTGTCTACATTTAAAAAAACCAGACCAAACAGAATGCGAAACTGAACTGGAAAAGTCGTGAGCCCGCCAAAATTTTGAAAAACTATATATTATAAAATATATAGTAAAACTTTGCACGCTCTTTACACACTCAGTATTGATTTAAAAAGAACCAAAAAAATTGAATTTTGTTATTATCTACTTTTTAAAAAACCTGCACAATACAGAAGTGTCCCGTTATAGCTGTAGGGGTAGGGCGTAGACATATGTTGGGGTACCCAATGTAACCAGCGTTTATGTGTAGATCATGCGCTGGTTTACATAATTCGCCTTCCATTATTAGCGAGCAGCGCAGTTGATATTTATTATAGCATATTAACATAGATTCCCTTGGTCGCATTAATATTATTCATTCAAATATCTTTCCTTCCAAATTGACAAAACGCGCATTTAAGAATAAAATAGCGCGTCTTTTAGTTTTCCGCGTGCCTTGGTAATAAGCGCGTCGGTCTTGTGTTCGCTGCTCGTTTTTTTCGTTGAATAGCGTTTTCCTTACAACGCCGCTTATTATTCACAGAAAAGTTGACGTTTTCAGATTAGATCCTTTCTTTTTGAGCGTTCTTCTTCGATTCCATTGAAACGAAGCTTTTGAGCTGAGTTTCTCTTAATTATTGTCGTTTTCATTCGGATACAATTAGCTCCGGTGGTTCATTTTATCTACTGTTGATTAGTTAACTTTTTCTATATTTTTTCGATTAATTATTTCGACTGAGAATTGATACGGACGAATAATATTGGACTTAGGGCTCAACTTCCTTACTTGTTGTCAGATAACCGGACGGGAGGTAAAGTTCTCAGTGGATACAATTTGGCTATTTTTATTGTAGGTCAGAATTGCGACAAAATCTTATACAAAAATCTCAGAGTCTCCAGAGTTGTCGCATCTGACGGCTACACCAAGTATATTACAGGTGTGCGCTAACGCGCTACCTGTGATGATTTTTTGGCCATCGTCTGTCAGATTAGGTTTTCCAATGTTTTTCCGGCGCTTTGCACCGGACAGTAGAAACTATAAAGGTGTAAGTCCCAATCAGACATTCACGTTGCCGAGGGTTAGGGGATAGACCCCTAGAATGGATGAATGGGAAATTTTCTCGGGAAACTGAGTTAAAATGGAGGCCGAAAAATGGATGAAAATATAAAATTTTCGTTAAAAGGGCTTTAAATTTATCGGAAACTGTGTAATAACGTAGTTTTAACATTTAGTGCTTATACCAGTTGTCATTTTGGCTAGAAAAGCTCAATTATTGACCGCCTCCTTGACCCCCTCCCTAGATCGGCCATGCTGTGCTTCTATGGTCCCAACATCGTGACCGTCTCAACGTGCCACTGCACATATCCCGGCTGCCTCTTTTCCAACAGTATTTCGAGGTGCCTGGTTCCAATTTAGGCTTAGTGAATGCGGAAAGAAAAGACATCATGTAGGTACCTGAAATATAATATTTTGTTCCAGATGGTGGCAAAGTTGGGACTCAGACGATGCATACCTATGAATTAATTGACTTCGATGGCTCTACAACCTTACGTTTGTAGCATTGAAGGTTCTCACAAAGACCTCTTAAGTAACAGCATACCTTCTCGTACACTATATTCACACGTTTCCTCATTGATCAACTATTTCATTTTTTAAATTTTATTTAATTTATTTTTGTTTACAATTTTGTTTATTATTTTTTATTATTTTATTTCTTTTATTTTTCTATTTTCCTTATTATTATTATTTTTTTATTGTGACTTGGCTTTCAATGAAATATGAAGTCTTTGTTTTACTGACATTTTCGCCATTTTAGGCTGATTCAGCGGATTTGTAAAGATGGATTGTATATGTCTAAAACATAGCAGAAAGCATTATAAATATTCGGGATACACTTAGTTCCGGCCATAGCCGTGCCTAGGGGTGCGAACTGTGCGGCCGCACAGGGCCGCTAAAATTATGGGCCGCTAAAAAGTTGTAGTGCATGCCGTATAGAATTCATTTTTTGGCGGCCCTCTTACAATAATTCGATACATACGTTCAAAAGGATCGATTTTTCGACGTTCTAATGCAAACACAGTCAGTTAAAAGTCTTTACTTGCATTTTTAAGAGAACGCTGACTGAGCTATACTTGTTCTCGTTTTTCAGACATATTGTTGATTTTTCTGTTGCAATAATGTGTGTCCAGAAAATTGAGTTCGAAAAGGCTAAAATGTCAAAATTTTCCGGCGCTTTGCACCGAGCCATAGATCAAATGAATTTAAAAGCTTGAATCAGCTGAAATAATCTAGCACTTCATCATCACTATTAATTTAATGCACTATTTGTTCATTGAATGAAAGTGCGCATGCTTGTTGAGCATAAAACTAAAAGTGTGAAAATGATTGTTTACCAGTTAGTCTATTCTTTGCTTTTTCGTCTTTCTTTACAAGGACACAATCCTATTTTAAATGAAAGAAATGGCCAAATTTTCTTATGTTTTTTGTGCATTTCCTGTTTTCTGAACTGCATCTTCTTAATAAGAAGGTCACAAATGGGCCTGAAAAGGGTAAGAACAAAAACTTCAATTTATACATTTTTCATATATCTTATTGGCAGTGACCCGTTGCTGCGCTATGTAATTAGCAGAGGTCGAAAAACGCATTTCAGCTCAGAAGTTTTCGTGGGATGTAAGAGTTCATCAATTTTGACTGTTTTTGGGCTCCATTCAGGACCGAAATTCGGCCGTTTTTGCGAAAATTTTAACGTTATTATTTTACATTAAAATGTCTTTTACAAAACTTGTAGGGACTCTGTCCCGGACCCCGCAGGGAACGCTTGACCGTGCACCTAAGACCCCCGCGGCATATGTGGGCAGCAACAAAATCCGGGGGTAGGCGCAAGGAGTTTTTTAGAGGTCGAAAAATGGTCTTAGAAATGATGGTATGGCTAAGAAATACCGTTTTCAAGGTTTCTCATTGAGCACTACCCACGAATACCAGCTTTAAAAACATGGGAAGATGATGAATCGCTCAAGTCATACACATGGACCAGACATGTACACTGAGCTAAAAGTTCTTGCTCGATCAAGTCCAAATGAATTAACTTCGCCACTAGCTACTCTTAAATATCTACCAAATGACTTCCAGGATGTTTTCCCGAACCTTATAATTGATTTCAGAATTTTACTTACAGTACCTATTGCTGTGGCCTCAGCAGAACGTTCCTTCTCGGAACTGAAATTAATAAAGACATATTTGCGGTCAACTATGACTGATTCTCGTCTAAGTGCACTAGCGATTATTTCAATTGAAAATGATTTATCATCTTCGTTAAATTTTTTGCAATTGATTGACCAGTTTGCCGCTCAGAAAGCTAGACAAGTGTTATTTTTGTAATAAAGCACGTCATCATTCACGAAATAGGTAAATTATTTGAGAAAAAACATACGATACCTACTAAAAATAATGTAGCACAATATTTTGTTAGTAAATTTACACTAAGATGCTAACTGCGATCATATAGGAACATATGTAAAGGATATACATAAGTGATAATTATGATGCCTATAATACCAGTTTTAAAAATTATGGGGCCGCCAAAATAAGTTTCGCCCAGGGCCGCTAAACCTCTTAGCACGGCCCTGATTCCGGCGGAAGAGTCGTCGTCGAATACAAAAAGATGTTTTATAATACCGTTTGTGATCATCAGAGTTCTGAACGATTTAAATGACGTCAAGATAGTATTGAATACAAAGATAGAAAGGCACTTTGCAGTTAAACCCATAGTCAGATGTTTCATCTCTAGTAATTAAGCAATATTGTTACCATCCGTTGCAACCAACCAAAATATTTGGCCTGTCGGTATCAATGGGAATTTTCGAAGGGCATTTCAACTGCCTACTTGGTTGTGAGTATGAAAATAAGAAATTGGAAGATTGTGCGATCCAATATAAATTGTTGTTGTTCTTTAAGTTCAGGGCCGGTCTTAGGGAGGGACGAACTGGGCGGCCGCCCAGGACGCTTAAATTTGGAGGCCGCTAAAAATTGTAGTAGGGACACACTATAATTCTTTCTCATATTTTCTGGTGTGCTTATCCATTACCAATACTAATATAAATTATAAAATGTTTTGATCAATGTTTCCGTTTATTTGTCATCTTCACATTGCGTGTTTTGCTCGCCTTTTCATGCCACGCGTTGTCCTACACTCATTTTTTCGTCAACTTTATGTTAATCCGCTCTTCTCATTTATTATTCCTTTGTGCAATTTTTATACGAGTAGTAACGTGCTTTGCTGATGTAATGCATGCTCTTTCTTAAAGTCTCAGATTTTTTTACTTAGCTTGCCTTCATTTTGTGTTATGCCGCCTACATTGCCTATTTCGTAACATTTACACTCGGCAGTGCTAGCTAGAATGCTTTTTCTCGTGTCTTTTTTGTGTATGTTCAACTACATGTACTCATTGGTGATATTTTTCTTAAGTTTCATTGTTGTCCAATGAAAAGCTTCAGTCAAACGTTTGAATTTCTTTTCAATATTCCAGTCTTAAAAACCTCAAAAGACTAGCGACCTATTGAACAGCTAGCAAGGATTTAGCCATTTTATTAGACGATTTGAATGGATTAGATTTTGTACACAGAACTTAAAGTTCTTATTAATTCCATGACTGAAATATTAGATTCGCCACTGATCGCTCTTGAGTTATTGTTCAGAAATGGATTCCAGGATGTTTACCAAACGTTGTAATT